>CAKMYJ010000243.1:0-19100 GCA_929113495.1 Andrena minutula | reverse complement strand
GTGTTTATTTCATCTAAATTTATTCAAATTTAGCTCCTCCATCAAAAAAACTCATCAAAATCCAAAAAAATAAAATTTAGTTTAAAACCTCCAAATCACAATTTGACTAAAAATTTATATAAAATCCGCACTATAGGTGTTTATATCATCTAAATTTATTCAAATTTAGCTTCTCCTTAAAAAAAAACTCATCAAAATCCAAAAAAATCAAATTAGTTTAAAACCTCCAAATCACAATTTGACTAAAAATTTATATAAAATCCGAACTATAGGTGTTTATTTCATCTAAATTTATTCAAATTTAGCTCCTCCATCAAAAAAACTCATCAAAATCCAAAAAAATCAAATTTAGTTTAAAACCTCCAAATCACAATTTGACTAAAAATTTATATAAAATCCGCACTATAGGTGTTTATTTCATCTAAATTTATTCAAATTTAGCTCCTCCATCAAAAAAACTCATCAAAATCCAAAAAAATCAAATTTAGTTTAAAACCCCCAAATCACAATTTGTCTAAAAATTTATATAAAATTCGAACTATAGGTGTTTATTTCATCTAAATTTATTCAAATTTAGCTCCTCCATCAAAAAAACTCATCAAAATCCAAAAAAATCGAATTTAGTTTACAACCTCTAAATCTCAATTTGACTAAAAATTTATATAAAATCCGAACTATAGGTGTTTATTTCATCTAAATTTATTCAAATTTAGCTCCTCCATCAAAAAAACTCATCAAAATAAAAAAAAATCAAATTTAGTTTAAAACCTCCAAATCACAATTTGACTAAAAATTTATATAAAATCCGCACTATAGGTGTTTATATCATCTAAATTTATTCAAATTTAGCTTCTCCTTAAAAAAAAACTCATCAAAATCCAAAAAAATCAAATTTAGTTTAAAACCTCCAAATCACAATTTGACTAAAAATTTATATAAAATCCGAACTATAGGTGTTTATTTCATCTAAATTTATTCAAATTTAGCTCCTCCATCAAAAAAACTCATCAAAATCCAAAAAAATCAAATTTAGTTTAAAACCTCCAAATCACAATTTGACTAAAAATTTATATAAAATCCGCACTATAGGTGTTTATTTCATCTAAATTTATTCAAATTTAGCTCCTCCATCAAAAAAACTCATCAAAATCCAAATAAATCAAATTTAGTTTAAAACCCCCAAATCACAATTTGTCTAAAAATTTATATAAAATTCGAACTATAGGTGTTTATTTCATCTAAATTTATTCAAATTTAGCTCCTCCATCAAAAAAACTCATCAAAATCCAAAAAAATCGAATTTAGTTTACAACCTCTAAATCTCAATTTGACTAAAAATTTATATAAAATCCGAACTATAGGTGTTTATTTCATCTAAATTTATTCAAATTTAGCTCCTCCATCAAAAAAACTCATCAAAATCAAAAAAAATCAAATTTAGTTTAAAACCTCCAAATCACAATTTGACTAAAAATTTATATAAAATCCGCACTATAGGTGTTTATTTCATCTAAATTTATTCAAATTTAGCTCATCCATCAAAAAAACTCATCAAAATAAAAAAAAATCAAATTTAGTTTAAAACCTCCAAATCACAATTTGACTAAAAATTTATATAAAATCCGATCTATAGGTGTTTATTTCATCTAAATTTATTCAAATTTAGCTCCTCCATCAAAAAAAACTCATCAAAATCCAAAAAAATAAAATTTAGTTTAAAACCTCCAAATCACAATTTGACTAAAAATTTATATAAAAATCCGCACTATAGGTGTTTATTTCATCTAAATTTATTCAAATTTAGCTCCTCCATCAAAAAAACTCATCAAAATCCAAAAAAATCAAATTTAGTTTAAAATCCCCAAATCACAATTTGTCTAAAAATTTATATAAAATTCGAACTATAGGTGTTTATTTCATCTAAATTTATTCAAATTTAGCTCCTCCATCAAAAAAACTCATCAAAATCCAAAAAAATCGAATTTAGTTTACAACCTCTAAATCTCAATTTGACTAAAAATTTATATAAAATCCGAACTATAGGTGTTTATTTCATCTAAATTTATTCAAATTTAGCTCCTCCATCAAAAAAACTCATCAAAATCCAAAAAAATCAAATTTAGTTTAAAACCTCCAAATCACAATTTGACTAAAAATTTATATAACATCCGCACTATAGGTGTTTATTTCATCTAAATTTATTCAAATTTAGCTCATCCATCAAAAAAACTCATCAAAATCCAAAAAAAACGAATTTTGTTTACAACCTCTAAATCTCAATTTGACTAAAAATTTATATAAAATCCGAACTATAGGTGTTTATTTCATCTAAATTTATTCAAATTTAGCTCCTCCATCAAAAAAAACTCATCAAAATAAAAAAAATCAAATTTAGTTTAAAACCTCCAAATCACAATTTGACTAAAAATTTATATAAAATCCGATCTATAGGTGTTTATTTCATCTAAATTTATTCAAATATAGCTCCTCCATCAAAAAAAACTCATCAAAATCCAAAAAAATAAAATTTAGTTTAAAACCTCCAAATCACAATTTGACTAAAAATTTATATAAAATCCGCACTATAGGTGTTTATTTCATCTAAATTTATTCAAATTTAGCTCCTCCATCAAAAAAACTCATCAAAATCCAAAAAAATAAAATTTAGTTTAAAACCTCCAAATCACAATTTGACTAAAAATTTATATAAAATCCGCACTATAGGTGTTTATTTCATCTAAATTTATTCAAATTTAGCTTCTCCTTCAAAAAAACTCATCAAAATCCAAAAAAATCGAACTTTGTTTACAACCTCTAAATCTCAATTTGACTAAAAATTTATATAAAATCCGATCTATAGGTGTTTATTTCATCTAAATTTATTCAAATTTAGCTCCTCCATCAAAAAAACTCTTCAAAATCCAAAAAAATCAAATTTAGTTTAAAACCTCCAGATCACAATTTGACAAAAAATTTATATAAAATCCGCACTATAGGTGTTTATATCATCTAAATTTATTCAAATTTAGCTCCTCCATCAAAAAAACTCATCAAAATCCAAAAAAATCGAATTTTGTTTACAACCTCTAAATCTCAATTTGACTAAAAATTTATATAAAATCCGAACTATAGGTGTTTATTTCATCTAAATTTATTCAAATTTAGCTCCTCCATCAAAAAAACTCATCAAAATAAAAAAAAATCAAATTTAGTTTAAAACCTCCAAATCACAATTTGACTAAAAATTTATATAAAATCCGATCTATAGGTGTTTATTTCATCTAAATTTATTCAAATATAGCTCCTCCATCAAAAAAAACTCATCAAAATCCAAAAAAATAAAATTTAGTTTAAAACCTCCAAATCACAATTTGACTAAAAATTTATATAAAATCCGCACTATAGGTGTTTATTTCATCTAAATTTATTCAAATTTAGCTCCTCCATCAAAAAAACTCATCAAAATCCAAAAAAATCAAATTTAGTTTAAAACCCCCAAATCACAATTTGTCTAAAAATTTATATAAAATCCGCACTATAGGTGTTTATTTTATCTAAATTTATTCAAATTTAGCTCATCCATCAAAAAAACTCATCAAAATCCAAAAAAATCGAATTTTGTTTACAACCTCTAAATCTCAATTTGACTAAAAATTTATATAAAATCCGAACTATAGGTGTTTATTTCATCTAAATTTATTCAAATTTAGCTCCTCCATCAAAAAAACTCATCAAAATAAAAAAAAATCAAATTTAGTTTAAAACCTCCAAATCACAATTTGACTAAAAATTAATATAAAATCCGATCTATAGGTGTTTATTTCATCTAAATTAATTCAAATATAGCTCCTCCAACAAAAAAACTCATCAAAATCCAAAAAAATAAAATTTAGTTTAAAACCTCCAAATCACAATTTGACTAAAAATTTATATAAAATCCGCACTATAGGTGTTTATTTCATCTAAATTTATTCAAATTTAGCTCCTCCATCAAAAAAACTCATCAAAATCCAAAAAAATCGAATTTTGTTTACAACCTCTAAATCTCAATTTGACTAAAAATTTATATAAAATCCGAACTATAGGTGTTTATTTCATCTAAATTTATTCAAATTTAGCTCCTCCATCAAAAAAACTCATCAAAATCCAAAAAAATCAAATTTAGTTTAAAACCTCCAAATCACAATTTGACTAAAAATTTATTTAAAATCCGATCTATAGGTGTTTATTTCATCTAAATTTATTCAAATTTAGCTCCTCCATCAAAAAAACTCATCAAAATCCAAAAAAATCAAATTTAGTTTAAAACCTCCAAATCACAATTTGACTAAAAATTTATATAAAATCCGCATTATAGGTGTTTATTTCATCTAAATTTATTCAAATTTAGCTCCTCCATCAAAAAAACTCTTCAAAATCCAAAAAAATCAAATTTAGTTTAAAACCTCCAAATCACAATTTGACTAAAAATTTATATAAAATCCGCACTATAGGTGTTTATTTCTTCTAAATTTATTCAAATTTAGCTCATCCATCAAAAAAACTCATCAAAATCCAAAAAAATCGAATTTTGTTTACAACCTCTAAATCTCAATTTGACTAAAAATTTATATAAAATCCGAACTATAGGTGTTTATTTCATCTATATTTATTCAAATTTAGCTCCTCCATCAAAAAAACTCATCAAAATAAAAAAAAATCAAATTTAGTTTAAAACCTCCAAATCACAATTTGACTAAAAATTTATATAAAATCCGATCTATAGGTGTTTATTTCATCTAAATTTATTCAAATATAGCTCCTCCATCAAAAAAACTCATCAAAATCCAAAAAAATAAAATTTAGTTTAAAACCTCCAAATCACAATTTGACTAAAAATTTATATAAAATCCGCACTATAGGTGTTTATTTCATCTAAATTTATTCAAATTTAGCTCCTCCATCAAAAAAACTCATCAAAATCCAAAAAAATTAAATTTAGTTTAAAACCCCCAAATCACAATTTGTCTAAAAATTTATATAAAATTCGAACTATAGGTGTTTATTTCATCTAAATTTATACAAATTTAGCTCCTCCATCAAAAAAACTCATCAAAATCCAAAAAAATCGAATTTAGTTTACAACCTCTAAATCTCAATTTGACTAAAAATTTATATAAAATCCGAACTATAGGTGTTTATTTCATCTAAATTTATTCAAATTTAGCTCCTCCATCAAAAAAACTCATCAAAATCCAAAAAAATAAAATTTAGTTTAAAACCTCCAAATCACAATTTGACTAAAAATTTATATAAAATCCGCACTATAGGTGTTTATTTCATCTAAATTTATTCAAATTTAGCTCCTCCATCAAAAAAACTCATCAAAATCCAAAAAAATAAAATTTAGTTTAAAACCTCCAAATCACAATTTGACTAAAAATTTATATAAAATCCGCACTATAGGTGTTTATTTCATCTAAATTTATTCAAATTTAGCTCCTCCATCAAAAAAACTCATCAAAATCCAAAAAAATCAAATTTAGTTTAAAACCCCCAAATCACAATTTGTCTAAAAATTTATATAAAATTCGAACTATAGGTGTTTATTTCATCTAAATTTATTCAAATTTAGCTCCTCCATCAAAAAAACTCATCAAAATCCAAAAAAATCGAATTTAGTTTACAACCTCTAAATCTCAATTTGACTAAAAATTTATATAAAATCCGAACTATAGGTGTTTATTTCATCTAAATTTATTCAAATTTAGCTCCTCCATCAAAAAAACTCATCAAAATCCAAAAAAATCAAATTTAGTTTAAAACCTCCAAATCACAATTTGACTAAAAATTTATATAAAATCCGCACTATAGGTGTTTATTTCATCTAAATTTATTCAAATTTAGCTCATCCATCAAAAAAACTCATCAAAATCCAAAAAAAACGAATTTTGTTTACAACCTCTAAATCTCAATTTGACTAAAAATTTATATAAAATCCGAACTATAGGTGTTTATTTCATCTAAATTTATTCAAATTTAGCTCCTCCATCAAAAAAACTCATCAAAATAAAAAAAAATCAAATTTAGTTTAAAACCTCCAAATCACAATTTGACTAAAAATTTATATAAAATCCGATCTATAGGTGTTTATTTCATCTAAATTTATTCAAATATAGCTCCTCCATCAAAAAAACTCATCAAAATCCAAAAAAATAAAATTTAGTTTAAAACCTCCAAATCACAATTTGACTAAAAATTTATATAAAATCCGCACTATAGGTGTTTATTTCATCTAAATTTATTCAAATTTAGCTCCTCCATCAAAAAAACTCATCAAAATCCAAAAAAATAAAATTTAGTTTAAAACCTCCAAATCACAATTTGACTAAAAATTTATATAAAATCCGCACTATAGGTGTTTATTTCATCTAAATTTATTCAAATTTAGCTTCTCCTTCAAAAAAACTCATCAAAATCCAAAAAAATCGAACTTTGTTTACAACCTCTAAATCTCAATTTGACTAAAAATTTATATAAAATCCGATCTATAGGTGTTTATTTCATCTAAATTTATTCAAATTTAGCTCCTCCATCAAAAAAACTCTTCAAAATCCAAAAAAATCAAATTTAGTTTAAAACCTCCAGATCACAATTTGACAAAAAATTTATATAAAATCCGCACTATAGGTGTTTATATCATCTAAATTTATTCAAATTTAGCTCCTCCATCAAAAAAACTCATCAAAATCCAAAAAAATCGAATTTTGTTTACAACCTCTAAATCTCAATTTGACTAAAAATTTATATAAAATCCGAACTATAGGTGTTTATTTCATCTAAATTTATTCAAATTTAGCTCCTCCATCAAAAAAACTCATCAAAATCAAAAAAAATCAAATTTAGTTTAAAACCTCCAAATCACAATTTGACTAAAAATTTATATAAAATCCGATCTATAGGTGTTTATTTCATCTAAATTTATTCAAATATAGCTCCTCCATCAAAAAAACTCATCAAAATCCAAAAAAATAAAATTTAGTTTAAAACCTCCAAATCACAATTTGACTAAAAATTTATATAAAATCCGCACTATAGGTGTTTATTTCATCTAAATTTATTCAAATTTAGCTCCTCCATCAAAAAAACTCATCAAAATCCAAAAAAATCAAATTTAGTTTAAAACCCCCAAATCACAATTTGTCTAAAAATTTATATAAAATCCGCACTATAGGTGTTTATTTTATCTAAATTTATTCAAATTTAGCTCATCCATCAAAAAAACTCATCAAAATCCAAAAAAATCGAATTTTGTTTACAACCTCTAAATCTCAATTTGACTAAAAATTTATATAAAATCCGAACTATAGGTGTTTATTTCATCTAAATTTATTCAAATTTAGCTCCTCCATCAAAAAAACTCATCAAAATAAAAAAAAATCAAATTTAGTTTAAAACCTCCAAATCACAATTTGACTAAAAATTAATATAAAATCCGATCTATAGGTGTTTATTTCATCTAAATTAATTCAAATATAGCTCCTCCATCAAAAAAACTCATCAAAATCCAAAAAAATAAAATTTAGTTTAAAACCTCCAAATCACAATTTGACTAAAAATTTATATAAAATCCGCACTATAGGTGTTTATTTCATCTAAATTTATTCAAATTTAGCTCCTCCATCAAAAAAACTCATCAAAATCCAAAAAAATCGAATTTTGTTTACAACCTCTAAATCTCAATTTGACTAAAAATTTATATAAAATCCGAACTATAGGTGTTTATTTCATCTAAATTTATTCAAATTTAGCTCCTCCATCAAAAAAACTCATCAAAATCCAAAAAAATCAAATTTAGTTTAAAACCTCCAAATCACAATTTGACTAAAAATTTATTTAAAATCCGATCTATAGGTGTTTATTTCATCTAAATTTATTCAAATTTAGCTCCTCCATCAAAAAAACTCATCAAAATCCAAAAAAATCAAATTTAGTTTAAAACCTCCAAATCACAATTTGACTAAAAATTTATATAAAATCCGCATTATAGGTGTTTATTTCATCTAAATTTATTCAAATTTAGCTCCTCCATCAAAAAAACTCTTCAAAATCCAAAAAAATCAAATTTAGTTTAAAACCTCCAAATCACAATTTGACTAAAAATTTATATAAAATCCGCACTATAGGTGTTTATTTCTTCTAAATTTGTTCAAATTTAGCTCATCCATCAAAAAAACTCATCAAAATCCAAAAAAATCGAATTTTGTTTACAACCTCTAAATCTCAATTTGACTAAAAATTTATATAAAATCCGAACTATAGGTGTTTATTTCATCTATATTTATTCAAATTTAGCTCCTCCATCAAAAAAACTCATCAAAATAAAAAAAAATCAAATTTAGTTTAAAACCTCCAAATCACAATTTGACTAAAAATTTATATAAAATCCGATCTATAGGTGTTTATTTCATCTAAATTTATTCAAATATAGCTCCTCCATCAAAAAAACTCATCAAAATCCAAAAAAATAAAATTTAGTTTAAAACCTCCAAATCACAATTTGACTAAAAATTTATATAAAATCCGCACTATAGGTGTTTATTTCATCTAAATTTATTCAAATTTAGCTCCTCCATCAAAAAAACTCATCAAAATCCAAAAAAATTAAATTTAGTTTAAAACCCCCAAATCACAATTTGTCTAAAAATTTATATAAAATTCGAACTATAGGTGTTTATTTCATCTAAATTTATACAAATTTAGCTCCTCCATCAAAAAAACTCATCAAAATCCAAAAAAATCGAATTTAGTTTACAACCTCTAAATCTCAATTTGACTAAAAATTTATATAAAATCCGAACTATAGGTGTTTATTTCATCTAAATTTATTCAAATTTAGCTCCTCCATCAAAAAAACTCATCAAAATCCAAAAAAATAAAATTTAGTTTAAAACCTCCAAATCACAATTTGACTAAAAATTTATATAAAATCCGCACTATAGGTGTTTATTTCATCTAAATTTATTCAAATTTAGCTTCTCCTTCAAAAAAAACTCATCAAAATCCAAAAAAATCAAATTTAGTTTAAAACCTCCAAATCACAATTTGACTAAAAATTTATATAAAATCCGCACTATAGGTGTTTATTTCATCTAAATTTATTCAAATTTAGCTTCTCCTTCAAAAAAACTCATCAAAATCCAAAAAAATCAAATTTAGTTTAAAACCTCCAAATCACAATTTGACTAAAAATTTATATAAAATCCGCACTATAGGTGTTTATTTCATCTAAATTTATTCAAATTTAGCTCCTCCATCAAAAAAACTCATCAAAATCCAAAAAAATCAAATTTAGTTTAAAACCTCCAAATCACAATTTGACTAAAAATTTATATAAAATCCGCACTATAGGTGTTTATTTCTTCTAAATTTATTCAAATTTAGCTCATCCATCAAAAAAACTCATCAAAATCCAAAAAAATCGAATTTTGTTTACAACCTCTAAATCTCAATTTGACTAAAAATTTATATAAAATCCGAACTATAGGTGTTTATTTCATCTAAATTTATTCAAATTTAGCTCCTCCATCAAAAAAACTCATCAAAATAAAAAAAAATCAAATTTAGTTTAAAACCTCCAAATCACAATTTGACTAAAAATTAATATAAAATCCGATCTATAGGTGTTTATTTCATCTAAATTAATTCAAATATAGCTCCTCCATCAAAAAAACTCATCAAAATCCAAAAAAATAAAATTTAGTTTAAAACCTCCAAATCACAATTTGACTAAAAATTTATATAAAATCCGCACTATAGGTGTTTAATTCATCTAAATTTATTCAAATTTAGCTCCTCCATCAAAAAAACTCATCAAAATCCAAAAAAATCGAATTTTGTTTACAACCTCTAAATCTCAATTTGACTAAAAATTTATATAAAATCCGAACTATAGGTGTTTATTTCATCTAAATTTATTCAAATTTAGCTCCTCCATCAAAAAAACTCATCAAAATCCAAAAAAATCAAATTTAGTTTAAAACCTCCAAATCACAATTTGACTAAAAATTTATTTAAAATCCGATCTATAGGTGTTTATTTCATCTAAATTTATTCAAATTTAGCTCCTCCATCAAAAAAACTCATCAAAATCCAAAAAAATCAAATTTAGTTTAAAACCTCCAAATCACAATTTGACTAAAAATTTATATAAAATCCGCATTATAGGTGTTTATTTCATCTAAATTTATTCAAATTTAGCTCCTCCATCAAAAAAACTCTTCAAAATCCAAAAAAATCAAATTTAGTTTAAAACCTCCAAATCACAATTTGTCTAAAAATTTATATAAAATCCGCACTATAGGTGTTTATTTCTTCTAAATTTATTCAAATTTAGCTCATCCATCAAAAAAACTCATCAAAATCCAAAAAAATCGAATTTTGTTTACAACCTCTAAATCTCAATTTGACTAAAAATTTATATAAAATCCGAACTATAGGTGTTTATTTCATCTATATTTATTCAAATTTAGCTCCTCCATCAAAAAAACTCATCAAAATAAAAAAAAATCAAATTTAGTTTAAAACCTCCAAATCACAATTTGACTAAAAATTTATATAAAATCCGCACTATAGGTGTTTATTTCATCTAAATTTATTCAAATTTAGCTCCTCCATCAAAAAAACTCATCAAAATCCAAAAAAATCAAATTTAGTTTAAAACCCCCAAATCACAATTTGTCTAAAAATTTATATAAAATTCGAACTATAGGTGTTTATTTCATCTAAATTTATACAAATTTAGCTCCTCCATCAAAAAAACTCATCAAAATCCAAAAAAATCGAATTTAGTTTACAACCTCTAAATCTCAATTTGACTAAAAATTTATATAAAATCCGAACTATAGGTGTTTATTTCATCTAAATTTATTCAAATTTAGCTCCTCCATCAAAAAAACTCATCAAAATCCAAAAAAATAAAATTTAGTTTAAAACCTCCAAATCACAATTTGACTAAAAATTTATATAAAATCCGCACTATAGGTGTTTATTTCATCTAAATTTATTCAAATTTAGCTTCTCCTTCAAAAAAACTCATCAAAATCCAAAAAAATCAAATTTTGTTTAAAACCTCCAAATCACAATTTGACTAAAAATTTATATAAAATCCGCACTATAGGTGTTTATTTCATCTAAATTTATTCAAATTTAGCTTCTCCTTCAAAAAAACTCATCAAAATCCAAAAAAATCAAATTTAGTTTAAAACCTCCAAATCACAATTTGACTAAAAATTTATATAAAATCCGCACTATAGGTGTTTATTTCATCTAAATTTATTCAAATTTAGCTCCTCCATCAAAAAAACTCTTCAAAATCCAAAAAAATCAAATTTAGTTTAAAACCTCCAAATCACAATTTGACTAAAAATTTATATAAAATCCGCACTATAGGTGTTTATTTCTTCTAAATTTATTCAAATTTAGCTCATCCATCAAAAAAACTCATCAAAATCCAAAAAAATCGAATTTTGTTTACAACCTCTAAATCTCAATTTGACTAAAAATTTATTTAAAATCCGAACTATAGGTGTTTATTTCATCTATATTTATTCAAATTTAGCTCCTCCATCAAAAAAACTCATCAAAATAAAAAAAAATCAAATTTAGTTTAAAACCTCCAAATCACAATTTGACTAAAAATTTATATAAAATCCGATCTATAGGTGTTTATTTCATCTAAATTTATTCAAATTTAGCTCCTCCATCAAAAAAACTCATCAAAATCCAAAAAAATCAAATTTAGTTTAAAACCTCCAAATCACAATTTGACTAAAAATTTATTTAAAATCCGATCTATAGGTGTTTATTTCATCTAAATTTATTCAAATTTAGCTCCTCCATCAAAAAAACTCATCAAAATCCAAAAAAATCAAATTTAGTTTAAAACCTCCAAATCACAATTTGACTAAAAATTTATATAAAATCCGCATTATAGGTGTTTATTTCATCTAAATTTATTCAAATTTAGCTCCTCCATCAAAAAAACTCTTCAAAATCCAAAAAAATCAAATTTAGTTTAAAACCTCCAAATCACAATTTGTCTAAAAATTTATATAAAATCCGCACTATAGGTGTTTATTTCTTCTAAATTTATTCAAATTTAGCTCATCCATCAAAAAAACTCATCAAAATCCAAAAAAATCGAATTTTGTTTACAACCTCTAAATCTCAATTTGACTAAAAATTTATATAAAATCCGAACTATAGGTGTTTATTTCATCTATATTTATTCAAATTTAGCTCCTCCATCAAAAAAACTCATCAAAATAAAAAAAAACAAATTTAGTTTAAAACCTCCAAATCACAATTTGACTAAAAATTTATATAAAATCCGCACTATAGGTGTTTATTTCATCTAAATTTATTCAAATTTAGCTCCTCCATCAAAAAAACTCATCAAAATCCAAAAAAATCAAATTTAGTTTAAAACCCCCAAATCACAATTTGTCTAAAAATTTATATAAAATTCGAACTATAGGTGTTTATTTCATCTAAATTTATACAAATTTAGCTCCTCCATCAAAAAAACTCATCAAAATCCAAAAAAATCGAATTTAGTTTACAACCTCTAAATCTCAATTTGACTAAAAATTTATATAAAATCCGAACTATAGGTGTTTATTTCATCTAAATTTATTCAAATTTAGCTCCTCCATCAAAAAAAACTCATCAAAATCCAAAAAAATAAAATTTAGTTTAAAACCTCCAAATCACAATTTGACTAAAAATTTATATAAAATCCGCACTATAGGTGTTTATTTCATCTAAATTTATTCAAATTTAGCTTCTCCTTCAAAAAAACTCATCAAAATCCAAAAAAATCAAATTTTGTTTAAAACCTCCAAATCACAATTTGACTAAAAATTTATATAAAATCCGCACTATAGGTGTTTATTTCATCTAAATTTATTCAAATTTAGCTTCTCCTTCAAAAAAACTCATCAAAATCCAAAAAAATCAAATTTAGTTTAAAACCTCCAAATCACAATTTGACTAAAAATTTATATAAAATCCGCACTATAGGTGTTTATTTCATCTAAATTTATTCAAATTTAGCTCCTCCATCAAAAAAACTCTTCAAAATCCAAAAAAATCAAATTTAGTTTAAAACCTCCAAATCACAATTTGACTAAAAATTTATATAAAATCCGCACTATAGGTGTTTATTTCTTCTAAATTTATTCAAATTTAGCTCATCCATCAAAAAAACTCATCAAAATCCAAAAAAATCGAATTTTGTTTACAACCTCTAAATCTCAATTTGACTAAAAATTTATATAAAATCCGAACTATAGGTGTTTATTTCATCTATATTTATTCAAATTTAGCTCCTCCATCAAAAAAACTCATCAAAATAAAAAAAAATCAAATTTAGTTTAAAACCTCCAAATCACAATTTGACTAAAAATTTATATAAAATCCGATCTATAGGTGTTTATTTCATCTAAATTTATTCAAATATAGCTCCTCCATCAAAAAAACTCATCAAAATCCAAAAAAATAAAATTTAGTTTAAAACCTCCAAATCACAATTTGATTAAAAATTTATATAAAATCCGCACTATAGGTGTTTATTTCATCTAAATTTATTCAAATTTAGCTCCTCCATCAAAAAAACTCATCAAAATCCAAAAAAATCAAATTTAGTTTAAAACCCCCAAATCACAATTTGTCTAAAAATTTATATAAAATTCGAACTATAGGTGTTTATTTCATCTAAATTTATACAAATTTAGCTCCTCCATCAAAAGAACTCATCAAAATCCAAAAAAATCGAATTTAGTTTACAACCTCTAAATCTCAATTTGACTAAAAATTTATATAAAATCCGAACTATAGGTGTTTATTTCATCTAAATTTATTCAAATTTAGCTCCTCCATCAAAAAAAACTCATCAAAATCCAAAAAAATAAAATTTAGTTTAAAACCTCCAAATCACAATTTGACTAAAAATTTATATAAAATCCGATCTATAGGTGTTTATTTCATCTAAATTTATTCAAATATAGCTCCTCCATAAAAAAAACTCATCAAAATCCAAAAAAATAAAATTTAGTTTAAAACCTCCAAATCACAATATGACTAAAAATTTATATAAAATCCGCACTATAGGTGTTTATTTCATCTAAATTTATTCAAATTTAGCTCCTCCATCAAAAAAACTCATCAAAATCCAAAAAAATCAAATTTAGTTTAAAACCCCCAAATCACAATTTGTCTAAAAATTTATATAAAATCCGCACTATAGGTGTTTATTTCATCTAAATTTATTCAAATTTAGCTCATCCATCAAAAAAACTCATCAAAATCCAAAAAAATCGAATTTTGTTTACAACCTCTAAATCTCAATTTGACTAAAAATTTATATAAAATCCGAACTATAGGTGTTTATTTCATCTAAATTTATTCAAATTTAGCTCCTCCATCAAAAAAACTCATCAAAATAAAAAAAAATCAAATTTAGTTTAAAACCTCCAAATCACAATTTGACTAAAAATTTATATAAAATCCGATCTATAGGTGTTTATTTCATCTAAATTTATTCAAATATAGCTCCTCCATAAAAAAAACTCATCAAAATCCAAAAAAATAAAATTTAGTTTAAAACCTCCAAATCACAATATGACTAAAAAATTTATATAAAATCCGCACTATAGGTGTTTATTTCATCTAAATTTATTCAAATTTAGCTCCTCCATCAAAAAAACTCATCAAAATCCAAAAAAATCAAATTTAGTTTAAAACCCCCAAATCACAATTTGTCTAAAAATTTATATAAAATCCGCACTATAGGTGTTTATTTCATCTAAATTTATTCAAATTTAGCTCATCCATCAAAAAAACTCATCAAAATCCAAAAAAATCGAATTTTGTTTACAACCTCTAAATCTCAATTTGACTAAAAATTTATATAAAATCCGAACTATAGGTGTTTATTTCATCTAAATTTATTCAAATTTAGCTCCTCCATCAAAAAAACTCATCAAAATAAAAAAAAATCAAATTTAGTTTAAAACCTCCAAATCACAATTTGACTAAAAATTTATATAAAATCCGATCTATAGGTGTTTATTTCATCTAAATTTATTCAAATATAGCTCCTCCATCAAAAAAACTCATCAAAATCCAAAAAAATAAAATTTAGTTTAAAACCTCCAAATCACAATTTGACTAAAAATTTATATAAAATCCGCACTATAGGTGTTTATTTCATCTAAATTTATTCAAATTTAGCTCCTCCATCAAAAAAACTCATCAAAATCCAAAAAAATAAAATTTAGTTTAAAACCTCCAAATCACAATTTGACTAAAAATTTATATAAAATCCGCACTATAGGTGTTTATTTCATCTAAATTTATTCAAATTTAGCTTCTCCTTCAAAAAAACTCATCAAAATCCAAAAAAATCGAACTTTGTTTACAACCTCTAAATCTCAATTTGACTAAAAATTTATATAAAATCCGATCTATAGGTGTTTATTTCATCTAAATTTATTCAAATTTAGCTCCTCCATCAAAAAAACTCATCAAAATCCAAAAAAATCATATTTAGTTTAAAACCTCCAGATCACAATTTGACAAAAAATTTATATAAAATCCGCACTATAGGTGTTTATTTCATCTAAATTTATTCAAATTTAGCTCCTCCATCAAAAAAACTCATCAAAATCCAAAAAAATCGAATTTTGTTTACAACCTCTAAATCTCAATTTGACTAAAAATTTATATAAAATCCGAACTATAGGTGTTTATTTCATCTAAATTTATTCAAATTTAGCTCCTCCATCAAAAAAACTCATCAAAATCCAAAAAAATCAAATTTAGTTTAAAACCTCCAAATCACAATTTGACTAAAAATTTATTTAAAATCCGATCTATAGGTGTTTATTTCATCTAAATTTATTCAAATTTAGCTCCTCCATCAAAAAAACTCATCAAAATCCAAAAAAATCAAATTTAGTTTAAAACCTCCAAATCACAATTTGACTAAAAATTTATATAAAATCCGCACTATAGGTGTTTATTTCATCTAAATTTATTCAAATTTAGCTCCTCCATCAAAAAAACTCTTCAAAATCCAAAAAAATCAAATTTAGTTTAAAACCTCCAGATCACAATTTGACAAAAAATTTATATAAAATCCGCACTATAGGTGTTTATATCATCTAAATTTATTCAAATTTAGCTCCTCCATCAAAAAAACTCATCAAAATCCAAAAAAATCGAATTTTGTTTACAACCTCTAAATCTCAATTTGACTAAAAATTTATATAAAATCCGAACTATAGGTGTTTATTTCATCTAAATTTATTCAAATTTAGCTCCTCCATCAAAAAAACTCATCAAAATAAAAAAAAATCAAATTTAGTTTAAAACCTCCAAATCACAATTTGACTAAAAATTTATATAAAATCCGATCTATAGGTGTTTATTTCATCTAAATTTATTCAAATATAGCTCCTCCATCAAAAAAACTCATCAAAATCCAAAAAAATAAAATTTAGTTTAAAACCTCCAAATCACAATTTGACTAAAAATTTATATAAAATCCGCACTATAGGTGTTTATTTCATCTAAATTTATTCAAATTTAGCTCCTCCATCAAAAAAAACTCATCAAAATCCAAAAAAATCAAATTTAGTTTAAAACCCCCAAATCACAATTTGTCTAAAAATTTATATAAAATCCGCACTATAGGTGTTTATTTTATCTAAATTTATTCAAATTTAGCTCATCCATCAAAAAAACTCATCAAAATCCAAAAAAATCGAATTTTGTTTACAACCTCTAAATCTCAATTTGACTAAAAATTTATATAAAATCCGAACTATAGGTGTTTATTTCATCTAAATTTATTCAAATTTAGCTCCTCCATCAAAAAAACTCATCAAAATAAAAAAAAATCAAATTTAGTTTAAAACCTCCAAATCACAATTTGACTAAAAATTAATATAAAATCCGATCTATAGGTGTTTATTTCATCTAAATTAATTCAAATATAGCTCCTCCATCAAAAAAACTCATCAAAATCCAAAAAAATAAAATTTAGTTTAAAACCTCCAAATCACAATTTGACTAAAAATTTATATAAAATCCGCACTATAGGTGTTTATTTCATCTAAATTTATTCAAATTTAGCTCCTCCATCAAAAAAACTCATCAAAATCCAAAAAAATCGAATTTTGTTTACAACCTCTAAATCTCAATTTGACTAAAAATTTATATAAAATCCGAACTATAGGTGTTTATTTCATCTAAATTTATTCAAATTTAGCTCCTCCATCAAAAGAACTCATCAAAATCCAAAAAAATCAAATTTAGTTTAAAACCTCCAAATCACAATTTGACTAAAAATTTATTTAAAATCCGATCTATAGGTGTTTATTTCATCTAAATTTATTCAAATTTAGCTCCTCCATCAAAAAAACTCATCAAAATCCAAAAAAATCAAATTTAGTTTAAAACCTCCAAATCACAATTTGACTAAAAATTTATATAAAATCCGCATTATAGGTGTTTATTTCATCTAAATTTATTCAAATTTAGCTCCTCCATCAAAAAAACTCTTCAAAATCCAAAAAAATCAAATTTAGTTTAAAACCTCCAAATCACAATTTGACTAAAAATTTATATAAAATCCGCACTATAGGTGTTTATTTCTTCTAAATTTATTCAAATTTAGCTCATCCATCAAAAAAACTCATCAAAATCCAAAAAAATCGAATTTTGTTTACAACCTCTAAATCTCAATTTGACTAAAAATTTATATAAAATCCGAACTATAGGTGTTTATTTCATCTATATTTATTCAAATTTAGCTCCTCCATCAAAAAAACTCATCAAAATAAAAAAAAATCAAATTTAGTTTAAAACCTCCAAATCACAATTTGACTAAAAATTTATATAAAATCCGATCTATAGGTGTTTATTTCATCTAAATTTATTCAAATATAGCTCCTCCATCAAAAAAACTCATCAAAATCCAAAAAAATAAAATTTAGTTTAAAACCTCCAAATCACAATTTGACTAAAAATTTATATAAAATCCGCACTATAGGTGTTTATTTCATCTAAATTTATTCAAATTTAGCTCCTCCATCAAAAAAACTCATCAAAATCCAAAAAAATCAAATTTAGTTTAAAACCCCCAAATCACAATTTGTCTAAAAATTTATATAAAATTCGAACTATAGGTGTTTATTTCATCTAAATTTATACAAATTTAGCTCCTCCATCAAAAAAACTCATCAAAATCCAAAAAATCGAATTTAGTTTACAACCTCTAAATCTCAATTTGACTAAAAATTTATATAAAATCCGAACTATAGGTGTTTATTTCATCTAAATTTATTCAAATTTAGCTCCTCCATCAAAAAAACTCATCAAATCCAAAAAAATAAAATTTAGTTTAAAACCTCCAAATCACAATTTGACTAAAAATTTATATAAAATCCGCACTATAGGTGTTTATTTCATCTAAATTTATTCAAATTTAGCTTCTCCTTCAAAAAAACTCATCAAAATCCAAAAAAATCAAATTTAGTTTAAAACCTCCAAATCACAATTTGACTAAAAATTTATATAAAATCCGCACTATAGGTGTTTATTTCATCTAAATTTATTCAAATTTAGCTTCTCCTTCAAAAAAACTCATCAAAATCCAAAAAAATCAAATTTAGTTTAAAACCTCCAAATCACAATTTGACTAAAAATTTATATAAAATCCGCACTATAGGTGTTTATTTCATCTAAATTTATTCAAATTTAGCTCCTCCATCAAAAAAACTCATCAAAATCCAAAAAATCAACTTTAGTTTAAAACCCCCAAATCACAATTTGTCTAAAATTTATATAAAATCCGCACTATAGGTGTTTATTTCATCTAAATTTATTCAAATTTAGCTCATCCATCAAAAAAACTCATCAAAATCCAAAAAATCGAATTTTGTTTACAACCTCTAAATCTCAATTTGACTAAAAATTTATATAAAATCCGAACTATAGGTGTTTATTTCATCTAAATTTATTCAAATTTAGCTCCTCCATCAAAAAAACTCATC
>CAKMYJ010000242.1:0-32693 GCA_929113495.1 Andrena minutula | reverse complement strand
TAAAAATTAAATAAAATCCGATCTATAGGTGTTTATTTCATCTAAATTTTATTCAAATTTTAGCTCCTCCATCAAAAAAACTCATCAAAATCCAAAAAAAATCAATTTTAGTTTACAACCTCTAAATCACAATTTGACTAAAAATTTATATAAAATCCGAACTATATGTGTTTATTTCATCTCAATTTATTCAAATTTAGCTCCTCCATCAAAAAAAACTCATCAAATTCAAAAAATCGAATTTAGTTTAAAACTTCTAAATCACAATTTGACTAAAAATTAAATAAAATCCGATCTATAGGTGTTTATTTCATCTAAATTTATTCAAATTTAGCTCCTCCATCAAAAAAACTCATCAAAATCCAAAAAAATCGAATTTAGTTTAAACCCTCTAAATCACAATTTGACTAAAAATGTATATAAAATCTGAACTATAGGTGTTTATTTTATCTAAATTTATTCAAATTTAGCTCCTCCATCAAAAAAAACTCATCAAAATCCAAAAAAATCGAATTTAGTTTAAACCCTCTAAATCACAATTTGACTAAAAATGTATATAAAATCTGAACTATAGGTGTTTATTTTATCTAAATTTATTCAAATTTAGCTCCTCCATCAAAAAAACTCATCAAAATCCAAAAAAAATCGAATTTAGTTTAAAACTTCTAAATCACAATTTTACTAAAAATTAAATAAAATCCGATCTATAGGTGTTTATTTAATCTAAATTTATTCAAATTTAGCTCCTCCATCAAAAAAACTCATCAAAATCCAAAAAAATCAATTTTAGTTTACAACCTCTAAATCACAATTTGACTAAAAATTTATATAAAATCCGAACTATATGTGTTTATTTCATCTCTATTTATTCAAATTTAGCTCCTCCATCAAAAAAACTCATCAAAATTCAAAAAAATCGAATTTAGTTTAAAACTTCTAAATCACAATTTGACTAAAAATTAAATAAAATCCGATCTATAGGTGTTTATTTCATCTAAATTTATTCAAATTTAGCTCCTCCATCAAAAAAACTCATAAAAATCCAAAAAAATCGAATTTAGTTTACAAACCTCTAAATCACAATTTGACTAAAAATTTATATAAAATCCGAACTATAGGTGTTTATTTCATCTCAATTTATTCAAATTTAGCTCCACCATCAAAAAAACTCATAAAAATCCAAAAAAAATCGAATTTAGTTTAAAAACTTCTAAATCACAATTTGACTAAAAATTAAATAAAATCCGATCTATAGGTGTTTATTTCATCTAAATTTATTCAAATTTAGCTCCTCCATCAAAGAAACTCATAAAAATCCAAAAAAATAGAATTTAGTTTACAAACTCTAAATCACAATTTGACTAAAAATTTATATAAAATCCGAACTATAGGTGTTTATTTCATCTAAATTTATTCAAATTTAGCTCCTCCATCAAAAAAAACTCATCAAAATCCAAAAAAAATCAATTTTAGTTTACAACCTCTAAATCACAATTTGACTAAAAATTTATATAAAATCCGAACTATAGGTGTTTATTTCATCTCAATTTATTCAAATTTAGCTCCTCCATCAAAAAAACTCATCAAAATCCAAAAAAATCGAATTTAGTTTAAACCCTCTAAATCACAATTTGACTAAAAATGTATATAAAATCTGAACTATAGGTGTTTATTTTATCTAAATTTATTCAAATTTAGCTCCTCCATCAAAATAACTCATCAAAATCCAAAAAAATCGAATTTAGTTTACAACCTCTAAATCACAATTTGACTAAAAATTTATATAAAATCCGAACTATAGGTGTTTATTTCATCTCAATTTATTCAAATTTAGCTCCTCCATAAAAAAAACTCATCAAAATCCAAAAAAATCGAATTTAGTTTAAACCCTCTAAATCACAATTTGACTAAAAATGTATATAAAATCTGAACTATAGGTGTTTATTTTATCTAAATTTATTCAAATTTAGCTCCTCCATCAAAATAACTCATCAAAATCCAAAAAAAATCGAATTTAGTTTAAAACCTCCAAATCACAATTTGACTAAAAATTAAATAAAATCCGAACTATAGGTGTTTATTTCATCTCAATTTATTCAAATTTAGCTCCTCCATAAAAAAAACTCATCAAAATCCAAAAAAATCAATTTTAGTTTACAACCTCTAAATCACAATTTGACTAAAAATTTATATAAAATCCGAACTATTGGTGTTTATTTCATCTCAATTTATTCAAATTTAGCTCCTCCATCAAAAAAACTCATCAAAATCCAAAAAAATCGAATTTAGTTTTCAACCTCTAAATCACAATTTGACTAAAAATTAAATAAAATCCGATCTATAGGTGTTTATTTCATCTAAATTTATTCAAATTTAGCTCCTCCATCAAAATAACTCATCAAAATCCAAAAAAATCGAATTTAGTTTAAAACCTCCAAAACACAATTTGACTAAAAATGTATATAAAAAACTGATCTATAGGTGTTTATTTCATCTAAATTTATTCAAATTTAGCTCCTCCATCAAAAAAACTCATAAAAATCCAAAAAAATCGAATTTAGTTTACAACCTCTAAATCACAATTTGACTAAAAATTTATATAAAATCCGAACTATAGGTGTTTATTTCATCTCAATTTATTCAAATTTAGCTCCTCCATCAAAAAAACTCATCAAAATCCAAAAAAAATCGAATTTAGTTTACAACCTCTAAATCACAATTTGACTAAAAATTAAATAAAATCCGATCTATAGGTGTTTATTTCATCTAAATTTATTCAAATTTAGCTCCTCCATCAAAATAACTCATCAAAATCCAAAAAAATCGAATTTAGTTTAAAACCCTCCAAAACACAATTTGACTAAAAAATTAAATAAAATCCGATCTATAAGTGTTTATTTCATCTAAATTTATTCAAATTTAGCTCCTCCATCAAAAAAACTCATCAAAATCCAAAAAAATCGAATTTAGTTTACAACCTCTAAATCACAATTTGACTAAAAATTTATATAAAATCCGAACTATAGGTGTTTATTTTATCTAAATTTATTCAAATTTAGCTCCTCCATCAAAATAACTCATCAAAATCCAAAAAAATCGAATTTAGTTTAAAGCCTCTAAATCACAATTTGACTAAAAATGTATATAAAATCTGATCTATAGGTGTTTATTTCATCTAAATTTATTCAAATTTAGCTCCTCCATCAAAAAAACTCATAAAAATCCAAAAAATCGAATTTAGTTTACAACCTCTAAATCACAATTTGACTAAAAATTTATATAAAATCCGAACTATAGGTGTTTATTTCATCTCAATTTATTCAAATTTAGCTCCTCCATAAAAAAAAACTCATCAAAATCCAAAAAAATCAATTTTAGTTTACAACCTCTAAATCACAATTTGACTAAAAATTTATATAAAATCCGAACTATTGGTGTTTATTTCATCTCAATTTATTCAAATTTAGCTCCTCCATCAAAAAAACTCATCAAAATCCAAAAAAAATCGAATTTAGTTTACAACCTCTAAATCACAATTTGACTAAAAATTAAATAAAATCCGATCTATAGGTGTTTATTTCATCTAAATTTATTCAAATTTAGCTCCTCCATCAAAATAACTCATCAAAATCCAAAAAAATCGAATTTAGTTTAAAACCTCCAAAACACAATTTGACTAAAAATGTATATAAAATCTGATCTATAGGTGTTTATTTCATCTAAATTTATTCAAATTTAGCTCCTCCATCAAAAAAACTCATAAAAATCCAAAAAAATCGAATTTAGTTTACAACCTCTAAATCACAATTTGACTAAAAATTTATATAAAATCCGAACTATAGGTGTTTATTTCATCTCAATTTATTCAAATTTAGCTCCTCCATCAAAAAAACTCATCAAAATCCAAAAAAATCGAATTTAGTTTACAACCTCTAAATCACAATTTGACTAAAAATTAAATAAAATCCGATCTATAGGTGTTTATTTCATCTAAATTTATTCAAATTTAGCTCCTCCATCAAAATAACTCATCAAAATCCAAAAAAATCGAATTTAGTTTAAAACCTCCAAAACACAATTTGACTAAAAATTAAATAAAATCCGATCTATAAGTGTTTATTTCATCTAAATTTATTCAAATTTAGCTCCTCCATCAAAAAAACTCATCAAAATCCAAAAAAATCGAATTTAGTTTACAACCTCTAAATCACAATTTGACTAAAAATTTATATAAAATCCGAACTATAGGTGTTTATTTTATCTAAATTTATTCAAATTTAGCTCCTCCATCAAAATAACTCATCAAAATCCAAAAAAATCGAATTTAGTTTAAAGCCTCTAAATCACAATTTGACTAAAAATGTATATAAAATCTGATCTATAGGTGTTTATTTCATCTAAATTTATTCAAATTTAGCTCCTCCATCAAAAAAACTCATAAAAATCCAAAAAAATCGAATTTAGTTTACAACCTCTAAATCACAATTTGACTAAAAATTTATATAAAATCCGAACTATAGGTGTTTATTTCATCTCAATTTATTCAAATTTAGCTCCTCCATCAAAAAAACTCATAAAAATCCAAAAAAATCGAATTTAGTTTAAAACTTCTAAATCACAATTTGACTAAAAATGTATATAAAATCTGATCTATAGGTGTTTATTTCATCTAAATTTATTCAAATTTAGCTCCTCCATCAAAATAACTCATCAAAATCCAAAAAAATCGAATTTAGTTTAAAACCTCCAAATCACAATTTGACTAAAAATTAAATAAAATCCGAACTATAGGTGTTTATTTCAACTCAATTTATTCAAATTTAGCTCCTCCATCAAAAAAACTCATCAAAATCCAAAAAAATCGAATTTAGTTTAAAACTTCTAAATCACAATTTGACTAAAAATTAAATAAAATCCGATCTATAGGTGTTTATTTCATCTAAATTTATTCAAATTTAGCTCCTCCATCAAAAAAACTCATCAAAATCCAAAAAAATCAATTTTAGTTTACAACCTCTAAATCACAATTTGACTAAAAATTTATATAAAATCCGAACTATAGGTGTTTATTTCATCTCAATTTATTCAAATTTAGCTCCTCCATCAAAAAAACTCATCAAAATCCAAAAAAATCGAATTTAGTTTAAAACTTCTAAATCACAATTTGACTAAAAATTAAATAAAATCCGATCTATAGGTGTTTATTTCATCTAAATTTATTCAAATTTAGCTCCTCCATCAAAAAAACTCATAAAAATCCAAAAAAATCGAATTTAGTTTACAACCTCTAAATCACAATTTGACTAAAAATTTATATAAAATCCGAACTATAGGTGTCTATTTCATCTCAATTTATTCAAATTTAGCTCCACCATCAAAAAAACTCATAAAAATCCAAAAAAATCGAATTTAGTTTAAAACTTCTAAATCACAATTTGACTAAAAATTAAATAAAATCCGATCTATAGGTGTTTATTTCATCTAAATTTATTCAAATTTAGCTCCTCCATCAAAAAAACTCATCAAAATTCAAAAAAATCGAATTTAGTTTAAAACTTCTAAATCACAATTTGACTAAAAATTAAATAAAATCCGATCTATAGGTGTTTATTTCATCTAAATTTATTCAAATTTAGCTCCTCCATCAAAAAAACTCATAAAAATCCAAAAAAATCGAATTTAGTTTAAAACTTCTAAATCACAATTTGACTAAAAATTAAATAAAATCCGATCTATAGGTGTTTATTTCATCTAAATTTATTCAAATTTAGCTCCTCCATCAAAAAAACTCATCAAAATCCAAAAAAATCAATTTTAGTTTACAACCTCTAAATCACAATTTGACTAAAAATTTATATAAAATCCGAACTATATGTGTTTATTTCATCTCAATTTATTCAAATTTAGCTCCTCCATCAAAAAAACTCATCAAAATTCAAAAAAATCGAATTTAGTTTAAAACTTCTAAATCACAATTTGACTAAAAATGTATATAAAATCTGATCTATAGGTGTTTATTTCATCTAAATTTATTCAAATTTAGCTCCTCCATCAAAATAACTCATCAAAATCCAAAAAAATCGAATTTAGTTTAAAACCTCCAAATCACAATTTGACTAAAAATTAAATAAAATCCGAACTATAGGTGCTTATTTCAACTCAATTTATTCAAATTTAGCTCCTCCATCAAAAAAACTCATCAAAATCCAAAAAAATCGAATTTAGTTTAAAACTTCTAAATCACAATTTGACTAAAAATTAAATAAAATCCGATCTATAGGTGTTTATTTCATCTAAATTTATTCAAATTTAGCTCCTCCATCAAAAAAACTCATCAAAATCCAAAAAAATCAATTTTAGTTTACAACCTCTAAATCACAATTTGACTAAAAATTTATATAAAATCCGAACTATAGGTGTTTATTTCATCTCAATTTATTCAAATTTAGCTCCTCCATCAAAAAAACTCATCAAAATCCAAAAAAATCGAATTTAGTTTAAAACTTCTAAATCACAATTTGACTAAAAATTAAATAAAATCCGATCTATAGGTGTTTATTTCATCTAAATTTATTCAAATTTAGCTCCTCCATCAAAAAAACTCATAAAAATCCAAAAAAATCGAATTTAGTTTACAACCTCTAAATCACAATTTGACTAAAAATTTATATAAAATCCGAACTATAGGTGTTTATTTCATCTCAATTTATTCAAATTTAGCTCCACCATCAAAAAAACTCATAAAAATCCAAAAAAATCGAATTTAGTTTAAAACTTCTAAATCACAATTTGACTAAAAATTAAATAAAATCCGATCTATAGGTGTTTATTTCATCTAAATTTATTCAAATTTAGCTCCTCCATCAAAGAAACTCATAAAAATCCAAAAAAATAGAATTTAGTTTACAAACTCTAAATCACAATTTGACTAAAAATTTATATAAAATCCGAACTATAGGTGTTTATTTCATCTAAATTTATTCAAATTTAGCTCCTCCATCAAAAAAACTCATCAAAATCCAAAAAAATCAATTTTAGTTTACAACCTCTAAATCACAATTTGACTAAAAATTTATATAAAATCCGAACTATAGGTGTTTATTTCATCTCAATTTATTCAAATTTAGCTCCTCCATCAAAAAAACTCATCAAAATTCAAAAAAATCGAATTTAGTTTAAAACTTCTAAATCACAATTTGACTAAAAATTAAATAAAATCCGATCTATAGGTGTTTATTTCATCTAAATTTATTCAAATTTAGCTCCTCCATCAAAAAAACTCATAAAAATCCAAAAAAATCGAATTTAGTTTAAAACTTCTAAATCACAATTTGACTAAAAATTAAATAAAATCCGATCTATAGGTGTTTATTTCATCTAAATTTATTCAAATTTAGCTCCTCCATCAAAAAAACTCATCAAAATCCAAAAAAATCAATTTTAGTTTACAACCTCTAAATCACAATTTGACTAAAAATTTATATAAAATCCGAACTATATGTGTTTATTTCATCTCAATTTATTCAAATTTAGCTCCTCCATCAAAAAAACTCATCAAAATCCAAAAAAATCGAATTTAGTTTAAAACTTCTAAATCACAATTTGACTAAAAATTAAATAAAATCCGATCTATAGGTGTTTATTTCATCTAAATTTATTCAAATTTAGCTCCTCCATCAAAAAAACTCATCAAAATCCAAAAAAATCGAATTTAGTTTAAACCCTCTAAATCACAATTTGACTAAAAATGTATATAAAATCTGAACTATAGGTGTTTATTTTATCTAAATTTATTCAAATTTAGCTCCTCCATCAAAAAAACTCATCAAAATCCAAAAAAATCGAATTTAGTTTAAACCCTCTAAATCACAATTTGACTAAAAATGTATATAAAATCTGAACTATAGGTGTTTATTTTATCTAAATTTATTCAAATTTAGCTCCTCCATCAAAATAACTCATCAAAATCCAAAAAAATCGAATTTAGTTTAAAACTTCTAAATCACAATTTGACTAAAAATTAAATAAAATCCGATCTATAGGTGTTTATTTCATCTAAATTTATTCAAATTTAGCTCCTCCATCAAAAAAACTCATCAAAATCCAAAAAAATCAATTTTAGTTTACAACCTCTAAATCACAATTTGACTAAAAATTTATATAAAATCCGAACTATATGTGTTTATTTCATCTCTATTTATTCAAATTTAGCTCCTCCATCAAAAAAACTCATCAAAATTCAAAAAAATCGAATTTAGTTTAAAACTTCTAAATCACAATTTGACTAAAAATTAAATAAAATCCGATCTATAGGTGTTTATTTCATCTAAATTTATTCAAATTTAGCTCCTCCATCAAAAAAACTCATAAAAATCCAAAAAAATCGAATTTAGTTTACAACCTCTAAATCACAATTTGACTAAAAATTTATATAAAATCCGAACTATAGGTGTTTATTTCATCTCAATTTATTCAAATTTAGCTCCACCATCAAAAAAACTAATAAAAATCCAAAAAAATCGAATTTAGTTTAAAACTTCTAAATCACAATTTGACTAAAAATTAAATAAAATCCGATCTATAGGTGTTTATTTCATCTAAATTTATTCAAATTTAGCTCCTCCATCAAAGAAACTCATAAAAATCCCAAAAAATAGAATTTAGTTTACAAACTCTAAATCACAATTTGACTAAAAATTTATATAAAATCCGAACTATAGGTGTTTATTTCATCTAAATTTATTCAAATTTAGCTCCTCCATCAAAAAAACTCATCAAAATCCAAAAAAATCAATTTTAGTTTACAACCTCTAAATCACAATTTGACTAAAAATTTATATAAAATCCGAACTATAGGTGTTTATTTCATCTCAATTTATTCAAATTTAGCTCCACCATCAAAAAAACTCATAAAAATCCAAAAAAATCGAATTTAGTTTAAAACTTCTAAATCACAATTTGACTAAAAATTAAATAAAATCCGATCTATAGGTGTTTATTTCATCTAAATTTATTCAAATTTAGCTCCTCCATCAAAGAAACTCATAAAAATCCAAAAAAATAGAATTTAGTTTACAAACTCTAAATCACAATTTGACTAAAAATTTATATAAAATCCGAACTATAGGTGTTTATTTCATCTAAATTTATTCAAATTTAGCTCCTCCATCAAAATAACTCATCAAAATCCAAAAAAATCGAATTTAGTTTACAACCTCTAAATCACAATTTGACTAAAAATTTATATAAAATCCGAACTATAGGTGTTTATTTCATCTCAATTTATTCAAATTTAGCTCCTCCATAAAAAAAACTCATCAAAATCCAAAAAAATCGAATTTAGTTTAAACCCTCTAAATCACAATTTGACTAAAAATGTATATAAAATCTGAACTATAGGTGTTTATTTTATCTAAATTTATTCAAATTTAGCTCCTCCATCAAAATAACTCATCAAAATCCAAAAAAATCGAATTTAGTTTAAAACCTCCAAATCACAATTTGACTAAAAATTAAATAAAATCCGAACTATAGGTGTTTATTTCATCTCAATTTATTCAAATTTAGCTCCTCCATAAAAAAAACTCATCAAAATCCAAAAAAATCAATTTTAGTTTACAACCTCTAAATCACAATTTGACTAAAAATTTATATAAAATCCGAACTATTGGTGTTTATTTCATCTCAATTTATTCAAATTTAGCTCCTCCATCAAAAAAACTCATCAAAATCCAAAAAAATCGAATTTAGTTTACAACCTCTAAATCACAATTTGACTAAAAATTAAATAAAATCCGATCTATAGGTGTTTATTTCATCTAAATTTATTCAAATTTAGCTCCTCCATCAAAATAACTCATCAAAATCCAAAAAAATCGAATTTAGTTTAAAACCTCCAAAACACAATTTGACTAAAAATGTATATAAAATCTGATCTATAGGTGTTTATTTCATCTAAATTTATTCAAATTTAGCTCCTCCATCAAAAAAACTCATAAAAATCCAAAAAAATCGAATTTAGTTTACAACCTCTAAATCACAATTTGACTAAAAATTTATATAAAATCCGAACTATAGGTGTTTATTTCATCTCAATTTATTCAAATTTAGCTCCTCCATCAAAAAAACTCATCAAAATCCAAAAAAATCGAATTTAGTTTACAACCTCTAAATCACAATTTGACTAAAAATTAAATAAAATCCGATCTATAGGTGTTTATTTCATCTAAATTTATTCAAATTTAGCTCCTCCATCAAAATAACTCATCAAAATCCAAAAAAATCGAATTTAGTTTAAAACCTCCAAAACACAATTTGACTAAAAATTAAATAAAATCCGATCTATAAGTGTTTATTTCATCTAAATTTATTCAAATTTAGCTCCTCCATCAAAAAAACTCATCAAAATCCAAAAAAATCGAATTTAGTTTACAACCTCTAAATCACAATTTGACTAAAAATTTATATAAAATCCGAACTATAGGTGTTTATTTTATCTAAATTTATTCAAATTTAGCTCCTCCATCAAAATAACTCATCAAAATCCAAAAAAATCGAATTTAGTTTAAACCCTCTAAATCACAATTTGACTAAAAATGTATATAAAATCTGATCTATAGGTGTTTATTTCATCTAAATTTATTCAAATTTAGCTCCTCCATCAAAAAAACTCATAAAAATCCAAAAAAATCGAATTTAGTTTACAACCTCTAAATCACAATTTGACTAAAAATTTATATAAAATCCGAACTATAGGTGTTTATTTCATCTCAATTTATTCAAATTTAGCTCCTCCATCAAAAAAACTCATAAAAATCCAAAAAAATCGAATTTAGTTTAAAACTTCTAAATCACAATTTGACTAAAAATGTATATAAAATCTGATCTATAGGTGTTTATTTCATCTAAATTTATTCAAATTTAGCTCCTCCATCAAAATAACTCATCAAAATCCAAAAAAATCGAATTTAGTTTAAAACCTCCAAATCACAATTTGACTAAAAATTAAATAAAATCCGAACTATAGGTGCTTATTTCAACTCAATTTATTCAAATTTAGCTCCTCCATCAAAAAAACTCATCAAAATCCAAAAAAATCGAATTTAGTTTAAAACTTCTAAATCACAATTTGACTAAAAATTAAATAAAATCCGATCTATAGGTGTTTATTTCATCTAAATTTATTCAAATTTAGCTCCTCCATCAAAAAAACTCATCAAAATCCAAAAAAATCAATTTTAGTTTACAACCTCTAAATCACAATTTGACTAAAAATTTATATAAAATCCGAACTATAGGTGTTTATTTCATCTAAATTTATTCAAATTTAGCTCCTCCATCAAAAAAACTCATCAAAATCCAAAAAAATCAATTTTAGTTTACAACCTCTAAATCACAATTTGACTAAAAATTTATATAAAATCCGAACTATATGTGTTTATTTCATCTCAATTTATTCAAATTTAGCTCCTCCATCAAAAAAACTCATCAAAATTCAAAAAAATCGAATTTAGTTTAAAACTTCTAAATCACAATTTGACTAAAAATTAAATAAAATCCGATCTATAGGTGTTTATTTCATCTAAATTTATTCAAATTTAGCTCCTCCATCAAAAAAACTCATCAAAATCCAAAAAAATCGAATTTAGTTTAAACCCTCTAAATCACAATTTGACTAAAAATGTATATAAAATCTGAACTATAGGTGTTTATTTTATCTAAATTTATTCAAATTTAGCTCCTCCATCAAAAAAACTCATCAAAATCCAAAAAAATCGAATTTAGTTTAAACCCTCTAAATCACAATTTGACTAAAAATGTATATAAAATCTGAACTATAGGTGTTTATTTTATCTAAATTTATTCAAATTTAGCTCCTCCATCAAAATAACTCATCAAAATCCAAAAAAATCTAATTTAGTTTAAAACTTCTAAATCACAATTTGACTAAAAATTAAATAAAATCCGATCTATAGGTGTTTATTTCATCTAAATTTATTCAAATTTAGCTCCTCCATCAAAAAAACTCATCAAAATCCAAAAAAATCAATTTTAGTTTACAACCTCTAAATCACAATTTGACTAAAAATTTATATAAAATCCGAACTATATGTGTTTATTTCATCTCTATTTATTCAAATTTAGCTCCTCCATCAAAAAAACTCATCAAAATTCAAAAAAATCGAATTTAGTTTAAAACTTCTAAATCACAATTTGACTAAAAATTAAATAAAATCCGATCTATAGGTGTTTATTTCATCTAAATTTATTCAAATTTAGCTCCTCCATCAAAAAAACTCATAAAAATCCAAAAAAATCGAATTTAGTTTACAACCTCTAAATCACAATTTGACTAAAAATTTATATAAAATCCGAACTATAGGTGTTTATTTCATCTCAATTTATTCAAATTTAGCTCCACCATCAAAAAAACTCATAAAAATCCAAAAAAATCGAATTTAGTTTAAAACTTCTAAATCACAATTTGACTAAAAATTAAATAAAATCCGATCTATAGGTGTTTATTTCATCTAAATTTATTCAAATTTAGCTCCTCCATCAAAGAAACTCATAAAAATCCAAAAAAATAGAATTTAGTTTACAAACTCTAAATCACAATTTGACTAAAAATTTATATAAAATCCGAACTATAGGTGTTTATTTCATCTAAATTGATTCAAATTTAGCTCCTCCATCAAAAAAACTCATCAAAATCCAAAAAAATCAATTTTAGTTTACAACCTCTAAATCACAATTTGACTAAAAATTTATATAAAATCCGAACTATAGGTGTTTATTTCATCTCAATTTATTCAAATTTAGCTCCTCCATCAAAAAAACTCATCAAAATCCAAAAAAATCGAATTTAGTTTAAACCCTCTAAATCACAATTTGACTAAAAATGTATATAAAATCTGAACTATAGGTGTTTATTTTATCTAAATTTATTCAAATTTAGCTCCTCCATCAAAATAACTCATCAAAATCCAAAAAAATCGAATTTAGTTTACAACCTCTAAATCACAATTTGACCAAAAATTTATATAAAATCCGAACTATAGGTGTTTATTTCATCTCAATTTATTCAAATTTAGCTCCTCCATAAAAAAAACTCATCAAAATCCAAAAAAATCGAATTTAGTTTAAACCCTCTAAATCACAATTTGACTAAAAATGTATATAAAATCTGAACTATAGGTGTTTATTTTATCTAAATTTATTCAAATTTAGCTCCTCCATCAAAATAACTCATCAAAATCCAAAAAAATCGAATTTAGTTTAAAACCTCCAAATCACAATTTGACTAAAAATTAAATAAAATCCGAACTATAGGTGTTTATTTCATCTCAATTTATTCAAATTTAGCTCCTCCATAAAAAAAACTCATCAAAATCCAAAAAAATCAATTTTAGTTTACAACCTCTAAATCACAATTTGACTAAAAATTTATATAAAATCCGAACTATTGGTGTTTATTTCATCTCAATTTATTCAAATTTAGCTCCTCCATCAAAAAAACTCATCAAAATCCAAAAAAATCGAATTTAGTTTACAACCTCTAAATCACAATTTGACTAAAAATTAAATAAAATCCGATCTATAGGTGTTTATTTCATCTAAATTTATTCAAATTTAGCTCCTCCATCAAAATAACTCATCAAAATCCAAAAAAATCGAATTTAGTTTAAAACCTCCAAAACACAATTTGACTAAAAATGTATATAAAATCTGATCTATAGGTGTTTATTTCATCTAAATTTATTCAAATTTAGCTCCTCCATCAAAAAAACTCATAAAAATCCAAAAAAATCGAATTTAGTTTACAACCTCTAAATCACAATTTGACTAAAAATTTATATAAAATCCGAACTATAGGTGTTTATTTCATCTCAATTTATTCAAATTTAGCTCCTCCATCAAAAAAACTCATCAAAATCCAAAAAAATCGAATTTAGTTTACAACCTCTAAATCACAATTTGACTAAAAATTAAATAAAATCCGATCTATAGGTGTTTATTTCATCTAAATTTATTCAAATTTAGCTCCTCCATCAAAATAACTCATCAAAATCCAAAAAAATCGAATTTAGTTTAAAACCTCCAAAACACAATTTGACTAAAAATTAAATAAAATCCGATCTATAAGTGTTTATTTCATCTAAATTTATTCAAATTTAGCTCCTCCATCAAAAAAACTCATCAAAATCCAAAAAAATCGAATTTAGTTTACAACCTCTAAATCACAATTTGACTAAAAATTTATATAAAATCCGAACTATAGGTGTTTATTTTATCTAAATTTATTCAAATTTAGCTCCTCCATCAAAATAACTCATCAAAATCCAAAAAAATCGAATTTAGTTTAAACCCTCTAAATCACAATTTGACTAAAAATGTATATAAAATCTGATCTATAGGTGTTTATTTCATCTAAATTTATTCAAATTTAGCTCCTCCATCAAAAAAACTCATAAAAATCCAAAAAAATCGAATTTAGTTTACAACCTCTAAATCACAATTTGACTAAAAATTTATATAAAATCCGAACTATAGGTGTTTATTTCATCTCAATTTATTCAAATTTAGCTCCTCCATCAAAAAAACTCATCAAAATCCAAAAAAATCGAATTTAGTTTAAAACTTCTAAATCACAATTTGACTAAAAATGTATATAAAATCTGATCTATAGGTGTTTATTTCATCTAAATTTATTCAAATTTAGCTCCTCCATCAAAATAACTCATCAAAATCCAAAAAAATCGAATTTAGTTTAAAACCTCCAAATCACAATTTGACTAAAAATTAAATAAAATCCGAACTATAGGTGCTTATTTCAACTCAATTTATTCAAATTTAGCTCCTCCATCAAAAAAACTCATCAAAATCCAAAAAAATCGAATTTAGTTTAAAACTTCTAAATCACAATTTGACTAAAAATTAAATAAAATCCGATCTATAGGTGTTTATTTCATCTAAATTTATTCAAATTTAGCTCCTCCATCAAAAAAACTCATCAAAATCCAAAAAAAATCAATTTTAGTTTACAACCTCTAAATCACAATTTGACTAAAAATTTATATAAAATCCGAACTATAGGTGTTTATTTCATCTCAATTTATTCAAATTTAGCTCCTCCATCAAAAAAACTCATAAAAATCCAAAAAAATAGAATTTAGTTTACAAACTCTAAATCACAATTTGACTAAAAATTTATATAAAATCCGAACTATAGGTGTTTATTTCATCTCAATTTATTCAAATTTAGCTCCTCCATAAAAAAAACTCATCAAAATACAAAAAAATCGAATTTAGTTCACAACCTCTAAATCACAATTTGACTAAAAATTTATATAAAATCCGAACTATAGGTGTTTATTTCATCTCAATTTATTCAAATTTAGCTCCTCCATCAAAAAAACTCATCAAAATCCAAAAAAATCGAATTTAGTTTAAACCCTCTAAATCACAATTTGACTAAAAATGTATATAAAATCTGAACTATAGGTGTTTATTTTATCTAAATTTATTCAAATTTAGCTCCTCCATCAAAATAACTCATCAAAATCCAAAAAAATCGAATTTAGTTTAAAACCTCCAAATCACAATTTGACTAAAAATTAAATAAAATCCGAACTATAGGTGTTTATTTCATCTCAATTTATTCAAATTTAGCTCCTCCATAAAAAAAACTCATCAAAATACAAAAAAATCAATTTTAGTTTACAACCTCTAAATCACAATTTGACTAAAAATTTATATAAAATCCGAACTATTGGTGTTTATTTCATCTCAATTTATTCAAATTTAGCTCCTCCATCAAAAAAACTCATCAAAATCCAAAAAAATCGAATTTAGTTTACAACCTCTAAATCACAATTTGACTAAAAATTAAATAAAATCCGATCTATAGGTGTTTATTTCATCTAAATTTATTCAAATTTAGCTCCTCCATCAAAATAACTCATCAAAATCCAAAAAAATCGAATTTAGTTTAAAACCTCCAAAACACAATTTGACTAAAAATGTATATAAAATCTGATCTATAGGTGTTTATTTCATCTAAATTTATTCAAATTTAGCTCCTCCATCAAAGAAACTCATAAAAATCCAAAAAAATCGAATTTAGTTTACAACCTCTAAATCACAATTTGACTAAAAATTTATATAAAATCCGAACTATAGGTGTTTATTTCATCTCAATTTATTCAAATTTAGCTCCTCCATCAAAAAAACTCATCAAAATCCAAAAAAATCGAATTTAGTTTAAAACTGCTAAATCACAATTTGACTAAAAATTAAATAAAATCCGATCTATAGGTGTTTATTTCATCTAAATTTATTCAAATTTAGCTCCTCCATCAAAGAAACTCATAAAAATCCAAAAAAATCGAATTTAGTTTACAACCTCTAAATCACAATTTGACTAAAAATTTATATAAAATCCGAACTATAGGTGTTTATTTCATCTCAATTTATTCAAATTTAGCTCCTCCATCAAAAAAACTCATCAAAATCCAAAAAAATCGAATTTAGTTTAAAACTGCTAAATCACAATTTGACTAAAAATTAAATAAAATCCGATCTATAGGTGTTTATTTTATCTAAATTTATTCAAATTTAGCTCCTCCATCAAAATAACTCATCAAAATCCAAAAAAATCGAATTTAGTTTAAAACCTCCAAAACACAATTTGACTAAAAATTTATATAAAATCCGAACTATAGGTGTTTATTTCATCTCAATTTATTCAAATTTAGCTCCTCCATCAAAAAAACTCATCAAAATCCAAAAAAATCGAATTTAGTTTAAACCCTCTAAATCACAATTTGACTAAAAATGTATATAAAATCTGAACTATAGGTGTTTATTTTATCTAAATTTATTCAAATTTAGCTCCTCCATCAAAATAACTCATCAATATCCAAAAAAAATCGAATTTAGTTTAAAACCTCCAAATCACAATTTGACTAAAAATTAAATAAAATCCGAACTATAGGTGTTTATTTCATCTCAATTTATTCAAATTTAGCTCCTCCATCAAAAAAACTCATCAAAATCCAAAAAAATCAATTTTAGTTTACAACCTCTAAATCACAATTTGACTAAAAATTTATATAAAATCCGAACTATAGGTGTTTATTTCATCTCAATTTATTCAAATTTAGCTCCTCCATCAAAAAAACTCATCAAAATCCAAAAAAATCAATTTTAGTTTACAACCTCTAAATCACAATTTGACTAAAAATTTATATAAAATCCGAACTATAGGTGTTTATTTCATCTCAATTTATTCAAATTTAGCTCCTCCATCAAAAAAACTCATCAAAATCCAAAAAAATCGAATTTAGTTTAAAACTTCTAAATCACAATTTGACTAAAAATTAAATAAAATCCGATCTATAGGTGTTTATTTCATCTAAATTTATTCAAATTTAGCTCCTCCATCAAAAAAACTCATAAAAATAAAAAAAAATCGAATTTAGTTTACAACCTCTAAATCACAATTTGACTAAAAATTTATATAAAATCCGAACTATAGGTGTTTATTTCATCTAAATTTATTCAAATTTAGCTCCTCCATCAAAAAAACTCATAAAATCCAAAAAAATCGAATTTAGTTTACAACCTCTAAATCACAATTTGACTAAAAATTTATATAAAATCCGAACTATAGGTGTTTATTTCATCTCAATTTATTCAAATTTAGCTCCTCCATCAAAAAAACTCATCAAAATCCAAAAAAATCGAATTTAGTTTAAACCCTCTAAATCACAATTTGACTAAAAATGTATATAAAATCTGAACTATAGGTGTTTATTTTATCTAAATTTATTCAAATTTAGCTCCTCCATCAAAACAACTCATCAAAATCCAAAAAAATCGAATTTAGTTTAAACCCTCTAAATCACAATTTGACTAAAAATGTATATAAAATCTGAACTATAGGTGTTTATTTTATCTAAATTTATTCAAATTTAGCTCCTCCATCAAAATAACTCATCAAAATCCAAAAAAATCGAATTTAGTTTACAACCTCTAAATCACAATTTGACTAAAAATTTATATAAAATCCGAACTATAGGTGTTTATTTCATCTCAATTTATTCAAATTTAGCTCCTCCATCAAAAAAACTCATCAAAATCCAAAAAAATCGAATTTAGTTTAAAACTGCTAAATCACAATTTGACTAAAAATTAAATAAAATCCGATCTATAGGTGTTTATTTCATCTAAATTTATTCAAATTTAGCTCCTCCATCAAAGAAACTCATAAAAATCCAAAAAAATCGAATTTAGTTTACAACCTCTAAATCACAATTTGACTAAAAATTTATATAAAATCCGAACTATAGGTGTTTATTTCATCTCAATTTATTCAAATTTAGCTCCTCCATCAAAAAAACTCATCAAAATCCAAAAAAATCGAATTTAGTTTAAAACTGCTAAATCACAATTTGACTAAAAATTAAATAAAATCCGATCTATAGGTGTTTATTTTATCTAAATTTATTCAAATTTAGCTCCTCCATCAAAATAACTCATCAAAATCCAAAAAAATCGAATTTAGTTTAAAACCTCCAAAACACAATTTGACTAAAAATTTATATAAAATCCGAACTATAGGTGTTTATTTCATCTCAATTTATTCAAATTTAGCTCCTCCATCAAAAAAACTCATCAAAATCCAAAAAAATCGAATTTAGTTTAAAACTGCTAAATCACAATTTGACTAAAAATTAAATAAAATCCGATCTATAGGTGTTTATTTCATCTAAATTTATTCAAATTTAGCTCCTCCATCAAAGAAACTCATAAAAATCCAAAAAAATCGAATTTAGTTTACAACCTCTAAATCACAATTTGACTAAAAATTTATATAAAATCCGAACTATAGGTGTTTATTTCATCTCAATTTATTCAAATTTAGCTCCTCCATCAAAAAAACTCATCAAAATCCAAAAAAATCGAATTTAGTTTAAAACTTCTAAATCACAATTTGACTAAAAATTAAATAAAATCCGATCTATAGGTGTTTATTTTATCTAAATTTATTCAAATTTAGCTCCTCCATCAAAATAACTCATCAAAATCCAAAAAAATCGAATTTAGTTTAAAACCTCCAAAACACAATTTGACTAAAAATTTATATAAAATCCGAACTATAGGTGTTTATTTCATCTCAATTTATTCAAATTTAGCTCCTCCATCAAAAAAACTCATCAAAATCCAAAAAAATCGAATTTAGTTTAAACCCTCTAAATCACAATTTGACTAAAAATGTATATAAAATCTGAACTATAGGTGTTTATTTTATCTAAATTTATTCAAATTTAGCTCCTCCATCAAAATAACTCATCAAAATCCAAAAAAAAATCGAATTTAGTTTAAAACCTCCAAATCACAATTTGACTAAAAATTAAATAAAATCCGAACTATAGGTGTTTATTTCATCTCAATTTATTCAAATTTAGCTCCTCCATCAAAAAAACTCATCAAAATCCAAAAAAATCAATTTTAGTTTACAACCTCTAAATCACAATTTGACTAAAAATTTATATAAAATCCGAACTATAGGTGTTTATTTCATCTCAATTTATTCAAATTTAGCTCCTCCATCAAAAAAACTCATCAAAATCCAAAAAAATCAATTTTAGTTTACAACCTCTAAATCACAATTTGACTAAAAATTTATATAAAATCCGAACTATAGGTGTTTATTTCATCTCAATTTATTCAAATTTAGATCCTCCATCAAAAAAACTCATCAAAATCCAAAAAAATCGAATTTAGTTTAAAACTTCTAAATCACAATTTGACTAAAAATTAAATAAAATCCGATCTATAGGTGTTTATTTCATCTAAATTTATTCAAATTTAGCTCCTCCATCAAAAAAACTCATAAAAATAAAAAAAAATCGAATTTAGTTTACAACCTCTAAATCACAATTTGACTAAAAATTTATATAAAATCCGAACTATAGGTGTTTATTTCATCTAAATTTATTCAAATTTAGCTCCTCCATCAAAAAAACTCATAAAATCCAAAAAAATCGAATTTAGTTTACAACCTCTAAATCACAATTTGACTAAAAATTTATATAAAATCCGAACTATAGGTGTTTATTTCATCTCAATTTATTCAAATTTAGCTCCTCCATCAAAAAAACTCATCAAAATCCAAAAAAATCGAATTTAGTTTAAACCCTCTAAATCACAATTTGACTAAAAATGTATATAAAATCTGAACTATAGGTGTTTATTTTACCTAAATTTATTCAAATTTAGCTCCTCCATCAAAACAACTCATCAAAATCCAAAAAAATCGAATTTAGTTTAAACCCTCTAAATCACAATTTGACTAAAAATGTATATAAAATCTGAACTATAGGTGTTTATTTTATCTAAATTTATTCAAATTTAGCTCCTCCATCAAAATAACTCATCAAAATCCAAAAAAATCGAATTTAGTTTACAACCTCTAAATCACAATTTGACTAAAAATTTATATAAAATCCGAACTATAGGTGTTTATTTCATCTCAATTTATTCAAATTTAGCTCCTCCATCAAAAAAACTCATCAAAATCCAAAAAAATCGAATTTAGTTTAAAACTGCTAAATCACAATTTGACTAAAAATTAAATAAAATCCGATCTATAGGTGTTTATTTCATCTAAATTTATTCAAATTTAGCTCCTCCATCAAAGAAACTCATAAAAATCCAAAAAAATCGAATTTAGTTTACAACCTCTAAATCACAATTTGACTAAAAATTTATATAAAATCCGAACTATAGGTGTTTATTTCATCTCAATTTATTCAAATTTAGCTCCTCCATCAAAAAAACTCATCAAAATCCAAAAAAATCGAATTTAGTTTAAAACTGCTAAATCACAATTTGACTAAAAATTAAATAAAATCCGATCTATAGGTGTTTATTTTATCTAAATTTATTCAAATTTAGCTCCTCCATCAAAATAACTCATCAAAATCCAAAAAAATCGAATTTAGTTTAAAACCTCCAAAACACAATTTGACTAAAAATTTATATAAAATCCGAACTATAGGTGTTTATTTCATCTCAATTTATTCAAATTTAGCTCCTCCATCAAAAAAACTCATCAAAATCCAAAAAAATCGAATTTAGTTTAAACCCTCTAAATCACAATTTGACTAAAAATGTATATAAAATCTGAACTATAGGTGTTTATTTTATCTAAATTTATTCAAATTTAGCTCCTCCATCAAAATAACTCATCAATATCCAAAAAAATCGAATTTAGTTTAAAACCTCCAAATCACAATTTGACTAAAAATTAAATAAAATCCGAACTATAGGTGTTTATTTCATCTCAATTTATTCAAATTTAGCTCCTCCATCAAAAAAACTCATCAAAATCCAAAAAAATCAATTTTAGTTTACAACCTCTAAATCACAATTTGACTAAAAATTTATATAAAATCCGAACTATAGGTGTTTATTTCATCTCAATTTATTCAAATTTAGCTCCTCCATCAAAAAAACTCATCAAAATCCAAAAAAATCGAATTTAGTTTAAAACTTCTAAATCACAATTTGACTAAAAATTAAATAAAATCCGATCTATAGGTGTTTATTTCATCTAAATTTATTCAAATTTAGCTCCTCCATCAAAAAAACTCATAAAATCCAAAAAAATCGAATTTAGTTTACAACCTCTAAATCACAATTTGACTAAAAATTTATATAAAATCCGAACTATAGGTGTTTATTTCATCTCAATTTATTCAAATTTAGCTCCTCCATCAAAAAAACTCATCAAAATCCAAAAAAATCGAATTTAGTTTAAACCCTCTAAATCACAATTTGACTAAAAATGTATATAAAATCTGAACTATAGGTGTTTATTTTACCTAAATTTATTCAAATTTAGCTCCTCCATCAAAACAACTCATCAAAATCCAAAAAAATCGAATTTAGTTTAAACCCTCTAAATCACAATTTGACTAAAAATGTATATAAAATCTGAACTATAGGTGTTTATTTTATCTAAATTTATTCAAATTTAGCTCCTCCATCAAAATAACTCATCAAAATCCAAAAAAATCGAATTTAGTTTAAAACCTCCAAATCACAATTTGACTAAAAATTAAATAAAATCCGAACTATAGGTGTTTATTTCATCTAAATTTATTCAAATTTAGCTCCTCCATCAAAAAAACTCATCAAAATCCAAAAAAATCGAATTTAGTTTAAACCCTCTAAATCACAATTTGACTAAAAATTTATATAAAATCCGAACTATAGGTGTTTATTTCATCTCAATTTATTCAAATTTAGCTCCTCCATCAAAAAAACTCATCAAAATCCAAAAAAATCGAATTTAGTTTAAAACTTCTAAATCACAATTTGACTAAAAATTAAATAAAATCCGATCTATAGGTGTTTATTTCATCTAAATTTATTCAAATTTAGCTCCTCCATCAAAAAAACTCATAAAAATCCAAAAAAATCGAATTTAGATTACAACCTCTAAATCACAATTTGACTAAAAATTTATATAAAATCCGAACTATAGGTGTTTATTTCATCTCAATTTATTCAAATTTAGCTCCTCCATCAAAAAAACTCATAAAAATCCAAAAAAATCGAATTTAGTTTAAAACTTCTAAATCACAATTTGACTAAAAATTTATATAAAATCCGAACTATAGGTGTTTATTTCATCTCAATTTATTCAAATTTAGCTCCTCCATCAAAAAAACTCATCAAAATCCAAAAAAATCGAATTTAGTTTAAACCCTCTAAATCACAATTTGACTAAAAATTTATATAAAATCCGAACTATATGTGTTTATTTCATCTCAATTTATTCAAATTTAGCTCCTCCATCAAAAAAACTCGTCAAAATTCAAAAAAATCGAATTTAGTTTAAAACTTCTAAATCACAATTTGACTAAAAATTAAATAAAATCCGATCTATAGGTGTTTATTTCATCTAAATTTATTCAAATTTAGCTCCTCCATCAAAAAAACTCATCAAAATCCAAAAAAATCAATTTTAGTTTACAACCTCTAAATCACAATTTGACTAAAAATTTATATAAAATCCGAACTATATGTGTTTATTTCATCTCAATTTATTCAAATTTAGCTCCTCCATCAAAAAAACTCATCAAAATTCAAAAAAATCGAATTTAGTTTAAAACTTCTAAATCACAATTTGACTAAAAATTAAATAAAATCCGATCTATAGGTGTTTATTTCATCTAAATTTATTCAAATTTAGCTCCTCCATCAAAAAAACTCATAAAAATCCAAAAAAATCGAATTTAGTTTACAACCTCTAAATCACAATTTGACTAAAAATTTATATAAAATCCGAACTATAGGTGTTTATTTCATCTCAATTTATTCAAATTTAGCTCCTCCATCAAAAAAACTCATCAAAATCCAAAAAAATCGAATTTAGTTTAAAACTGCTAAATCACAATTTGACTAAAAATTAAATAAAATCCGATCTATAGGTGTTTATTTCATCTATATTTATTCAAATTTAGCTCCTCCATCAAAGAAACTCATAAAAATCCAAAAAAATCGAATTTAGTTTACAACCTCTAAATCACAATTTGACTAAAAATTTATATAAAATCCGAACTATAGGTGTTTATTTCATCTCAATTTATTCAAATTTAGCTCCTCCATCAAAAAAACTCATCAAAATCCAAAAAAATCGAATTTAGTTTAAAACTGCTAAATCACAATTTGACTAAAAATTAAATAAAATCCGATCTATAGGTGTTTATTTTATCTAAATTTATTCAAATTTAGCTCCTCCATCAAAATAACTCATCAAAATCCAAAAAAATCGAATTTAGTTTAAAACCTCCAAAACACAATTTGACTAAAAATTTATATAAAATCCGAACTATAGGTGTTTATTTCATCTCAATTTATTCAAATTTAGCTCCTCCATCAAAAAAACTCATCAAAATCCAAAAAAATCGAATTTAGTTTAAACCCTCTAAATCACAATTTGACTAAAAATGTATATAAAATCTGAACTATAGGTGTTTATTTTATCTAAATTTATTCAAATTTAGCTCCTCCATCAAAATAACTCATCAATATCCAAAAAAAAATCGAATTTAGTTTAAAACCTCCAAATCACAATTTGACTAAAAATTAAATAAAATCCGAACTATAGGTGTTTATTTCAACACAATTTATTTAAATTTAGCTCCTCCATCAAAAAAACTCATCAAAATCCAAAAAAATCGAATTTAGTTTAAAACTTCTAAATCACAATTTGACTAAAAATTAAATAAAATCCGATCTATAGGTGTTTATTTCATCTAAATTTATTCAAATTTAGCTCCTCCATCAAAAAAACTCATCAAAATTCAAAAAAATCGAATTTAGTTTAAAACTTCTAAATCACAATTTGACTAAAAATTAAATAAAATCCGATCTATAGGTGTTTATTTCATCTCAATTTATTCAAATTTAGCTCCTCCATCAAAAAAACTCATCAAAATCCAAAAAAATCAATTTTAGTTTACAACCTCTAAATCACAATTTGACTAAAAATTTATATAAAATCCGAACTATATGTGTTTATTTCATCTCAATTTATTCAAATTTAGCTCCTCCATAAAAAAAACTCATCAAAATTCAAAAAAATCGAATTTAGTTTAAAACTTCTAAATCACAATTTGACTAAAAATTAAATAAAATCCGATCTATAGGTGTTTATTTCATCTAAATTTATTCAAATTTAGCTCCTCCATCAAAGAAACTCATAAAAATCCAAAAAAATCGAATTTAGTTTACAACCTCTAAATCACAATTTGACTAAAAATTTATATAAAATCCGAACTATAGGTGTTTATTTCATCTCAATTTATTCAAATTTAGCTCCTCCATCAAAAAAACTCATCAAAATCCAAAAAAATCGAATTTAGTTTAAAACTGCTAAATCACAATTTGACTAAAAATTAAATAAAATCCGATCTATAGGTGTTTATTTTATCTAAATTTATTCAAATTTAGCTCCTCCATCAAAATAACTCATCAAAATCCAAAAAAATCGAATTTAGTTTAAAACCTCCAAAACACAATTTGACTAAAAATTTATATAAAATCCGAACTATAGGTGTTTATTTCATCTCAATTTATTCAAATTTAGCTCCTCCATCAAAAAAACTCATCAAAATCCAAAAAAATCGAATTTAGTTTAAACCCTCTAAATCACAATTTGACTAAAAATGTATATAAAATCTGAACTATAGGTGTTTATTTTATCTAAATTTAATCAAATTTAGCTCCTCCATCAAAATAACTCATCAATATCCAAAAAAAATCGAATTTAGTTTAAAACCTCCAAATCACAATTTGACTAAAAATTAAATAAAATCCGAACTATAGGTGTTTATTTCATCTCAATTTATTCAAATTTAGCTCCTCCATCAAAAAAACTCATCAAAATCCAAAAAAATCAATTTTAGTTTACAACCTCTAAATCGCAATTTGACTAAAAATTTATATAAAATCCGAACTATAGGTGTTTATTTCATCTCAATTTATTCAAATTTAGCTCCTCCATCAAAAAAACTCATCAAAATCCAAAAAAATCGAATTTAGTTTAAAACTTCTAAATCACAATTTGACTAAAAATTAAATAAAATCCGATCTATAGGTGTTTATTTTATCTAAATTTATTCAAATTTAGCTCCTCCATCAAAAAAACTCATAAAATCCAAAAAAATCGAATTTAGTTTACAACCTCTAAATCACAATTTGACTAAAAATTTATATAAAATCCGAACTATAGGTGTTTATTTCATCTCAATTTATTCAAATTTAGCTCCTCCATCAAAAAAACTCATCAAAATCCAAAAAAATCGAATTTAGTTTAAAACTGCTAAATCACAATTTGACTAAAAATTAAATAAAATCCGATCTATAGGTGTTTATTTCATCTAAATTTATTCAAATTTAGCTCCTCCATCAAAGAAACTCATAAAAATCCAAAAAAATCGAATTTAGTTTACAACCTCTAAATCACAATTTGACTAAAAATTTATATAAAATCCGAACTATAGGTGTTTATTTCATCTCAATTTATTCAAATTTAGCTCCTCCATCAAAAAAACTCATCAAAATCCAAAAAAATCGAATTTAGTTTAAAACTGCTAAATCACAATTTGACTAAAAATTAAATAAAATCCGATCTATAGGTGTTTATTTTATCTAAATTTATTCAAATTTAGCTCCTCCATCAAAATAACTCATCAAAATCCAAAAAAATCGAATTTAGTTTAAAACCTCCAAAACACAATTTGACTAAAAATTTATATAAAATCCGAACTATAGGTGTTTATTTCATCTCAATTTATTCAAATTTAGCTCCTCCATCAAAAAAACTCATCAAAATCCAAAAAAATCGAATTTAGTTTAAACCCTCTAAATCACAATTTGACTAAAAATGTATATAAAATCTGAACTATAGGTGTTTATTTTACCTAAATTTATTCAAATTTAGCTCCTCCATCAAAAAAACTCATCAAAATCCAAAAAAATCAATTTTAGTTTACAACCTCTAAATCACAATTTGACTAAAAATTTATATAAAATCCGAACTATAGGTGTTTATTTCATCTCAATTTATTCAAATTTAGCTCCTCCATCAAAAAAACTCATCAAAATCCAAAAAAATCGAATTTAGTTTAAAACTTCTAAATCACAATTTGACTAAAAATTAAATAAAATCCGATCTATAGGTGTTTATTTCATCTAAATTTATTCAAATTTAGCTCCTCCATCAAAAAAACTCATAAAATCCAAAAAAATCGAATTTAGTTTACAACCTCTAAATCACAATTTGACTAAAAATTTATATAAAATCCGAACTATAGGTGTTTATTTCATCTCAATTTATTCAAATTTAGCTCCTCCATCAAAAAAACTCATCAAAATCCAAAAAAATCGAATTTAGTTTAAACCCTCTAAATCACAATTTGACTAAAAATGTATATAAAATCTGAACTATAGGTGTTTATTTTACCTAAATTTATTCAAATTTAGCTCCTCCATCAAAACAACTCATCAAAATCCAAAAAAATCGAATTTAGTTTAAACCCTCTAAATCACAATTTGACTAAAAATGTATATAAAATCTGAACTATAGGTGTTTATTTTATCTAAATTTATTCAAATTTAGCTCCTCCATCAAAATAACTCATCAAAATCCAAAAAAATCGAATTTAGTTTAAAACCTCCAAATCACAATTTGACTAAAAATTAAATAAAATCCGAACTATAGGTGTTTATTTCAACACAATTTATTTAAATTTAGCTCCTCCATCAAAAAAACTCATCAAAATCCAAAAAAATCGAATTTAGTTTAAAACTTCTAAATCACAATTTGACTAAAAATTAAATAAAATCCGATCTATAGGTGTTTATTTCATCTAAATTTATTCAAATTTAGCTCCTCCATCAAAAAAACTCATCAAAATCCAAAAAAATCGAATTTAGTTTACAACCTCTAAATCACAATTTGACTAAAAATTTATATAAAATCCGAACTATAGGTGTTTATTTTATCTAAATTTATTCAAATTTAGCTCCTCCATCAAAATAACTCATCAAAATCCAAAAAAATCGAATTTAGTTTAAACCCTCTAAATCACAATTTGACTAAAAATGTATATAAAATCTGATCTATAGGTGTTTATTTCATCTAAATTTATTCAAATTTAGCTCCTCCATCAAAAAAACTCATCAAAATCCAAAAAAATCGAATTTAGTTTAAACCCTCTAAATCACAATTTGACTAAAAATTTATATAAAATCCGAACTATAGGTGTTTATTTCATCTCAATTTATTCAAATTTAGCTCCTCCATCAAAAAAACTCATCAAAATCCAAAAAAATCGAATTTAGTTTAAAACTTCTAAATCACAATTTGACTAAAAATTAAATAAAATCCGATCTATAGGTGTTTATTTCATCTAAATTTATTCAAATTTAGCTCCTCCATCAAAAAAACTCATCAAAATCCAAAAAAATCGAATTTAGTTTAAACCCTCTAAATCACAATTTGACTAAAAATGTATATAAAATCCGAACTATAGGTGTTTATTTCATCTCAATTTATTCAAATTTAGCTCCTCCATCAAAAAAACTCATCAAAATCCAAAAAAATCAATTTTAGTTTACAACCTCTAAATCACAATTTGACTAAAAATTTATATAAAATCCGAACTATAGGTGTTTATTTCATCTCAATTTATTCAAATTTAGCTCCTCCATCAAAAAAACTCATCAAAATCCAAAAAAATCGAATTTAGTTTAAAACTTCTAAATCACAATTTGACTAAAAATTTATATAAAATCCGAACTATAGGTGTTTATTTCATCTCAATTTATTCAAATTTAGCTCCTCCATCAAAAAAACTCATCAAAATCCAAAAAAATCGAATTTAGTTTAAACCCTCTAAATCACAATTTGACTAAAAATGTATATAAAATCTGAACTATAGGTGTTTATTTTATCTAAATTTATTCAAATTTAGCTCCTCCATCAAAATAACTCATCAAAATCCAAAAAAATCGAATTTAGTTTAAAACCTCCAAATCACAATTTGACTAAAAATTAAATAAAATCCGAACTATAGGTGTTTATTTCATCTCAATTTATTCAAATTTAGCTCCTCCATCAAAAAAACTCATCAAAATCCAAAAAAATCAATTTTAGTTTACAACCTCTAAATCACAATTTGACTAAAAATTTATATAAAATCCGAACTATAGGTGTTTATTTCATCTCAATTTATTCAAATTTAGCTCCTCCATCAAAAAAACTCATCAAAATCCAAAAAAATCGAATTTAGTTTAAAACTTCTAAATCACAATTTGACTAAAAATTAAATAAAATCCGATCTATAGGTGTTTATTTCATCTAAATTTATTCAAATTTAGCTCCTCCATCAAAAAAACTCATAAAAATCCAAAAAAATCGAATTTAGTTTACACTCTAAATCACAATTTGACTAAAAATTTATATAAAATCCGAACTATAGGTGTTTATTTCATCTCAATTTATTCAAATTTAGCTCCTCCATCAAAAAAAACTCATCAAAATCCAAAAAAATCGAATTTAGTTTAAACCCTCTAATTCACAATTTGACTAAAAATGTATATAAAATCTGAACTATAGGTGTTTATTTTATCTAAATTTATTCAAATTTAGCTCCTCCATCAAAATAACTCATCAAAATCCAAAAAAATCGAATTTAGTTTAAAACCTCCAAATCACAATTTGATTAAAATTAAATAAAATCCGATCTATAGGTGTTTATTTCATCTAAATTTATTCAAATTTAGCTCCTCCATCAAAAAAACTCATCAAAATCCAAAAAAATCGAATTTAGTTTAAAACTTCTAAATCACAATTTGACTAAAAATTAAATAAAATCCGATCTATAGGTGTTTATTTCATCTAAATTTATTCAAATTTAGCTCCTCCATCAAAAAAAACTCATAAAAATCCAAAAAAATCGAATTTAGTTTACAACCTCTAAATCACAATTTGACTAAAAATTTATATAAAATCCGAACTATAGGTGTTTATTTCATCTCAATTTATTCAAATTTAGCTCCTCCATCAAAACAACTCATCAAAATCCAAAAAAATCGAAATTAGTTTAAACCCTCTAAATCACAATTTGACTAAAAATGTAAATAAAATCTGAACTATAGGTGTTTATTTTATCTAAATTTATTCAAATTTAGCTCCTCCATCAAAATAACTCATCAAAATCCAAAAAAATCGAATTTAGTTTAAAACCTCCAAATCACAATTTGATTAAAATTAAATAAAATCCGATCTATAGGTGTTTATTTCATCTAAATTTATTCAAATTTAGCTCCTCCATCAAAAAAACTCATCAAAATCCAAAAAAATCGAATTTAGTTTAAACCCTCTAAATCACAATTTGACTAAAAATGTATATAAAATCTGAACTATAGGTGTTTATTTTACCTAAATTTATTCAAATTTAGCTCCTCCATCAAAACAACTCATCAAAATCCAAAAAAATCGAATTTAGTTTAAACCCTCTAAATCACAATTTGACTAAAAATGTATATAAAATCTGAACTATAGGTGTTTATTTTACCTAAATTTATTCAAATTTAGCTCCTCCATCAAAACAACTCATCAAAATCCAAAAAAATCGAATTTAGTTTAAACCCTCTAATTCACAATTTGACTAAAAATGTATATAAAATCTGAACTATAGGTGTTTATTTTATCTAAATTTATTCAAATTTAGCTCCTCCATCAAAATAACTCATCAAAATCCAAAAAAATCGAATTTAGTTTAAAACCTCCAAATCACAATTTGATTAAAATTAAATAAAATCCGATCTATAGGTGTTTATTTCATCTAAATTTATTCAAATTTAGCTCCTCCATCAAAAAAAACTCATCAAAATCCAAAAAAATCGAATTTAGTTTAAAACTTCTAAATCACAATTTGACTAAAAATTAAATAAAATCCGATCTATAGGTGTTTATTTCATCTAAATTTATTCAAATTTAGCTCCTCCATCAAAAAAACTCATAAAAATCCAAAAAAATCGAATTTAGTTTACAACCTCTAAATCACAATTTGACTAAAAATTTATATAAAATCCGAACTATAGGTGTTTATTTCATCTCAATTTATTCAAATTTAGCTCCTCCATCAAAACAACTCATCAAAATCCAAAAAAATCGAAATTAGTTTAAACCCTCTAAATCACAATTTGACTAAAAATGTAAATAAAATCTGAACTATAGGTGTTTATTTTATCTAAATTTATTCAAATTTAGCTCCTCCATCAAAATAACTCATCAAAATCCAAAAAAATCGAATTTAGTTTAAAAACCTCCAAATCACAATTTGATTAAAATTAAATAAAATCCGATCTATATAGGTGTTTATTTCATCTAAATTTATTCAAATTTAGCTCCCTCCATCAAAAAAACTCATCAAAATCCAAAAAAATCGAATTTAGTTTTAAACCCTCTAAATCACAATTTGACTAAAAATGTATATAAAATCTGAACTATAGGTGTTTATTTTACCTAAATTTATTCAAATTTAGCTCCTCCATCAAAACAACTCATCAAAATCCAAAAAAATCGAATTTAGTTTAAACCCTCTAAATCACAATTTGACTAAAAAATGTATATAAAATCTGAACTATAGGTGTTTATTTTACCTAAATTTATTCAAATTTAGCTCCTCCATCAAAACAACTCATCAAAATCCAAAAAAATCGAATTTAGTTTAAAACCCCTCTAAATCACAATTTGACTAAAAATGTATATAAAATCTGAACTATAGGTGTTTATTTTATCTAAATTTATTCAAATTTAGCTCCTCCATCAAAATAACTCATCAAAATCCAAAAAAAATCGAATTTAGTTTACAACCTCTAAATCACAATTTGACTAAAAATTTATATAAAATCCGAACTATAGGTGTTTATTTCATCTCAATTTATTCAAATTTAGCTCCTTACATCAAAAAAAACTCATCAAAATCCAAAAAAATCGAATTTAGTTTAAAACTGCTAAATCACAATTTGACTAAAAATTAAATAAAATCCGATCTAATAGGTGTTTATTTCATCTAAATTTATTCAAATTTAGCTCCTCCATCAAAGAAACTCATAAAAATCCAAAAAAAATCGAATTTAGTTTACAACCTCTAAATCACAATTTGACTAAAAAATTTATATATAAATCCGAACTATAGGTGTTTATTTCATCTCAATTTATTCAAATTTAGCTCCTCCATCAAAAAAACTCATCAAAATCCAAAAAAATCGAATTTAGTTTAAAACTGCTAAATCACAATTTGACTAAAAATTAAATAAAATCCGATCTATAGGTGTTTATTTTATCTAAGATTTATTCAAATTTAGCTCCTCCATCAAAATAACTCATCAAAATCCAAAAAAATCGAATTTAGTTTAAAACCTCCAAAACACAATTTTGACTAAAAATTTATATAAAATCCGAACTATAGGTGTTTATTTCATCTCAATTTATTCAAATTTAGCTCCTCCATCAAAAAAAACTCATCAAAATCCAAAAAAATCGAATTTAGTTTAAAACTGCTAAATCACAATTTGACTAAAAATTAAATAAAATCCGATCTATAGGTGTTTATTTCATCTAAATTTATTCAAATTTAGCTCCTCCATCAAAGAAACTCATAAAAATCCAAAAAAAATCGAATTTAGTTTACAACCTCTAAATCACAATTTGACTAAAAATTTATATAAAAATCCGAACTATAGGTGTTTATTTCATCTCAATTTATTCAAATTTAGCTCCTCCATCAAAAAAACTCATCAAAATCCAAAAAAATCGAATTTAGTTTAAAACTGCTAAATCACAATTTGACTAAAAATTAAATAAAATCCGATCTATAGGTGTTTATTTTATCTAAATTTATTCAAATTTAGCTCCTCCATCAAAATAACTCATCAAAATCCAAAAAAAATCGAATTTAGTTTAAAACCTCCGAAAACACAATTTGACTAAAAATTTATATAAAATCCGAACTATAGGTGTTTATTTCATCTCAATTTATTCAAATTTAGCTCCTCCATCAAAAAAAACTCATCAAAATCCAAAAAAAATCGAATTT
>CAKMYJ010000241.1:0-303944 GCA_929113495.1 Andrena minutula | reverse complement strand
AATTCAACAATATTTTCACAAATTCTGCACCTTTAACTAAAAATCATAAAAAAATTCAAAAAGATTTAATTTAATTTCACCAAATTTCTTCAATTTCAGCAATTCTTACAAAAAATCTTAAGAAAATTCAAAAGAATCGAAGTGAATATCAACTAAATTTACTCAAATTCTGCATCTGTAACTAAAAATCATAAAAAAATGCAAAGAAATTTAATTTAATTTTACCAAAATATCATCAATTTCAGCTCCTTCTACTAAAAATCTTATGAAAATCCAATAGAATCTAAGTGAATATCAACTAAATTTACTCAAATTCTGCATCTGTAACTAAAAATCATAAAAAAATTCAGAAAGATTTAATTTAATTTTACCACAATTTCCTTCAGTTCCAGCTCCTTCTACTAAAAATCTAATAAAAATCCAAAAGAATCGAAATGAATATCAACTAAATTTACTCAAATTCTGCATCTGTAACTAACTAAAAATCATAAAAAAATTCAAAAAGATTTAATTTAATATCACCACAATTTCTCCAATTTCAGCTCCTCCTACGAAAAATCTTAAGAAAATTCAAAGGAGTCGAAGTGAATATCAACTGAATTTACTCAAATTCTGCACCTTTAACTAAAAATCATTAAAAAATGCAAAGAAATTTAATTTAATTTCTCCAAAATATCATCAATTTCAGCTCCATTTACTAAAATTCTTATGAAAATCCAAAGGAATCGAAGTGAATATCAACTAAATTTACTCAAATTCTGCATCTGTAACTAAAAATCATTAAAAAATTCAAAAAGATTTAATTTAATTTCTCCAAAATATCATCAATTTCAGCTCCTTCTACAGAAAATCTTAAGAAAATTCAAAGGAATCGAAGTGAATATCAACTAAATTTACTCAAATTCTGCATCTGTAACTAAAAATCATTAAAAAATGCAAAGAAATTTAATTTAATTTCTCCAAAATATCATCAATTTCAGCTCCTTCTACAGAAAATCTTAAGAAAATTCAAAGGAATCGAAGTGAATATCAACTAAATTTACTCAAATTCTGCATCTGTAACTAAAAATCATTAAAAAATGCAAAGAAATTTAATTTAATTTCTCCAAAATATCATCAATTTCAGCTCCTTTTACTAAAATTCTTATGAAAATCCAAAGGAATCGAAGTGAATATCAACTAAATTTACTCAAATTCTGCATCTGTAACTAAAAATCATAAAAAAATTCAAAAAGATTATTTAATTTTACCACAATTTCTTCAATTTCAGCTCCTTCTACTAAAAATCTTATGAAAATCCAAAGGAATCGAAGTGAATATCAAGTAAATTTACTCAAATTCTGCACCTTTCACTAAAAGTCATAAAAAAATGCAAAGAAATTTAATTTAATTTCACCAAAATATCATCAATTTCAGCTCCTTCTACTAAAAATCTTAAGAAAATCCAAAAGAATCGAAGTGAATATCAACTAAATTTACTCAAATTCTGCATCTGTAACTAAAAATCATAAAAAATTCATAAAGATTTAATTTATATCACCAAAATTTTTTCAATTTCAGCACCTCCTACTAAAAAGCTTAAGAAAATGCAAAAGAATCGAAGTGAATTTCAACAATATTTTCTCAAATTCGGCACCTTTATCTAAAAATCATTAAAAAATTCAAAAAGATTTAATTTAATTTCACCAAAATTTTTTCAATTTCAGCACCTCTTACTAAAAATCTTAAGAAAATTCAAAAGAATAAATGTGAAATGCAACAATATTTTCACAAATTCTGCACCTTTAACTAAAAATCATAAAAAAATTCAAAAAGATTTAATTTAATTTCACCAAATTTCTTCAATTTCAGCAATTCTTACTAAAAATCTTAAGAAAATTCAAAAGAATCGAAGTGAATATCAAGTAAATTTACTCAAATTCTGCACCTTTAACTAAAAATCATTAAAAAATGCAAAGAAATTTAATTTAATTTCACCAAAATATCATCAATTTCAGCTCCTTCTACTAAAAATCTTAAGAAAATCCAAAAGAATCGAAGTGAATATCAACTAAATTTACTCAAATTCTGCATCTGTAACTAAAAATCATAAAAAATTCATAAAGATTTAATTTATATCACCAAAATTTTTTCAATTTCAGCACCTCCTACTAAAAAGCTTAAGAAAATGCAAAAGAATCGAAGTGAATTTCAACAATATTTTCTCAAATTCGGCACCTTTATCTAAAAATCATTAAAAAATTCAAAAAGATTTAATTTAATTTCACCAAAATTTTTTCAATTTCAGCACCTCTTACTAAAAATCTTAAGAAAATTCAAAAGAATAAATGTGAAATTCAACAATATTTTCACAAATTCTGCACCTTTAACTAAAAATCATAAAAAAATTCAAAAAGATTTAATTTAATTTCACCAAATTTCTTCAATTTCAGCAATTCTTACTAAAAATCTTAAGAAAATTCAAAAGAATCGAAGTGAATATCAAGTAAATTTACTCAAATTCTGCACCTTTAACTAAAAATCATTAAAAAATGCAAAGAAATTTAATTTAATTTCTCCAAAATATCATCAATTTCAGCTCCATTTACTAAAATTCTTATGAAAATCCAAAGGAATCGAAGTGAATATCAACTAAATTTACTCAAATTCTGCATCTGTAACTAAAAATAATAAAAAAATTCCAAAAGATTTAATTTATATCACCAACATTTTTTCAATTTCAGCACCTCCTACAAAAAATCTAGAGAAAATTCAAAAGAATAAATGTGAAATTCAACAATATTTTCACAAATTCTGCACCTTTAACTAAAAATCATAAAAAAATTCAAAAAGATTTAATTTAATTTCACCAAATTTCTTCAATTTCAGCAATTCTTACAAAAAATCTTAAGAAAATTCAAAAGAATCGAAGTGAATATCAACTAAATTTACTCAAATTCTGCATCTGTAACTAAAAATCATAAAAAAATGCAAAGAAATTTAATTTAATTTTACCAAAATATCATCAATTTCAGCTCCTTCTACTAAAAATCTTATGAAAATCCAATAGAATCTAAGTGAATATCAACTAAATTTACTCAAATTCTGCATCTGTAACTAAAAATCATAAAAAAATTCAGAAAGATTTAATTTAATTTTACCACAATTTCCTTCAGTTCCAGCTCCTTCTACTAAAAATCTAATAAAAATCCAAAAGAATCGAAATGAATATCAACTAAATTTACTCAAATTCTGCATCTGTAACTAACTAAAAATCATAAAAAAATTCAAAAAGATTTAATTTAATATCACCACAATTTCTCCAATTTCAGCTCCTCCTACGAAAAATCTTAAGAAAATTCAAAGGAGTCGAAGTGAATATCAACTGAATTTACTCAAATTCTGCACCTTTAACTAAAAATCATTAAAAAATGCAAAGAAATTTAATTTAATTTCTCCAAAATATCATCAATTTCAGCTCCATTTACTAAAATTCTTATGAAAATCCAAAGGAATCGAAGTGAATATCAACTAAATTTACTCAAATTCTGCATCTGTAACTAAAAATCATTAAAAAATGCAAAGAAATTTAATTTAATTTCTCCAAAATATCATCAATTTCAGCTCCTTCTACAGAAAATCTTAAGAAAATTCAAAGGAATCGAAGTGAATATCAACTAAATTTACTCAAATTCTGCATCTGTAACTAAAAATCATTAAAAAATGCAAAGAAATTTAATTTAATTTCTCCAAAATATCATCAATTTCAGCTCCTTCTACAGAAAATCTTAAGAAAATTCAAAGGAATCGAAGTGAATATCAACTAAATTTACTCAAATTCTGCATCTGTAACTAAAAATCATTAAAAAATGCAAAGAAATTTAATTTAATTTCTCCAAAATATCATCAATTTCAGCTCCTTCTACTAAAAATCTTATGAAAATCCAATGGAATCGAAGTGAATATCAACTAAATTTACACAAATTCTGCACATTTCACTAAAAATCATAAAAAAATGCAAAGAAATTTAATTTAATTTCACCAAAATATCATCAATTTCAGCTCCTTCTACTAAAAATCTTATGAAAATCCAAAGGAATCGAAGTGAATATCAACTAAATTTACTCAAATTCTGCATATGTAACTAAAAATCATAAAAAAATGCAAAGAAATTTAATTTAATTTTACCAAAATATCATCAATTTCAGCTCCTTTTACTAAAATTCTTATGAAAATCCAAAGGAATCGAAGTGAATATCAACTAAATTTACTCAAATTCTGCATCTGTAACTAAAAATCATAAAAAAATTCAAAAAGATTATTTAATTTTACCACAATTTCTTCAATTTCAGCTCCTTCTACTAAAAATCTTATGAAAATCCAAAGGAATCGAAGTGAATATCAAGTAAATTTACTCAAATTCTGCACCTTTCACTAAAAGTCATAAAAAAATGCAAAGAAATTTAATTTAATTTCACCAAAATATCATCAATTTCAGCTCCTTCTACTAAAAATCTTAAGAAAATCCAAAAGAATCGAAGTGAATATCAACTAAATTTACTCAAATTCTGCATCTGTAACTAAAAATCATAAAAAATTCATAAAGATTTAATTTATATCACCAAAATTTTTTCAATTTCAGCACCTCCTACTAAAAAGCTTAAGAAAATGCAAAAGAATCGAAGTGAATTTCAACAATATTTTCTCAAATTCGGCACCTTTATCTAAAAATCATTAAAAAATTCAAAAAGATTTAATTTAATTTCACCAAAATTTTTTCAATTTCAGCACCTCTTACTAAAAATCTTAAGAAAATTCAAAAGAATAAATGTGAAATTCAACAATATTTTCACAAATTCTGCACCTTTAACTAAAAATCATAAAAAAATTCAAAAAGATTTAATTTAATTTCACCAAATTTCTTCAATTTCAGCAATTCTTACTAAAAATCTTAAGAAAATTCAAAAGAATCGAAGTGAATATCAAGTAAATTTACTCAAATTCTGCACCTTTAACTAAAAATCATTAAAAAATGCAAAGAAATTTAATTTAATTTCTCCAAAATATCATCAATTTCAGCTCCATTTACTAAAATTCTTATGAAAATCCAAAGGAATCGAAGTGAATATCAACTAAATTTACTCAAATTCTGCATCTGTAACTAAAAATAATAAAAAAATTCCAAAAGATTTAATTTATATCACCAACATTTTTTCAATTTCAGCACCTCCTACAAAAAATCTAAAGAAAATTCAAAAGAATAAATGTGAAATTCAACAATATTTTCACAAATTCTGCACCTTTAACTAAAAATCATAAAAAAATTCAAAAAGATTTAATTTAATTTCACCAAATTTCTTCAATTTCAGCAATTCTTACAAAAAATCTTAAGAAAATTCAAAAGAATCGAAGTGAATATCAACTAAATTTACTCAAATTCTGCATCTGTAACTAAAAATCATAAAAAAATGCAAAGAAATTTAATTTAATTTTACCAAAATATCATCAATTTCAGCTCCTTCTACTAAAAATCTTATGAAAATCCAATAGAATCTAAGTGAATATCAACTAAATTTACTCAAATTCTGCATCTGTAACTAAAAATCATAAAAAAATTCAGAAAGATTTAATTTAATTTTACCACAATTTCCTTCAGTTCCAGCTCCTTCTACTAAAAATCTAATAAAAATCCAAAAGAATCGAAATGAATATCAACTAAATTTACTCAAATTCTGCATCTGTAACTAACTAAAAATCATAAAAAAATTCAAAAAGATTTAATTTAATATCACCACAATTTCTCCAATTTCAGCTCCTCCTACGAAAAATCTTAAGAAAATTCAAAGGAGTCGAAGTGAATATCAACTGAATTTACTCAAATTCTGCACCTTTAACTAAAAATCATTAAAAAATGCAAAGAAATTTAATTTAATTTCTCCAAAATATCATCAATTTCAGCTCCATTTACTAAAATTCTTATGAAAATCCAAAGGAATCGAAGTGAATATCAACTAAATTTACTCAAATTCTGCATCTGTAACTAAAAATCATTAAAAAATGCAAAGAAATTTAATTTAATTTCTCCAAAATATCATCAATTTCAGCTCCTTCTACATAAAATCTTAAGAAAATTCAAAGGAATCGAAGTGAATATAAACTAAATTTACTCAAATTCTTCATATTTAAATAAAAATCATTAAAAAATGCAAAGAAATTTAATTTAATTTCTCCAAAATATCATCAATTTCAGCTCCTTCTACAGAAAATCTTAAGAAAATTCAAAGGAATCGAAGTGAATATCAACTAAATTTACTCAAATTCTGCATCTGTGACTAAAAATCATTAAAAAATGCAAAGAAATTTAATTTAATTTCTCCAAAATATCATCAATTTCAGCTCCTTTTACTAAAATTCTTATGAAAATCCAAAGGAATCGAAGTGAATATCAACTAAATTTACTCAAATTCTGCATCTGTAACTAAAAATCATAAAAAATTCAGAAAGATTTAATTTAATTTTACCACAATTTCCATCAATTTCAGCTCCTTCTACTAAAAATCTTATGAAAATCCAAAGGAATCGAAGTGAATATCAACTAAATTTACTCAAATTCTGCACATTTCACTAAAAGTCATAAAAAAATGCAAAGAAATTTAATTTAATTTCACCAAAATATCATCAATTTCAGCTCCTTCTACTAAAAATCTTATGAAAATCCAAAAGAATCGAAGTGAATATCAACTAAATTTACTCAAATTCTGCATCTGTAACTAAAAATCATAAAAAATTCATAAAGATTTAATTTATATCACCAAAATTTTTTCAATTTCAGCACCTCCTACTAAAAAGCTTAAGAAAATGCAAAAGAATCGAAGTGAATTTCAACAATATTTTCTCAAATTCGGCACCTTTATCTAAAAATCATTAAAAAATTCAAAAAGATTTAATTTAATTTCACCAAAATTTTTTCAATTTCAGCACCTCTTACTAAAAATCTTAAGAAAATTCAAAAGAATAAATGTGAAATTCAACAATATTTTCACAAATTCTGCACCTTTAACTAAAAATCATAAAAAAATTCAAAAAGATTTAATTTAATTTCACCAAATTTCTTCAGTTTCAGCAATTCTTACTAAAAATCTTAAGAAAATTCAAAAGAATCGAAGTGAATATCAAGTAAATTTACTCAAATTCTGCACCTTTAACTAAAAATCATTAAAAAATGCAAAGAAATTTAATTTAATTTCTCCAAAATATCATCAATTTCAGCTCCTTTTACTAAAATTCTTATGAAAATCCAAAGGAATCGAAGTGAATATCAACTAAATTTACTCAAATTCTGCATCTGTAACTAAAAATCATAAAAAAATTCAAAAAGATTATTTAATTTTACCACAATTTCTTCAATTTCAGCTCCTCCTACAAAAAATCTTAAGAAAATTCAAAGGAATCGAAGTGAATATCAACTAAATTTACTCAAATTCTGCACCTTTAACTAAAAATCATTAAAAAATGCAAAGAAATTTAATTTAATTTCACCAAAATATCATCAATTTCAGCTCCTTCTACTAAAAATCTTAAGAAAATCCAAAAGAATCGAAGTGAATATCAAGTAAATTTACTCAAATTCAGCACCTTTCACTAAAAATCATAAAAAAATTCAAAAAGTTTTAATTTAATTTTACCAACATTTCTTCAATTTCAGCTCCTCCTACTAAAAATCTTATGAAAATGCAAAAGAATCGAAGTGAATTTCAACAATATTTTCTCAAATTCTGTTTCTGTAACTAAAAATCATAAAAAAATTCAAAAAGATTTAATTTAATTTCACCAAAATATCATCAATTTCAGCTCCTTCTACTAAAAATCTTATGAAAATCCAATAGAATCTAAGTGAACATCAACTAAATTTACTAAAATTCTGCATCTGTAACTAAAAATCATAAAAAATTCAGAAAGATTTAATTTAATTTTACCACAATTTCCATCAATTTCAGCTCCTTCTACTAAAAATCTTATGAAAATCCAAAGGAATCGAAGTGAATATCAACTAAATTTACTCAAATTCTGCACATTTCACTAAAAATCATAAAAAAATGCAAAGAAATTTAATTTAATTTCACCAAAATATCATCAATTTCAGCTCCTTCTACTAAAAATCTTATGAAAATCCAATGGAATCGAAGTGAATATCAACTAAATTTACACAAATTCTGCACATTTCACTAAAAATCATAAAAAAATGCAAAGAAATTTAATTTAATTTCACCAAAATATCATCAATTTCAGCTCCTTCTACAGAAAATCTTAAGAAAATTCAAAAGAATAAATGTGAAATTCAACAATATTTTCACAAATTCTGCACCTTTAACTAAAAATCATAAAAAAATTCAAAAAGATTTAATTTAATTTCACCAAATTTCTTCAATTTCAGCAATTCTTACTAAAAATCTTAAGAAAATTCAAAAGAATCGAAGTGAATATCAAGTAAATTTACTCAAATTCTGCACCTTTAACTAAAAATCATTAAAAAATGCAAAGAAATTTAATTTAATTTCTCCAAAATATCATCAATTTCAGCTCCATTTACTAAAATTCTTATGAAAATCCAAAGGAATCGAAGTGAATATCAACTAAATTTACTCAAATTCTGCATCTGTAACTAAAAATAATAAAAAAATTCCAAAAGATTTAATTTATATCACCAACATTTTTTCAATTTCAGCACCTCCTACAAAAAATCTAAAGAAAATTCAAAAGAATAAATGTGAAATTCAACAATATTTTCACAAATTCTGCACCTTTAACTAAAAATCATAAAAAAATTCAAAAAGATTTAATTTAATTTCACCAAATTTCTTCAATTTCAGCAATTCTTACAAAAAATCTTAAGAAAATTCAAAAGAATCGAAGTGAATATCAACTAAATTTACTCAAATTCTGCATCTGTAACTAAAAATCATAAAAAAATGCAAAGAAATTTAATTTAATTTTACCAAAATATCATCAATTTCAGCTCCTTCTACTAAAAATCTTATGAAAATCCAATAGAATCTAAGTGAATATCAACTAAATTTACTCAAATTCTGCATCTGTAACTAAAAATCATAAAAAAATTCAGAAAGATTTAATTTAATTTTACCACAATTTCCTTCAGTTCCAGCTCCTTCTACTAAAAATCTAATAAAAATCCAAAAGAATCGAAATGAATATCAACTAAATTTACTCAAATTCTGCATCTGTAACTAACTAAAAATCATAAAAAAATTCAAAAAGATTTAATTTAATATCACCACAATTTCTCCAATTTCAGCTCCTCCTACGAAAAATCTTAAGAAAATTCAAAGGAGTCGAAGTGAATATCAACTGAATTTACTCAAATTCTGCACCTTTAACTAAAAATCATTAAAAAATGCAAAGAAATTTAATTTAATTTCTCCAAAATATCATCAATTTCAGCTCCATTTACTAAAATTCTTATGAAAATCCAAAGGAATCGAAGTGAATATCAACTAAATTTACTCAAATTCTGCATCTGTAACTAAAAATCATTAAAAAATGCAAAGAAATTTAATTTAATTTCTCCAAAATATCATCAATTTCAGCTCCTTCTACAGAAAATCTTAAGAAAATTCAAAGGAATCGAAGTGAATATAAACTAAATTTACTCAAATTCTGCATCTGTAACTAAAAATCATTAAAAAATGCAAAGAAATTTAATTTAATTTCTCCAAAATATCATCAATTTCAGCTCCTTCTACAGAAAATCTTAAGAAAATTCAAAGGAATCGAAGTGAATATCAACTAAATTTACTCAAATTCTGCATCTGTAACTAAAAATCATTAAAAAATGCAAAGAAATTTAATTTAATTTCTCCAAAATATCATCAATTTCAGCTCCTTTTACTAAAATTCTTATGAAAATCCAAAGGAATCGAAGTGAATATCAACTAAATTTACTCAAATTCTGCATCTGTAACTAAAAATCATAAAAAATTCAGAAAGATTTAATTTAATTTTACCACAATTTCCATCAATTTCAGCTCCTTCTACTAAAAATCTTATGAAAATCCAAAGGAATCGAAGTGAATATCAACTAAATTTACTCAAATTCTGCACATTTCACTAAAAGTCATAAAAAAATGCAAAGAAATTTAATTTAATTTCACCAAAATATCATCAATTTCAGCTCCTTCTACTAAAAATCTTATAAAAATCCAAAAGAATCGAAGTGAATATCAACTAAATTTACTCAAATTCTGCATCTGTAACTAAAAATCATAAAAAATTCATAAAGATTTAATTTATATCACCAAAATTTTTTCAATTTCAGCACCTCCTACTAAAAAGCTTAAGAAAATGCAAAAGAATCGAAGTGAATTTCAACAATATTTTCTCAAATTCGGCACCTTTATCTAAAAATCATTAAAAAATTCAAAAAGATTTAATTTAATTTCACCAAAATTTTTTCAATTTCAGCACCTCTTACTAAAAATCTTAAGAAAATTCAAAAGAATAAATGTGAAATTCAACAATATTTTCACAAATTCTGCACCTTTAACTAAAAATCATAAAAAAATTCAAAAAGATTTAATTTAATTTCACCAAATTTCTTCAGTTTCAGCAATTCTTACTAAAAATCTTAAGAAAATTCAAAAGAATCGAAGTGAATATCAAGTAAATTTACTCAAATTCTGCACCTTTAACTAAAAATCATTAAAAAATGCAAAGAAATTTAATTTAATTTCTCCAAAATATCATCAATTTCAGCTCCTTTTACTAAAATTCTTATGAAAATCCAAAGGAATCGAAGTGAATATCAACTAAATTTACTCAAATTCTGCATCTGTAACTAAAAATCATAAAAAAATTCAAAAAGATTATTTAATTTTACCACAATTTCTTCAATTTCAGCTCCTACTACAAAAAATCTTAAGAAAATTCAAAGGAATCGAAGTGAATATCAACTAAATTTACTCAAATTCTGCACCTTTAACTAAAAATCATTAAAAAATGCAAAGAAATTTAATTTAATTTCACCAAAATATCATCAATTTCAGCTCCTTCTACTAAAAATCTTAAGAAAATCCAAAAGGATCGAAGTGAATATCAAGTAAATTTACTCAAATTCAGCACCTTTCACTAAAAATCATAAAAAAATTCAAAAAGTTTTAATTTAATTTTACCAACATTTCTTCAATTTCAGCTCCTCCTACTAAAAATCTTATGAAAATGCAAAAGAATCGAAGTGAATTTCAACAATATTTTCTCAAATTCTGTTTCTGTAACTAAAAATCATAAAAAAATTCAAAAAGATTTAATTTAATTTCACCAAAATATCATCAATTTCAGCTCCTTCTACTAAAAATCTTATGAAAATCCAATAGAATCTAAGTGAACATCAACTAAATTTACTAAAATTCTGCATCTGTAACTAAAAATCATAAAAAATTCAGAAAGATTTAATTTAATTTTACCACAATTTCCATCAATTTCAGCTCCTTCTACTAAAAATCTTATGAAAATCCAAAGGAATCGAAGTGAATATCAACTAAATTTACTCAAATTCTGCACATTTCACTAAAAATCATAAAAAAATGCAAAGAAATTTAATTTAATTTCACCAAAATATCATCAATTTCAGCTCCTTCTACTAAAAATCTTATGAAAATCCAATGGAATCGAAGTGAATATCAACTAAATTTACACAAATTCTGCACATTTCACTAAAAATCATAAAAAAATGCAAAGAAATTTAATTTAATTTCACCAAAATATCATCAATTTCAGCTCCTTCTACTAAAAATCTTATGAAAATCCAAAGGAATCGAAGTGAATATCAACTAAATTTACTCAAATTCTGCATATGTAACTAAAAATCATAAAAAAATGTAAAGAAATTTAATTTAATTTCACCAAAATATCATCAATTTCAGCTCCTTCTACTAAAAATCTTAAGAAAATCCAAAAGAATCGAAGTGAATATCAAGTAAATTTACTCAAATTCAGCACCTTTCACTAAAAATCATAAAAAAATTCAAAAAGTTTTAATTTAATTTTACCAACATTTCTTCAATTTCAGCTCCTTCTACTAAAAATCTTATGAAAATGCAAAAGAATCGAAGTGAATTTCAACAATATTATCTCAAATTCTGCACCTTTATCTAAAAATCATAAAAAAATTCAAAAAGATTTAATTTAATTTCACCAAAATTTTTTCAATTTCAGCACCTCTTACTAAAAATCTTAAGAAAATTCAAAAGAATAAATGTGAAATTCAACAATATTTTCACAAATTCTGCACCTTTAACTAAAAATCATAAAAAAATTCAAAAAGATTTAATTTAATTTCACCAAATTTCTTCAATTTCAGCAATTCTTACTAAAAATCTTAAGAAAATTCAAAAGAATCGAAGTGAATATCAAGTAAATTTACTCAAATTCTGCACCTTTAACTAAAAATCATTAAAAAATGCAAAGAAATTTAATTTAATTTCTCCAAAATATCATCAATTTCAGCTCCTTTTACTAAAATTCTTATGAAAGTCCAAAAGAATCGAAGTGAATTTCAACAATATTTTCTCAAATTCTGTTTCTGTAACTAAAAATCATAAAAAAAATTCAAAAAGATTTAATTTAATTTCACCAAAATATCATCAATTTCAGCTCCTTCTACTAAAAATCTTATGAAAATCCAATAGAATCTAAGTGAACATCAACTAAATTTACTCAAATTCTGCATCTGTAACTAAAAATCATAAAAAATTCAGAAAGATTTAATTTAATTTTACCACAATTTCCATCAATTTCAGCTCCTTCTACTAAAAATCTTATGAAAATCCAAAGGAATCGAAGTGAATATCAACTAAATTTACTCAAATTCTGCACATTTCACTAAAAGTCATAAAAAAATGCAAAGAAATTTAATTTAATTTCACCAAAATATCATGAATTTCAGCTCCTTCTACTAAAAATCTTAAGAAAATCCAAAAGAATCGAAGTGAATATCAACTAAATTTACTCAAATTCTGCATCTGTAACTAAAAATCATAAAAAATTCATAAAGATTTAATTTAATTTTACCAACATTTCTTCAATTTCAGCTCCTCCTACTAAAAATCTTATGAAAATGCAAAAGAATCGAAGTGAATTTCAACAATATTTTCTCAAATTCTGTATCTGTAACTAAAAATCATAAAAAATTCATAAAGATTTAATTTATATCACCAAAATTTTTTCAATTTCAGCACCTCCTACTAAAAAGCTTAAGAAAATGCAAAAGAATCGAAGTGAATTTCAACAATATTTTCTCAAATTCGGCACCTTTATCTAAAAATCATTAAAAAATTCAAAAAGATTTAATTTAATTTCACCAAAATTTTTTCAATTTCAGCACCTCTTACTAAAAATCTTAAGAAAATTCAAAAGAATAAATGTGAAATTCAACAATATTTTCACAAATTCTGCACCTTTAACTAAAAATCATAAAAAAATTCAAAAAGATTTAATTTAATTTCACCAAATTTCTTCAGTTTCAGCAATTCTTACTAAAAATCTTAAGAAAATTCAAAAGAATCGAAGTGAATATCAAGTAAATTTACTCAAATTCTGCACCTTTAACTAAAAATCATTAAAAAATGCAAAGAAATTTAATTTAATTTCTCCAAAATATCATCAATTTCAGCTCCTTTTACTAAAATTCTTATGAAAATCCAAAGGAATCGAAGTGAATATCAACTAAATTTACTCAAATTCTGCATCTGTAACTAAAAATCATAAAAAAATTCAAAAAGATTATTTAATTTTACCACAATTTCTTCAATTTCAGCTCCTCCTACAAAAAATCTTAAGAAAATTCAAAGGAATCGAAGTGAATATCAACTAAATTTACTCAAATTCTGCACCTTTAACTAAAAATCATTAAAAAATGCAAAGAAATTTAATTTAATTTCTCCAAAATATCATCAATTTCAGCTCCTTCTACTAAAAATCTTAAGAAAATCCAAAAGAATCGAAGTGAATATCAAGTAAATTTACTCAAATTCAGCACCTTTCACTAAAAATCATAAAAAAATTCAAAAAGTTTTAATTTAATTTTACCAACATTTCTTCAATTTCAGCTCCTCCTACTAAAAATCTTATGAAAATGCAAAAGAATCGAAGTGAATTTCAACAATATTTTCTCAAATTCTGTTTCTGTAACTAAAAATCATAAAAAAATTCAAAAAGATTTAATTTAATTTCACCAAAATATCATCAATTTCAGCTCCTTCTACTAAAAATCTTATGAAAATCCAATAGAATCTAAGTGAACATCAACTAAATTTACTAAAATTCTGCATCTGTAACTAAAAATCATAAAAAATTCAGAAAGATTTAATTTAATTTTACCACAATTTCCATCAATTTCAGCTCCTTCTACTAAAAATCTTATGAAAATCCAAAGGAATCGAAGTGAATATCAACTAAATTTACTCAAATTCTGCACATTTCACTAAAAATCATAAAAAAATGCAAAGAAATTTAATTTAATTTCACCAAAATATCATCAATTTCAGCTCCTTCTACTAAAAATCTTATGAAAATCCAATGGAATCGAAGTGAATATCAACTAAATTTACACAAATTCTGCACATTTCACTAAAAATCATAAAAAAATGCAAAGAAATTTAATTTAATTTCACCAAAATATCATCAATTTCAGCTCCTTCTACTAAAAATCTTATGAAAATCCAAAGGAATCGAAGTGAATATCAACTAAATTTACTCAAATTCTGCATATGTAACTAAAAATCATAAAAAAATGTAAAGAAATTTAATTTAATTTCACCAAAATATCATCAATTTCAGCTCCTTCTACTAAAAATCTTAAGAAAATCCAAAAGAATCGAAGTGAATATCAAGTAAATTTACTCAAATTCAGCACCTTTCACTAAAAATCATAAAAAAATTCAAAAAGTTTTAATTTAATTTTACCAACATTTCTTCAATTTCAGCTCCTCCTACTAAAAATCTTATGAAAATGCAAAAGAATCGATGTGAATTTCAACAATATTTTCACAAATTCTGCACCTTTAACTAAAAATCATAAAAAAATTCAAAAAGATTTAATTTAATTTCACCAAAATTTTTTCAATTTCAGCACCTCTTACTAAAAATCTTAAGAAAATTCAAAAGAATAAATGTGAAATTCAACAATATTTTCACAAATTCTGCACCTTTAACTAAAAATCATAAAAAAATTCAAAAAGATTTAATTTAATTTCACCAAATTTCTTCAATTTCAGCAATTCTTACTAAAAATCTTAAGAAAATTCAAAAGAATCGAAGTGAATATCAAGTAAATTTACTCAAATTCTGCACCTTTAACTAAAAATCATTAAAAAATGCAAAGAAATTTAATTTAATTTCTCCAAAATATCATCAATTTCAGCTCCTTTTACTAAAATTCTTATGAAAGTCCAAAAGAATCGAAGTGAATTTCAACAATATTTTCTCAAATTCTGTTTCTGTAACTAAAAATCATAAAAAAAATTCAAAAAGATTTAATTTAATTTCACCAAAATATCATCAATTTCAGCTCCTTCTACTAAAAATCTTATGAAAATCCAATAGAATCTAAGTGAACATCAACTAAATTTACTCAAATTCTGCATCTGTAACTAAAAATCATAAAAAATTCAGAAAGATTTAATTTAATTTTACCACAATTTCCATCAATTTCAGCTCCTTCTACTAAAAATCTTATGAAAATCCAAAGGAATCGAAGTGAATATCAACTAAATTTACTCAAATTCTGCACATTTCACTAAAAGTCATAAAAAAATGCAAAGAAATTTAATTTAATTTCACCAAAATATCATGAATTTCAGCTCCTTCTACTAAAAATCTTAAGAAAATCCAAAAGAATCGAAGTGAATATCAACTAAATTTACTCAAATTCTGCATCTGTAACTAAAAATCATAAAAAATTCATAAAGATTTAATTTAATTTTACCAACATTTCTTCAATTTCAGCTCCTCCTACTAAAAATCTTATGAAAATGCAAAAGAATCGAAGTGAATTTCAACAATATTTTCTCAAATTCTGTATCTGTAACTAAAAATCATAAAAAAATTCAAAAAGATTTAATTTAATTTCACCAAAATATCATCAATTTCAGCTCCTTCTACTAAAAATCTTATGAAAATCCAATAGAATCTAAGTGAACATCAACTAAATTTACTCAAATTCTGCATCTGTAACTAAAAATCATAAAAAATTCAGAAAGATTTAATTTAATTTTACCACAATTTCCATCAATTTCAGCTCCTTCTACTAAAAATCTTATGAAAATCCAAAGGAATCGAAGTGAATATCAACTAAATTTACTCAAATTCTGCACATTTCACTAAAAATCATAAAAAAATGCAAAGAAATTTAATTTAATTTCACCAAAATATCATCAATTTCAGCTCCTTCTACTAAAAATCTTATGAAAATCCAATGGAATCGAAGTGAATATCAACTAAATTTACACAAATTCTGCACATTTCACTAAAAATCATAAAAAAATGCAAAGAAATTTAATTTAATTTCACCAAAATATCATCAATTTCAGCTCCTTCTACTAAAAATCTTATGAAAATCCAAAGGAATCGAAGTGAATATCAACTAAATTTACTCAAATTCTGCATATGTAACTAAAAATCATAAAAAAATGCAAAGAAATTTAATTTAATTTCACCAAAATATCATCAATTTCAGCTCCTTCTACTAAAAATCTTATGAAAATCCAATAGAATCTAAGTGAATATCAACTAAATTTACTCAAATTCTGCATCTGTAACTAAAAATCATAAAAAAATTCAAAAAAATTTAATTTATATCACCAACATTTTTTCAATTTCAGCACCTCCTACAAAAAATCTAAAGAAAATTCAAAAGAATCGATGTGAATTTCAACTATATTATCTCAAATTCTGCACCTTTAACTAAAAATCATTAAAAAATGCAAAGAAATTTAATTTAATTTCTCCAAAATATCATCAATTTCAGCTCCTTCTACAAAAAATCTTAAGAAAATTCAAAGGAATCGAAGTGAATATCAACTAAATTTACTCAAATTCTGCACCATTAACTAAAAATCATTAAAAAATTCAAAGAAATTTAATTTAATTTCACCAAAATATCATCAATTTCAGCTCCTCCTACAAAAAATCTTAAGAAAATTCAAAGGAATCGAAGTGAATATCAACTAAATTTACTCAAATTCTGCACCTTTAACTAAAAATCATTAAAAAATTCAAAGAAATTTAATTTAATTTCACCAAAATATCATCAATTTCAGCTCCTTCTACATAAAATCTTAAGAAAATTCAAAGGAATCGAAGTGAATATCAACTAAATTTACTCAAATTCTGCATCTGTAACTAAAAATCATTAAAAAATGCAAAGAAATTTAATTTAATTTCTCCAAAATATAATCAATTTCAGCTCCTTCTACAGAAAATCTTAAGAAAATTCAAAGGAATCGAAGTGAATATCAACTAAATTTACTCAAATTCTGCATCTGTAACTAAAAATCATTAAAAAATGCAAAGAAATTTAATTTAATTTCTCCAAAATATCATCAATTTCAGCTGCTTTTACTAAAATTCTTATGAAAATCCAAAGGAATCGAAGTGAATATCAACTAAATTTACTCAAATTCTGCATCTGTAACTAAAAATCATAAAAAAATTCAAAAAGATTATTTAATTTTACCACAATTTCTTCAATTTCAGCTCCTCCTACAAAAAATCTTAAGAAAATTCAAAGGAGTCGAAGTGAATATCAACTAAATTTACTCAAATTCTGCATCTGTAACTAAAAATCATAAAAAAATTCAAAAAGATTATTTAATTTTACCACAATTTCTTCAATTTCAGCTCCTCCTACAAAAAATCTTAAGAAAATTCAAAGGAGTCGAAGTGAATATCAACTGAATTTACTCAAATTCTGCACCTTTAACTAAAAATCATTAAAAAATGCAAAGAAATTTAATTTAATTTCTCCAAAATATCATCAATTTCAGCTCCATTTACTAAAATTCTTATGAAAATCCAAAGGAATCGAAGTGAATATCAACTAAATTTACTCAAATTCTGCATCTGTAACTAAAAATCATTAAAAAATGCAAAGAAATTTAATTTAATTTCTCCAAAATATCATCAATTTCAGCTCCTTCTACTAAAATTCTTATGAAAAACCAAAGGAATCGAAGTGAATATCAACTAAATTTACTCAAATTCTGCATCTGTAACTAACTAAAAATCATAAAAAAATTCAAAAAGATTTAATTTAATATCACCACAATTTCTCCAATTTCAGCTCCTCCTACGAAAAATCTTAAGAAAATTCAAAGGAGTCGAAGTGAATATCAACTGAGTTTACTCAAATTCTGCACCTTTAACTAAAAATCATTAAAAAATGCAAAGAAATTTAATTTAATTTCTCCATAATATCATCAATTTCAGCTCCTTTTACTAAAATTCTTATGAAAATCCAAAGGAATCGAAGTGAATATCAACTAAATTTACTCAAATTCTGCATCTGTAACTAAAAATCATAAAAAAATGCAAAGAAATTTAATTTAATTTTACCAAAATATCATCAATTTCAGCTCCTTCTACTAAAAATCTTATGAAAATCCAATAGAATCTAAGTGAATATCAACTAAATTTACTCAAATTCTGCATCTGTAACTAAAAATCATAAAAAAATTCAGAAAGATTTAATTTAATTTTACCACAATTTCCTTCAGTTCCAGCTCCTTCTACTAAAAATCTAATAAAAATCCAAAAGAATCGAAATGAATATCAAGTAAATTTACTCAAATTCTGCACCTTTAACTAAAAATCATTAAAAAATTCAAGGAAATTTAATTTAATTTCACCAAAATATCATCAATTTCAGCTCCTTCTACTAAAAATCTTATGGAAATCCAAAGGAATCGAAGTGAATATCAACTAAATTTACTCAAATTCTGCATCTGTAACTAACTAAAAATCATAAAAAAATTCAAAAAGATTTAATTTAATATCACCACAATTTCTCCAATTTCAGCTCCTCCTACGAAAAATCTTAAGAAAATTCAAAGGAGTCGAAGTGAATATCAACTGAATTTACTCAAATTCTGAACCTTTAACTAAAAATCATTAAAAAATGCAAAGAAATTTAATTTAATTTCTCCAAAATATCATCAATTTCAGCTCCATTTACTAAAATTCTTATGAAAATCCAAAGGAATCGAAGTGAATATCAACTAAATTTACTCAAATTCTGCATCTGTAACTAAAAATCATTAAAAAATGCAAAGAAATTTAATTTAATTTCTCCAAAATATCATCAATTTCAGCTCCTTCTACAGAAAATCTTAAGAAAATTCAAAGGAATCGAAGTGAATATCAACTAAATTTACTCAAATTCTGCATCTGTAACTAAAAATCATTAAAAAATGCAAAGAAATTTAATTTAATTTCTCCAAAATATCATCAATTTCAGCTCCTTCTACAGAAAATCTTAAGAAAATTCAAAGGAATCGAAGTGAATATCAACTAAATTTACTCAAATTCTGCATCTGTAACTAACTAAAAATCATAAAAAAATTCAAAAAGATTTAATTTAATATCACCACAATTTCTCCAATTTCAGCTCCTCCTACGAAAAATCTTAAGAAAATTCAAAAGAATCGAAGTGAATATCAAGTAAATTTACTCAAATTCTGCACCTTTCACTAAAAATCATAAAAAAATGCAAAGAAATTTAATTTAATTTCACCAAAATATCATCAATTTCAGCTCCTTCTACAGAAAATCTTAAGAAAATTCAAAGGAATCGAAGTGAATATCAACTAAATTTACTCAAATTCTGCATCTGTAACTAAAAATCATTAAAAAATGCAAAGAAATTTAATTTAATTTCTCCAAAATATCATCAATTTCAGCTCCTTCTACAGAAAATCTTAAGAAAATTCAAAGGAATCGAAGTGAATATCAACTAAATTTACTCAAATTCTGCATCTGTAACTAAAAATCATTAAAAAATGCAAAGAAATTTAATTTAATTTCTCCAAAATATCATCAATTTCAGCTCCTTTTACTAAAATTCTTATGAAAATCCAAAGGAATCGAAGTGAATATCAACTAAATTTACTCAAATTCTGTTTCTGTAACTAAAAATCATAAAAAAATTCAAAAAGATTTAATTTAATTTCACCAAAATATCATCAATTTCAGCTCCTTCTACTAAAAATCTTATGAAAATCCAATAGAATCTAAGTGAACATCAACTAAATTTACTCAAATTCTGCATCTGTAACTAAAAGTCATAAAAAATTCAGAAAGATTTAATTTAATTTTACCACAATTTCCATCAATTTCAGCTCCTTCTACTAAAAATCTTATGAAAATCCAATGGAATCGAAGTGAATATCAACTAAATTTACTCAAATTCTGCACCTTTCACTAAAAGTCATAAAAAAAAGCAAAGAAATTTAATTTAATTTCACCAAAATATCATCAATTTCAGCTCCTTCTACTAAAAATCTTAAGAAAATCCAAAAGAATCGAAGTGAATATCAAGTAAATTTACTCAAATTCAGCACCTTTCACTAAAAATCATAAAAAAATTCAAAAAGTTTTAATTTAATTTTACCAACATTTCTTCAATTTCAGCTCCTCCTACTAAAAATCTTATGAAAATGCAAAAGAATCGAAGTGAATTTCAACAATATTTTCTCAAATTCTGTTTCTGTAACTAAAAATCATAAAAAAATTCAAAAAGATTTAATTTAATTTCACCAAAATATCATCAATTTCAGCTCCTTCTACTAAAAATCTTATGAAAATCCAATAGAATCTAAGTGAACATCAACTAAATTTACTCAAATTCTGCATCTGTAACTAAAAGTCATAAAAAATTCAGAAAGATTTAATTTAATTTTACCACAATTTCCATCAATTTCAGCTCCTTCTACTAAAAATCTTATGAAAATCCAATGGAATCGAAGTGAATATCAACTAAATTTACTCAAATTCTGCACATTTCACTAAAAATCATAAAAAATGCAAAGAAATTTAATTTAATTTCACCAAAATATCATCAATTTCAGCTCCTTCTACTAAAAATCTTATGAAAATTCAAAAGAATCGAAGTGAATTTCAACAATATTTTCTCAAATTCTGTTTCTGTAACTAAAAATCATAAAAAAATTCAAAAAGATTTAATTTAATTTCACCAAAATATCATCAATTTCAGCTCCTTCTACTAAAAATCTTATGAAAATCCAATAGAATCTAAGTGAACATCAACTAAATTTACTCAAATTCTGCATCTGTAACTAAAAATCATAAAAAATTCAGAAAGATTTAATTTAATTTTACCACAATTTCCATCAATTTCAGCTCCTTCTACTAAAAATCTTATGAAAATCCAAAGGAATCGAAGTGAATATCAACTAAATTTACTCAAATTCTGCACAATTCACTAAAAGTCATAAAAAAATGCAAAGAAATTTAATTTAATTTCACCAAAATATCATCAATTTCAGCTCCTTCTACTAATAAAAATCTTAAGAAAATCCAAAAGAATCAAAGTGAATATCAACTAAATTTACTCAAATTCTGCATCTGTAACTAAAAATCATAAAAAAATTCAAAAAGATTATTTAATTTTACCACAATTTCTTCAATTTCAGCTCCTCCTACTAAAAATCTTATGAAAATGCAAAAGAATCGAAGTGAATTTCAACAATATTTTCTCAAATTCTGTATCTGTAACTAAAAATCATAAAAAAATTCAAAAAGATTTAATTTAATTTCACCAAAATATCATCAATTTCAGCTCCTTCTACTAAAAATCTTATGAAAATCCAATAGAATCTAAGTGAACATCAACTAAATTTACTAAAATTCTGCATCTGTAACTAAAAATCATAAAAAATTCAGAAAGATTTAATTTAATTTTACCACAATTTCCATCAATTTCAGCTCCTTCTACTAAAAATCTTATGAAAATCCAAAGGAATCGAAGTGAATATCAACTAAATTTACTCAAATTCTGCACATTTCACTAAAAATCATAAAAAAATGCAAAGAAATTTAATTTAATTTCACCAAAATATCATCAATTTCAGCTCCTTCTACTAAAAATCTTATGAAAATCCAAAGGAATCGAAGTGAATATCAACTAAATTTACTCAAATTCTGCATATGTAACTAAAAATCATAAAAAAATGTAAAGAAATTTAATTTAATTTCACCAAAATATCATCAATTTCAGCTCCTTCTACTAAAAATCTTAAGAAAATCCAAAAGAATCGAAGTGAATATCAAGTAAATTTACTCAAATTCTGCACCTTTCACTAAAAATCATAAAAAAATTCAAAAAGTTTTAATTTAATTTTACCAACATTTCTTCAATTTCAGCTCCTCCTACTAAAAATCTTATGAAAATGCAAAAGAATCGAAGTGAATTTCAACAATATTTTCTCAAATTCTGTTTCTGTAACTAAAAATCATAAAAAAATTCAAAAAGATTTAATTTAATTTCACCAAAATATCATCAATTTCAGCTCCTTCTACTAAAAATCTTATGAAAATCCAATAGAATCTAAGTGAATATCAACTAAATTTACTCAAATTCTGCATCTGTAACTAAAAATCATAAAAAAATGCAAAGAAATTTAATTTAATTTCACCAAAATATCATCAATTTCAGCTCCTTCTACTAAAAATCTTATGAAAATCCAATAGAATCTAAGTGAATATCAACTAAATTTACTCAAATTCTGCATCTGTAACTAAAAATCATAAAAAAATTCAAAAAAATTTAATTTATATCACCAACATTTTTTCAATTTCAGCACCTCCTACAAAAAATCTAAAGAAAATTCAAAAGAATCGATGTGAATTTCAACTATATTATCTCAAATTCTGCACCTTTAACTAAAAATCATTAAAAAATGCAAAGAAATTTAATTTAATTTCTCCAAAATATCATCAATTTCAGCTCCTTCTACAAAAAATCTTAAGAAAATTCAAAGGAATCGAAGTGAATATCAACTAAATTTACTCAAATTCTGCACCATTAACTAAAAATCATTAAAAAATTCAAAGAAATTTAATTTAATTTCACCAAAATATCATCAATTTCAGCTCCTTCTACAGAAAATCTTAAGAAAATTCAAAGGAGTCGAAGTGAATATCAACTAAATTTACTCAAATTCTGCATCTGTAACTAAAAATCATAAAAAAATTCAAAAAGATTATTTAATTTTACCACAATTTCTTCAATTTCAGCTCCTCCTACAAAAAATCTTAAGAAAATTCAAAGGAGTCGAAGTGAATATCAACTGAATTTACTCAAATTCTGCACCTTTAACTAAAAATCATTAAAAAATGCAAAGAAATGTAATTTAATTTCTCCAAAATATCATCAATTTCAGCTCCATTTACTAAAATTCTTATGAAAATCCAAAGGAATCGAAGTGAATATCAACTAAATTTACTGAAATTCTGCATCTGTAACTAAAAATCATTAAAAAATGCAAAGAAATTTAATTTAATTTCTCCAAAATATCATCAATTTCAGCTCCTTCTACTAAAATTCTTATGAAAAACCAATGGAATCGAAGTGAATATCAACTAAATTTACTCAAATTCTGCATCTGTAACTAACTAAAAATCATAAAAAAATTCAAAAAGATTTAATTTAATATCACCACAATTTCTCCAATTTCAGCTCCTCCTACGAAAAATCTTAAGAAAATTCAAAGGAGTCGAAGTGAATATCAACTGAGTTTACTCAAATTCTGCACCTTTAACTAAAAATCATTAAAAAATGCAAAGAAATTTAATTTAATTTCTCCATAATATCATCAATTTCAGCTCCTTTTACTAAAATTCTTATGAAAATCCAAAGGAATCGAAGTGAATATCAACTAAATTTACTCAAATTCTGCATCTGTAACTAAAAATCATAAAAAAATGCAAAGAAATTTAATTTAATTTTACCAAAATATCATCAATTTCAGCTCCTTCTACTAAAAATCTTATGAAAATCCAATAGAATCTAAGTGAATATCAACTAAATTTACTCAAATTCTGCATCTGTAACTAAAAATCATAAAAAAATTCAAAAAGATTATTTAATTTTACCACAATTTCTTCAATTTCAGCTCCTTCTACTAAAAATCTTATGAAAATCCAAAGGAATCGAAGTGAATATCAACTAAATTTACTCAAATTCTGCATCTGTAACTAAAAATCATAAAAAAATGCAAAGAAATTTAATTTAATTTTACCAAAATATCATCAATTTCAGCTCCTTCTACTAAAAATCTTATGAAAATCCAATAGAATCTAAGTGAATATCAACTAAATTTACTCAAATTCTGCATCTGTAACTAAAAATCATAAAAAAATTCAGAAAGATTTAATTTAATTTTACCACAATTTCCTTCAGTTCCAGCTCCTTCTACTAAAAATCTAATAAAAATCCAAAAGAATCGAAATGAATATCAAGTAAATTTACTCAAATTCTGCACCTTTAACTAAAAATCATTAAAAAATTCAAGGAAATTTAATTTAATTTCACCAAAATATCATCAATTTCAGCTCCTTCTACTAAAAATCTTATGGAAATCCAAAGGAATCGAAGTGAATATCAACTAAATTTACTCAAATTCTGCATCTGTAACTAACTAAAAATCATAAAAAAATTCAAAAAGATTTAATTTAATATCACCACAATTTCTCCAATTTCAGCTCCTCCTACGAAAAATCTTAAGAAAATTCAAAGGAGTCGAAGTGAATATCAACTGAATTTACTCAAATTCTGCACCTTTAACTAAAAATCATTAAAAAATGCAAAGAAATTTAATTTAATTTCTCCAAAATATCATCAATTTCAGCTCCATTTACTAAAATTCTTATGAAAATCCAAAGGAATCGAAGTGAATATCAACTAAATTTACTCAAATTCTGCATCTGTAACTAAAAATCATTAAAAAATGCAAAGAAATTTAATTTAATTTCTCCAAAATATCATCAATTTCAGCTCCTTCTACAGAAAATCTTAAGAAAATTCAAAGGAATCGAAGTGAATATCAACTAAATTTACTCAAATTCTGCATCTGTAACTAAAAATCATTAAAAAATGCAAAGAAATTTAATTTAATTTCTCCAAAATATCATCAATTTCAGCTCCTTCTACAGAAAATCTTAAGAAAATTCAAAGGAATCGAAGTGAATATCAACTAAATTTACTCAAATTCTGCATCTGTAACTAACTAAAAATCATAAAAAAATTCAAAAAGATTTAATTTAATATCACCACAATTTCTCCAATTTCAGCTCCTCCTACGAAAAATCTTAAGAAAATTCAAAAGAATCGAAGTGAATATCAAGTAAATTTACTCAAATTCTGCACCTTTCACTAAAAATCATAAAAAAATGCAAAGAAATTTAATTTAATTTCACCAAAATATCATCAATTTCAGCTCCTTCTACAGAAAATCTTAAGAAAATTCAAAGGAATCGAAGTGAATATCAACTAAATTTACTCAAATTCTGCATCTGTAACTAAAAATCATTAAAAAATGCAAAGAAATTTAATTTAATTTCTCCAAAATATCATCAATTTCAGCTCCTTCTACAGAAAATCTTAAGAAAATTCAAAGGAATCGAAGTGAATATCAACTAAATTTACTCAAATTCTGCATCTGTAACTAAAAATCATTAAAAAATGCAAAGAAATTTAATTTAATTTCTCCAAAATATCATCAATTTCAGCTCCTTTTACTAAAATTCTTATGAAAATCCAAAGGAATCGAATTGAATATCAACTAAATTTACTCAAATTCTGCATCTGTAACTAAAAATCATAAAAAAATTCAAAAAGATTATTTAATTTTACCACAATTTCTTCAATTTCAGCTCCTTCTACTAAAAATCTTATGAAAATCCAAAGGAATCGAAGTGAATATCAAGTAAATTTACTCAAATTCTGCACCTTTCACTAAAAGTCATAAAAAAATGCAAAGAAATTTAATTTAATTTCACCAAAATATCATCAATTTCAGCTCCTTCTACTAAAAATCTTAAGAAAATCCAAAAGAATCGAAGTGAATATCAAGTAAATTTACTCAAATTCAGCACCTTTCACTAAAAATCATAAAAAAATTCAAAAAGTTTTAATTTAATTTTACCAACATTTCTTCAATTTCAGCTCCTCCTACTAAAAATCTTATGAAAATGCAAAAGAATCGAAGTGAATTTCAACAATATTTTCTCAAATTCTGTTTCTGTAACTAAAAATCATAAAAAATTCATAAAGATTTAATTTAATTTTACCAACATTTCTTCAATTTCAGCTCCTCCTACTAAAAATCTTATGAAAATGCAAAAGAATCGAAGTGAATTTCAACAATATTTTCTCAAATTCTGTATCTGTAACTAAAAATCATAAAAAAATTCAAAAAGATTTAATTTAATTTCACCAAAATATCATCAATTTCAGCTCCTTCTACTAAAAATCTGATGAAAATCCAATAGAATCTAAGTGAACATCAACTAAATTTACAAAAATTCTGCATCTGTAACTAAAAAACATAAAAAATTCAGAAAGATTTAATTTAATTTTACCACAATTTCCATCAATTTCAGCTGCTTCTACTAAAAATCTTATGAAAATCCAAAGGAATCGAAGTGAATATCAACTAAATTTACTCAAATTCTGCACATTTCACTAAAAATCATAAAAAAATGCAAAGAAATTTAATTTAATTTCACCAAAATATCATCAATTTCAGCTCCTTCTACTAAAAATCTTATGAAAATCCAATGGAATCGAAGTGAATATCAACTAAATTTACACAAATTCTGCACATTTCACTAAAAATCATAAAAAAATGCAAAGAAATTTAATTTAATTTCACCAGAATATCATCAATTTCAGCTCCTTCTACAGAAAATCTTAAGAAAATTCAAAGGAATCGAAGTGAATATCAACTAAATTTACTCAAATTCTGCATCTGTAACTAAAAATCATTAAAAAATGCAAAGAAATTTAATTTAATTTCTCCAAAATATCATCAATTTCAGCTCCTTTTACTAAAATTCTTATGAAAATCCAAAGGAATCGAATTGAATATCAACTAAATTTACTCAAATTCTGCATCTGTAACTAAAAATCATAAAAAAATTCAAAAAGATTATTTAATTTTACCACAATTTCTTCAATTTCAGCTCCTTCTACTAAAAATCTTATGAAAATCCAAAGGAATCGAAGTGAATATCAAGTAAATTTACTCAAATTCTGCACCTTTCACTAAAAGTCATAAAAAAATGCAAAGAAATTTAATTTAATTTCACCAAAATATCATCAATTTCAGCTCCTTCTACTAAAAATCTTAAGAAAATCCAAAAGAATCGAAGTGAATATCAAGTAAATTTACTCAAATTCAGCACCTTTCACTAAAAATCATAAAAAAATTCAAAAAGTTTTAATTTAATTTTACCAACATTTCTTCAATTTCAGCTCCTCCTACTAAAAATCTTATGAAAATGCAAAAGAATCGAAGTGAATTTCAACAATATTTTCTCAAATTCTGTTTCTGTAACTAAAAATCATAAAAAAATTCAAAAAGATTTAATTTAATTTCACCAAAATATCATCAATTTCAGCTCCTTCTACTAAAAATCTTATGAAAATCCAATAGAATCTAAGTGAACATCAACTAAATTTACTCAAATTCTGCATCTGTAACTAAAAGTCATAAAAAATTCAGAAAGATTTAATTTAATTTTACCACAATTTCCATCAATTTCAGCTCCTTCTACTAAAAATCTTATGAAAATCCAAAGGAATCGAAGTGAATATCAACTAAATTTACTCAAATTCTGCACATTTCACTAAAATTCATAAAAAAATGCAAAGAAATTTAATTTAATTTCACCAAAATATCATCAATTTCAGCTCCTTCTACTAAAAATCTTAAGAAAATCCAAAAGAATCGAAGTGAATATCAACTAAATTTACTCAAATTCTGCATCTGTAACTAAAAATCATAAAAAATTCATAAAGATTTAATTTAATTTTACCAACATTTCTTCAATTTCAGCTCCTCCTACTAAAAATCTTATGAAAATGCAAAAGAATCGAAGTGAATTTCAACAATATTTTCTCAAATTCTGTATCTGTAACTAAAAATCATAAAAAAATTCAAAAAGATTTAATTTAATTTCACCAAAATATCATCAATTTCAGCTCCTTCTACTAAAAATCTTATGAAAATCCAATAGAATCTAAGTGAACATCAACTAAATTTACAAAAATTCTGCATCTGTAACTAAAAAACATAAAAAATTCAGAAAGATTTAATTTAATTTTACCACAATTTCCATCAATTTCAGCTCCTTCTACTAAAAATCTTATGAAAATCCAAAGGAATCGAAGTGAATATCAACTAAATTTACTCAAATTCTGCACATTTCACTAAAAATCATAAAAAAATGCAAAGAAATTTAATTTAATTTCACCAAAATATCATCAATTTCAGCTCCTTCTACTAAAAATCTTATGAAAATCCAATGGAATCGAAGTGAATATCAACTAAATTTACACAAATTCTGCACATTTCACTAAAAATCATAAAAAAATGCAAAGAAATTTAATTTAATTTCACCAGAATATCATCAACTTCAGCTCCTTCTACTAAAAATTTTATGAAAATCCAAAGGAATCGAAGTGAATATCAACTAAATTTACTCAAATTCTGCATATGTAACTAAAAATCATAAAAAAATGTAAAGAAATTTAATTTAATTTCACCAAAATATCATCAATTTCAGCTCCTTCTACTAAAAATCTTAAGAAAATCCAAAAGAATCGAAGTGAATATCAAGTAAATTTACTCAAATTCTGCACCTTTCACTAAAAATCATAAAAAAATTCATAAAGTTTTAATTTAATTTTACCAACATTTCTTCAATTTCAGCTCCTCCTACTAAAAATCTTATGAAAATGCAAAAGAATCGAAGTGAATTTCAACAATATTTTCTCAAATTCTGTTTCTGTAACTAAAAATCATAAAAAATTCAGAAAGATTTAATTTAATTTTACCACAATTTCCATCAATTTCAGCTCCTTCTACTAAAAATCTTATGAAAATCCAATGGAATCGAAGTGAATATCAACTAAATTTACTCAAATTCTGCACATTTCACTAAAAATCATAAAAAAATGCAAAGAAATTTAATTTAATTTCACCAAAATATCATCAATTTCAGCTCCTTCTACTAAAAATCTTATGAAAATCCAATGGAATCGAAGTGAATATCAACTAAATTTACACAAATTCTGCACATTTCACTAAAAATCATAAAAAAATGCAAAGAAATTTAATTTAATTTCACCAAAATATCATCAATTTCAGCTCCTTCTACTAAAAATCTTAAGAAAATCCAAAAGAATCGAAGTGAATATCAAGTAAATTTACTCAAATTCTGCACCTTTCACTAAAAATCATAAAAAAATTCAAAAAGTTTTAATTTAATTTTACCAACATTTCTTCAATTTCAGCTCCTCCTACTAAAAATCTTATGAAAATGCAAAAGAATCGAAGTGAATTTCAACAATATTTTCTCAAATTCTGTTTCTGTAACTAAAAATCATAAAAAAATTCAAAAAGATTTAATTTAATTTCACCAAAATATCATCAATTTCAGCTCCTTCTACTAAAAATCTTATGAAAATCCAAAGGAATCGAAGTGAATATCAACTAAATTTACTCAAATTCTGCACATTTCACTAAAAATCATAAAAAAATGCAAAGAAATTTAATTTAATTTCACCAAAATATCATCAATTTCAGCTCCTTCTACTAAAAATCTTATGAAAATCCAATGGAATCGAAGTGAATATCAAATAAATTTACACAAATTCTGCACATTTCACTAAAAATCATAAAAAAATGCAAAGAAATTTAATTTAATTTCACCAAAATATCATCAATTTTAGCTCCTTCTACTAAAAATTTTATGAAAATCCAAAGGAATCGAAGTGAATATCAACTAAATTTACTCAAATTCTGCATATGTAACTAAAAATCATAAAAAAATGTAAAGAAATTTAATTTAATTTCACCAAAATATCATCAATTTCAGCTCCTTCTACTAAAAATCTTAAGAAAATCCAAAAGAATCGAAGTGAATATCAAGTAAATTTACTCAAATTCTGCACCTTTCACTAAAAATCATAAAAAAATTCAAAAAGTTTTAATTTAATTTTACCAACATTTCTTCAATTTCAGCTCCTCCTACTAAAAATCTTATGAAAATGCAAAAGAATCGAAGTGAATTTCAACAATATTTTCTCAAATTCTGTTTCTGTAACTAAAAATCATAAAAAAATTCAAAAAGATTTAATTTAATTTCACCAAAATATCATCAATTTCAGCTCCTTCTACTAAAAATCTTATGAAAATCCAATAGAATCTAAGTGAACATCAACTAAATTTACTCAAATTCTGCATCTGTAACTAAAAATCATAAAAAATTCAGAAAGATTTAATTTAATTTTACCACAATTTCCATCAATTTCAGCTCCTTCTACTAAAAATCTTATGAAAATCCAATGGAATCGAAGTGAATATCAACTAAATTTACTCAAATTCTGCACATTTCACTAAAAATCATAAAAAAATGCAAAGAAATTTAATTTAATTTCACCAAAATATCATCAATTTCAGCTCCTTCTACTAAAAATCTTATGAAAATCCAATGGAATCGAAGTGAATATCAACTAAATTTACACAAATTCTGCACATTTCACTAAAAATCATAAAAAAATGCAAAGAAATTTAATTTAATTTCACCAAAATATCATCAATTTCAGCTCCTTCTACTAAAAATCTTATGAAAATCCAAAGGAATCGAAGTGAATATCAACTAAATTTACTCAAATTCTGCATCTGTAACTAAAAATCATAAAAAAATGTAAAGAAATTTAATTTAATTTCACCAAAATATCATCAATTTCAGCTCCTTCTACTAAAAATCTTAAGAAAATCCAAAAGAATCGAAGTGAATATCAAGTAAATTTACTCAAATTCTGCACCTTTCACTAAAAATCATAAAAAAAATTCAAAAAGTTTTAATTTAATTTTACCAACATTTCTTCAATTTCAGCTCCTCCTACTAAAAATCTTATGAAAATGCAAAAGAATCGAAGTGAATTTCAACAATATTTTCTCAAATTCTGTTTCTGTAACTAAAAATCATAAAAAAATTCAAAAAGATTTAATTTAATTTCACCAAAATATCATCAATTTCAGCTCCTTCTACTAAAAATCTTATGAAAATCCAATAGAATCTAAGTGAACATCAACTAAATTTACTCAAATTCTGCATCTGTAACTAAAAATCATAAAAAATTCAGAAAGATTTAATTTAATTTTACCACAATTTCCATCAATTTCAGCTCCTTCTACTAAAAATCTTATGAAAATCCAAAGGAATCGAAGTGAATATCAACTAAATTTACTCAAATTCTGCACATTTCACTAAAAATCATAAAAAAATGCAAAGAAATTTAATTTAATTTCACCAAAATATCATCAATTTCAGCTCCTTCTACTAAAAATCTTATGAAAATCCAATGGAATCGAAGTGAATATCAACTAAATTTACACAAATTCTGCACATTTCACTAAAAATCATAAAAAAATGCAAAGAAATTTAATTTAATTTCACCAAAATATCATCAATTTCAGCTCCTTCTACTAAAAATCTTATGAAAATCCAAAGGAATCGAAGTGAATATCAACTAAATTTACTCAAATTCTGCATATGTAACTAAAAATCATAAAAAAAATGTAAAGAAATTTAATTTAATTTCACCAAAATATCATCAATTTCAGCTCCTTCTACTACAAAAATCTTAAGAAAAATCCAAAAGAATCGAAGTGAATATCAAGTAAATTTACTCAAATTCTGCACCTTTCACTAAAAATCATAAAAAAATTCAAAAAGATTTAATTTAATTTTACCAACATTTCTTCAATTTCAGCTCCTCCTACTAAAAATCTTATGAAAATGCAAAAGAATCGAAGTGAATTTCAACAATATTTTCTCAAATTCTGTTTCTGTAACTAAAAATCATAAAAAAATTCAAAAAGATTATTTAATTTTACCACAATTTCTTCAATTTCAGCTCCTCCTACAAAAAAATCTTAAGAAAATTCAAAGGAGTCGAAGTGAATATCAACTGAATTTACTCAAATTCTGCACCTTTAACTAAAAATCATTAAAAAATGCAAAGAAATTTAATTTAATTTCTCCAAAATATCATCAATTTCAGCTCCGATTTACTAAAATTCTTATGAAAATCCAAAGGAATCGAAGTGAATATCAACTAAATTTACTCAAATTCTGCATCTGTAACTAAAAATCATTAAAAAATGCAAAGAAATTTAATTTAATTTCTCCAAAATATCATCAATTTCAGCTCCTTCTACTAAAATTCTTATGAAAAACCAAAGGAATCGAAGTGAATATCAACTAAATTTACTCAAATTCTGCATCTGTAACTAACTAAAAATCATAAAAAAAATTCAAAAAGATTTAATTTAATATCACCACAATTTCTCCAATTTCAGCTCCTCCTACGAAAAATCTTAAGAAAATTCAAAGGAGTCGAAGTGAATATCAACTGAGTTTACTCAAATTCTGCACCTTTAACTAAAAATCATTAAAAAATGCAAAGAAATTTAATTTAATTTCTCCATAATATCATCAATTTCAGCTCCTTTTACTAAAATTCTTATGAAAATCCAAAGGAATCGAAGTGAATATCAACTAAATTTACTCAAATTCTGCATCTGTAACTAAAAATAATAAAAAAATTCCAAAAGATTTAATTTATATCACCAACATTTTTTCAATTTCAGCACCTCCTACAAAAAATCTAAAGAAAATTCAAAAGAATCGAAGTGAATATCAAGTAAATTTACTCAAATTCTGCATCTGTAACTAAAAATCATAAAAAAATGCAAAGAAATTTAATTTAATTTCACCAAAATATCATCAATTTCAGCTCCTTCTACTAAAAATCTTATGAAAATCCAATAGAATCTAAGTGAACATCAACTGAATTTACTCAAATTCTGCATCTGTAACTAAAAGTCATAAAAAATTCAGAAAGATTTAATTTAATTTTACCACAATTTCCATCAATTTCAGCTCCTTCTACTAAAAATCTTATGAAAATCCAAAGGAATCGAAGTGAATATCAACTAAATTTACTCAAATTCTGCACATTTCACTAAAAGTCATAAAAAAATGCAAAGAAATTTAATTTAATTTCACCAAAATATCATCAATTTCAGCTCCTTCTACTAAAAATCTTAAGAAAATCCAAAAGAATCGAAGTGAATATCAACTAAATTTACTCAAATTCTGCATCTGTAACTAAAAATCATAAAAAATTCATAAAGATTTAATTTAATTTTACCACAATTTCTTCAATTTCAGCTCCTCCTACAAAAAATCTTAAGAAAATTCAAAGGAGTCGAAGTGAATATCAAGTAAATTTACTCAAATTCTGCATCTGTAACTAAAAATCATAAAAAAATGCAAAAGAAATTTAATTTAATTTCACCAAAATATCATCAATTTCAGCTCCTTCTACTAAAAATCTTATGAAAATCCAATAGAATCTAAGTGAACATCAACTAAATTTACTCAAATTCTGCATCTGTAACTAAAAATCATAAAAAAATTCAAAAAGATTATTTAATTTTACCACAATTTCTTCAATTTCAGCTCCTCCTACAAAAAATCTTAAGAAAATTCAAAGGAATCGAAGTGAATATCAACTAAATTTACTCAAATTCTGCACCTTTCACTAAAAGTCATAAAAAAATGCAAAGAAATTTAATTTAATTTCACCAAAATATCATCAATTTCAGCTCCTTCTACTAAAAATCTTAAGAAAATCCAAAAGAATCGAAGTGAATATAAACTAAATTTACTCAAATTCTGCATCTGTAACTAAAAATCATTAAAAAATGCAAAGAAATTTAATTTAATTTCTCCAAAATATCATCAATTTCAGCTCCTTCTACAGAAAATCTTAAGAAAATTCAAAGGAATCGAAGTGAATATCAACTAAATTTACTCAAATTCTGCATCTGTAACTAAAAATCATTAAAAAATTCAAAAAGATTTAATTTAATTTCATCAAAATATCATCAATTTCAGCACCTCCTACTAAAAATCTGATGAAAATCCAATAGAATCTAAGTGAACATCAACTAAATTTACTAAAATTCTGCATCTGTAACTAAAAATCATAAAAAATTCAGAAAGATTTAATTTAATTTTACCACAATTTCCATCAATTTCAGCTCCTTCTACTAAAAATCTTATGAAAATCCAAAGGAATCGAAGTGAATATCAACTAAATTTACTCAAATTCTGCACATTTCACTAAAAATCATAAAAAAATGCAAAGAAATTTAATTTAATTTCACCAAAATATCATCAATTTCAGCTCCTTCTACTAAAAATCTTATGAAAATCCAATGGAATCGAAGTGAATATCAACTAAATTTACACAAATTCTGCACATTTCACTAAAAATCATAAAAAAATGCAAAGAAATTTAATTTAATTTCACCAAAATATCATCAATTTCAGCTCCTTCTACTAAAAATCTTATGAAAATCCAAAGGAATCGAAGTGAATATCAACTAAATTTACTCAAATTCTGCATATGTAACTAAAAATCATAAAAAAATGTAAAGAAATTTAATTTAATTTCACCAAAATATCATCAATTTCAGCTCCTTCTACAGAAAATCTTAAGAAAATTCAAAGGAATCGAAGTGAATATCAACTAAATTTACTCAAATTCTGCATCTGTAACTAAAAATCATTAAAAAATGCAAAGAAATTTAATTTAATTTCTCCAAAATATAATCAATTTCAGCTCCTTCTACAGAAAATCTTAAGAAAATTCAAAGGAATCGAAGTGAATATCAACTAAATTTACTCAAATTCTGCATCTGTAACTAAAAATCATTAAAAAATGCAAAGAAATTTAATTTAATTTCTCCAAAATATCATCAATTTCAGCTCCTTTTACTAAAATTCTTATGAAAATCCAAAGGAATCGAAGTGAATATCAACTAAATTTACTGAAATTCTGCATCTGTAACTAAAAATCATAAAAAAATTCAAAAAGATTATTTAATTTTACCACAATTTCTTCAATTTCAGCTCCTCCTACAAAAAATCTTAAGAAAATTCAAAGGAGTCGAAGTGAATATCAAGTAAATTTACTCAAATTCTGCACCTTTAACTAAAAATCATTAAAAAATGCAAAGAAATTTAATTTAATTTCTCCAAAATATCATCAATTTCAGCTCCTTTTACTAAAATTCTTATGAAAATCCAAAGGAATCGAAGTGAATATCAACTAAATTTACTCAAATTCTGCATCTGTAATTAAAAATCATTTATAAATTCAAAGAAATTTAATTTAATTTCTCCAAAATATCATCAATTTCAGCTCCTTCTACAGAAAATCTTAAGAAAATTCAAAGGAATCGAAGTGAATATCAACTAAATTTACTCAAATTCTGCACCTTTCACTAAAAGTCATAAAAAAATGCAAAGAAATTTAATTTAATTTCACCAAAATATCATCAATTTCAGCTCCTTCTACTAAAAATCTTAAGAAAATCCAAAAGAATCGAAGTGAATATAAACTAAATTTACTCAAATTCTGCATCTGTAACTAAAAATCATTAAAAAATGCAAAGAAATTTAATTTAATTTCTCCAAAATATCATCAATTTCAGCTCCTTCTACAGAAAATCTTATGAAAATCCAATGGAATCGAAGTGAATATCAACTAAATTTACACAAATTCTGCACATTTCACTAAAAATCATAAAAAAATGCAAAGAAATTTAATTTAATTTCACCAAAATATCATCAATTTCAGCTCCTTCTACTAAAAATCTTATGAAAATCCAAAGGAATCGAAGTGAATATCAACTAAATTTACTCAAATTCTGCATATGTAACTAAAAATCATAAAAAAATGTAAAGAAATTTAATTTAATTTCACCAAAATATCATCAATTTCAGCTCCTTCTACAGAAAATCTTAAGAAAATTCAAAGGAATCGAAGTGAATATCAACTAAATTTACTCAAATTCTGCATCTGTAACTAAAAATCATTAAAAAATGCAAAGAAATTTAATTTAATTTCTCCAAAATATAATCAATTTCAGCTCCTTCTACAGAAAATCTTAAGAAAATTCAAAGGAATCGAAGTGAATATCAACTAAATTTACTCAAATTCTGCATCTGTAACTAAAAATCATTAAAAAATGCAAAGAAATTTAATTTAATTTCTCCAAAATATCATCAATTTCAGCTCCTTTTACTAAAATTCTTATGAAAATCCAAAGGAATCGAAGTGAATATCAACTAAATTTACTGAAATTCTGCATCTGTAACTAAAAATCATAAAAAAATTCAAAAAGATTATTTAATTTTACCACAATTTCTTCAATTTCAGCTCCTCCTACAAAAAATCTTAAGAAAATTCAAAGGAGTCGAAGTGAATATCAAGTAAATTTACTCAAATTCTGCACCTTTAACTAAAAATCATTAAAAAATGCAAAGAAATTTAATTTAATTTCTCCAAAATATCATCAATTTCAGCTCCTTTTACTAAAATTCTTATGAAAATCCAAAGGAATCGAAGTGAATATCAACTAAATTTACTCAAATTCTGCATCTGTAACTAAAAATCATTTATAAATTCAAAGAAATTTAATTTAATTTCTCCAAAATATCATCAATTTCAGCTCCTTCTACAGAAAATCTTAAGAAAATTCAAAGGAATCGAAGTGAATATCAACTAAATTTACTCAAATTCTGCATCTGTAACTAAAAATCATTAAAAAATGCAAAGAAATTTAATTTAATTTCTCCAAAATATCATCAATTTCAGCTCCTTTTACTAAAATTCTTATGAAAATCCAAAGGAATCGAAGTGAATATCAACTAAATTTACTCAAATTCTGCATCTGTAACTAAAAATCATAAAAAAATTCAAAAAGATTATTTAATTTTACCACAATTTCTTCAATTTCAGCTCCTCCTACAAAAAATCTTAAGAAAATTCAAAGGAGTCGAAGTGAATATCAACTAAATTTACTCAAATTCTGCATCTGTAACTAAAAATCATAAAAAAATTCAAAAAGATTATTTAATTTTACCACAATTTCTTCAATTTCAGCTCCTCCTACAAAAAATCTTAAGAAAATTCAAAGGAGTCGAAGTGAATATCAACTGAATTTACTCAAATTCTGCACCTTTAACTAAAAATCATTAAAAAATGCAAAGAAATTTAATTTAATTTCTCCAAAATATCATCAATTTCAGCTCCATTTACTAAAATTCTTATGAAAATCCAAAGGAATCGAAGTGAATATCAACTAAATTTACTCAAATTCTGCATCTGTAACTAAAAATAATAAAAAAATTCCAAAAGATTTAATTTATATCACCAACATTTTTTCAATTTAAGCACCTCCTACAAAAAATCTAAAGAAAATTCAAAAGAATAAATGTGAAATTCAACAATATTTTCACAAATTCTGCACCTTTAACTAAAAATCATAAAAAAATTCAAAAAGATTTAATTTAATTTCACCAAATTTCTTCAATTTCAGCAATTCTTACAAAAAATCTTAAGAAAATTCAAAAGAATCGAAGTGAATATCAACTAAATTTACTCAAATTCTGCATCTGTAACTAAAAATCATAAAAAAATGCAAAGAAATTTAATTTAATTTTACCAAAATATCATCAATTTCAGCTCCTTCTACTAAAAATCTTATGAAAATCCAATAGAATCTAAGTGAATATCAACTAAATTTACTCAAATTCTGCATCTGTAACTAAAAATCATAAAAAAATTCAGAAAGATTTAATTTAATTTTACCACAATTTCCTTCAGTTCCAGCTCCTTCTACTAAAAATCTAATAAAAATCCAAAAGAATCGAAATGAATATCAACTAAATTTACTCAAATTCTGCATCTGTAACTAACTAAAAATCATAAAAAAATTCAAAAAGATTTAATTTAATATCACCACAATTTCTCCAATTTCAGCTCCTCCTACGAAAAATCTTAAGAAAATTCAAAGGAGTCGAAGTGAATATCAACTGAATTTACTCAAATTCTGCACCTTTAACTAAAAATCATTAAAAAATGCAAAGAAATTTAATTTAATTTCTCCAAAATATCATCAATTTCAGCTCCATTTACTAAAATTCTTATGACAATCCAAAGGAATCGAAGTGAATATCAACTAAATTTACTCAAATTCTGCATCTGTAACTAAAAATCATTAAAAAATTCAAAAAGATTTAATTTAATTTCTCCAAAATATCATCAATTTCAGCTCCTTCTACAGAAAATCTTAAGAAAATTCAAAGGAATCGAAGTGAATATCAACTAAATTTACTCAAATTCTGCATCTGTAACTAAAAATCATTAAAAAATGCAAAGAAATTTAATTTAATTTCTCCAAAATATCATCAATTTCAGCTCCTTCTACAGAAAATCTTAAGAAAATTCAAAGGAATCGAAGTGAATATCAACTAAATTTACTCAAATTCTGCATCTGTAACTAAAAATCATTAAAAAATGCAAAGAAATTTAATTTAATTTCTCCAAAATATCATCAATTTCAGCTCCTTTTACTAAAATTCTTATGAAAATCCAAAGGAATCGAAGTGAATATCAACTAAATTTACTCAAATTCTGCATCTGTAACTAAAAATCATAAAAAAATTCAAAAAGATTATTTAATTTTACCACAATTTCTTCAATTTCAGCTCCTTCTACTAAAAATCTTATGAAAATCCAAAGGAATCGAAGTGAATATCAAGTAAATTTACTCAAATTCTGCACCTTTCACTAAAAGTCATAAAAAAATGCAAAGAAATTTAATTTAATTTCACCAAAATATCATCAATTTCAGCTCCTTCTACTAAAAATCTTAAGAAAATCCAAAAGAATCGAAGTGAATATCAACTAAATTTACTCAAATTCTGCATCTGTAACTAAAAATCATAAAAAATTCATAAAGATTTAATTTATATCACCAAAATTTTTTCAATTTCAGCACCTCCTACTAAAAAGCTTAAGAAAATGCAAAAGAATCGAAGTGAATTTCAACAATATTTTCTCAAATTCGGCACCTTTATCTAAAAATCATTAAAAAATTCAAAAAGATTTAATTTAATTTCACCAAAATTTTTTCAATTTCAGCACCTCTTACTAAAAATCTTAAGAAAATTCAAAAGAATAAATGTGAAATGCAACAATATTTTCACAAATTCTGCACCTTTAACTAAAAATCATAAAAAAATTCAAAAAGATTTAATTTAATTTCACCAAATTTCTTCAATTTCAGCAATTCTTACTAAAAATCTTAAGAAAATTCAAAAGAATCGAAGTGAATATCAAGTAAATTTACTCAAATTCTGCACCTTTAACTAAAAATCATTAAAAAATGCAAAGAAATTTAATTTAATTTCACCAAAATATCATCAATTTCAGCTCCTTCTACTAAAAATCTTAAGAAAATCCAAAAGAATCGAAGTGAATATCAACTAAATTTACTCAAATTCTGCATCTGTAACTAAAAATCATAAAAAATTCATAAAGATTTAATTTATATCACCAAAATTTTTTCAATTTCAGCACCTCCTACTAAAAAGCTTAAGAAAATGCAAAAGAATCGAAGTGAATTTCAACAATATTTTCTCAAATTCGGCACCTTTATCTAAAAATCATTAAAAAATTCAAAAAGATTTAATTTAATTTCACCAAAATTTTTTCAATTTCAGCACCTCTTACTAAAAATCTTAAGAAAATTCAAAAGAATAAATGTGAAATTCAACAATATTTTCACAAATTCTGCACCTTTAACTAAAAATCATAAAAAAATTCAAAAAGATTTAATTTAATTTCACCAAATTTCTTCAATTTCAGCAATTCTTACTAAAAATCTTAAGAAAATTCAAAAGAATCGAAGTGAATATCAAGTAAATTTACTCAAATTCTGCACCTTTAACTAAAAATCATTAAAAAATGCAAAGAAATTTAATTTAATTTCTCCAAAATATCATCAATTTCAGCTCCATTTACTAAAATTCTTATGAAAATCCAAAGGAATCGAAGTGAATATCAACTAAATTTACTCAAATTCTGCATCTGTAACTAAAAATAATAAAAAAATTCCAAAAGATTTAATTTATATCACCAACATTTTTTCAATTTCAGCACCTCCTACAAAAAATCTAAAGAAAATTCAAAAGAATAAATGTGAAATTCAACAATATTTTCACAAATTCTGCACCTTTAACTAAAAATCATAAAAAAATTCAAAAAGATTTAATTTAATTTCACCAAATTTCTTCAATTTCAGCAATTCTTACAAAAAATCTTAAGAAAATTCAAAAGAATCGAAGTGAATATCAACTAAATTTACTCAAATTCTGCATCTGTAACTAAAAATCATAAAAAAATGCAAAGAAATTTAATTTAATTTTACCAAAATATCATCAATTTCAGCTCCTTCTACTAAAAATCTTATGAAAATCCAATAGAATCTAAGTGAATATCAACTAAATTTACTCAAATTCTGCATCTGTAACTAAAAATCATAAAAAAATTCAGAAAGATTTAATTTAATTTTACCACAATTTCCTTCAGTTCCAGCTCCTTCTACTAAAAATCTAATAAAAATCCAAAAGAATCGAAATGAATATCAACTAAATTTACTCAAATTCTGCATCTGTAACTAACTAAAAATCATAAAAAAATTCAAAAAGATTTAATTTAATATCACCACAATTTCTCCAATTTCAGCTCCTCCTACGAAAAATCTTAAGAAAATTCAAAGGAGTCGAAGTGAATATCAACTGAATTTACTCAAATTCTGCACCTTTAACTAAAAATCATTAAAAAATGCAAAGAAATTTAATTTAATTTCTCCAAAATATCATCAATTTCAGCTCCATTTACTAAAATTCTTATGAAAATCCAAAGGAATCGAAGTGAATATCAACTAAATTTACTCAAATTCTGCATCTGTAACTAAAAATCATTAAAAAATGCAAAGAAATTTAATTTAATTTCTCCAAAATATCATCAATTTCAGCTCCTTCTACAGAAAATCTTAAGAAAATTCAAAGGAATCGAAGTGAATATCAACTAAATTTACTCAAATTCTGCATCTGTAACTAAAAATCATTAAAAAATGCAAAGAAATTTAATTTAATTTCTCCAAAATATCATCAATTTCAGCTCCTTCTACAGAAAATCTTAAGAAAATTCAAAGGAATCGAAGTGAATATCAACTAAATTTACTCAAATTCTGCATCTGTAACTAAAAATCATTAAAAAATGCAAAGAAATTTAATTTAATTTCTCCAAAATATCATCAATTTCAGCTCCTTCTACTAAAAATCTTATGAAAATCCAATGGAATCGAAGTGAATATCAACTAAATTTACACAAATTCTGCACATTTCACTAAAAATCATAAAAAAATGCAAAGAAATTTAATTTAATTTCACCAAAATATCATCAATTTCAGCTCCTTCTACTAAAAATCTTATGAAAATCCAAAGGAATCGAAGTGAATATCAACTAAATTTACTCAAATTCTGCATATGTAACTAAAAATCATAAAAAAATGTAAAGAAATTTAATTTAATTTCACCAAAATATCATCAATTTCAGCTCCTTTTACTAAAATTCTTATGAAAATCCAAAGGAATCGAAGTGAATATCAACTAAATTTACTCAAATTCTGCATCTGTAACTAAAAATCATAAAAAAATTCAAAAAGATTATTTAATTTTACCACAATTTCTTCAATTTCAGCTCCTTCTACTAAAAATCTTATGAAAATCCAAAGGAATCGAAGTGAATATCAAGTAAATTTACTCAAATTCTGCACCTTTCACTAAAAGTCATAAAAAAATGCAAAGAAATTTAATTTAATTTCACCAAAATATCATCAATTTCAGCTCCTTCTACTAAAAATCTTAAGAAAATCCAAAAGAATCGAAGTGAATATCAACTAAATTTACTCAAATTCTGCATCTGTAACTAAAAATCATAAAAAATTCATAAAGATTTAATTTATATCACCAAAATTTTTTCAATTTCAGCACCTCCTACTAAAAAGCTTAAGAAAATGCAAAAGAATCGAAGTGAATTTCAACAATATTTTCTCAAATTCGGCACCTTTATCTAAAAATCATTAAAAAATTCAAAAAGATTTAATTTAATTTCACCAAAATTTTTTCAATTTCAGCACCTCTTACTAAAAATCTTAAGAAAATTCAAAAGAATAAATGTGAAATTCAACAATATTTTCACAAATTCTGCACCTTTAACTAAAAATCATAAAAAAATTCAAAAAGATTTAATTTAATTTCACCAAATTTCTTCAATTTCAGCAATTCTTACTAAAAATCTTAAGAAAATTCAAAAGAATCGAAGTGAATATCAAGTAAATTTACTCAAATTCTGCACCTTTAACTAAAAATCATTAAAAAATGCAAAGAAATTTAATTTAATTTCTCCAAAATATCATCAATTTCAGCTCCATTTACTAAAATTCTTATGAAAATCCAAAGGAATCGAAGTGAATATCAACTAAATTTACTCAAATTCTGCATCTGTAACTAAAAATAATAAAAAAATTCCAAAAGATTTAATTTATATCACCAACATTTTTTCAATTTCAGCACCTCCTACAAAAAATCTAAAGAAAATTCAAAAGAATAAATGTGAAATTCAACAATATTTTCACAAATTCTGCACCTTTAACTAAAAATCATAAAAAAATTCAAAAAGATTTAATTTAATTTCACCAAATTTCTTCAATTTCAGCAATTCTTACAAAAAATCTTAAGAAAATTCAAAAGAATCGAAGTGAATATCAACTAAATTTACTCAAATTCTGCATCTGTAACTAAAAATCATAAAAAAATGCAAAGAAATTTAATTTAATTTTACCAAAATATCATCAATTTCAGCTCCTTCTACTAAAAATCTTATGAAAATCCAATAGAATCTAAGTGAATATCAACTAAATTTACTCAAATTCTGCATCTGTAACTAAAAATCATAAAAAAATTCAGAAAGATTTAATTTAATTTTACCACAATTTCCTTCAGTTCCAGCTCCTTCTACTAAAAATCTAATAAAAATCCAAAAGAATCGAAATGAATATCAACTAAATTTACTCAAATTCTGCATCTGTAACTAACTAAAAATCATAAAAAAATTCAAAAAGATTTAATTTAATATCACCACAATTTCTCCAATTTCAGCTCCTCCTACGAAAAATCTTAAGAAAATTCAAAGGAGTCGAAGTGAATATCAACTGAATTTACTCAAATTCTGCACCTTTAACTAAAAATCATTAAAAAATGCAAAGAAATTTAATTTAATTTCTCCAAAATATCATCAATTTCAGCTCCATTTACTAAAATTCTTATGAAAATCCAAAGGAATCGAAGTGAATATCAACTAAATTTACTCAAATTCTGCATCTGTAACTAAAAATCATTAAAAAATGCAAAGAAATTTAATTTAATTTCTCCAAAATATCATCAATTTCAGCTCCTTCTACAGAAAATCTTAAGAAAATTCAAAGGAATCGAAGTGAATATCAACTAAATTTACTCAAATTCTGCATCTGTAACTAAAAATCATTAAAAAATGCAAAGAAATTTAATTTAATTTCTCCAAAATATCATCAATTTCAGCTCCTTCTACAGAAAATCTTAAGAAAATTCAAAGGAATCGAAGTGAATATCAACTAAATTTACTCAAATTCTGCATCTGTAACTAAAAATCATTAAAAAATGCAAAGAAATTTAATTTAATTTCTCCAAAATATCATCAATTTCAGCTCCTTCTACTAAAAATCTTATGAAAATCCAATGGAATCGAAGTGAATATCAACTAAATTTACACAAATTCTGCACATTTCACTAAAAATCATAAAAAAATGCAAAGAAATTTAATTTAATTTCACCAAAATATCATCAATTTCAGCTCCTTCTACTAAAAATCTTATGAAAATCCAAAGGAATCGAAGTGAATATCAACTAAATTTACTCAAATTCTGCATATGTAACTAAAAATCATAAAAAAATGTAAAGAAATTTAATTTAATTTCACCAAAATATCATCAATTTCAGCTCCTTTTACTAAAATTCTTATGAAAATCCAAAGGAATCGAAGTGAATATCAACTAAATTTACTCAAATTCTGCATCTGTAACTAAAAATCATAAAAAAATTCAAAAAGATTATTTAATTTTACCACAATTTCTTCAATTTCAGCTCCTTCTACTAAAAATCTTATGAAAATCCAAAGGAATCGAAGTGAATATCAAGTAAATTTACTCAAATTCTGCACCTTTCACTAAAAGTCATAAAAAAATGCAAAGAAATTTAATTTAATTTCACCAAAATATCATCAATTTCAGCTCCTTCTACTAAAAATCTTAAGAAAATCCAAAAGAATCGAAGTGAATATCAACTAAATTTACTCAAATTCTGCATCTGTAACTAAAAATCATAAAAAATTCATAAAGATTTAATTTATATCACCAAAATTTTTTCAATTTCAGCACCTCCTACTAAAAAGCTTAAGAAAATGCAAAAGAATCGAAGTGAATTTCAACAATATTTTCTCAAATTCGGCACCTTTATCTAAAAATCATTAAAAAATTCAAAAAGATTTAATTTAATTTCACCAAAATTTTTTCAATTTCAGCACCTCTTACTAAAAATCTTAAGAAAATTCAAAAGAATAAATGTGAAATTCAACAATATTTTCACAAATTCTGCACCTTTAACTAAAAATCATAAAAAAATTCAAAAAGATTTAATTTAATTTCACCAAATTTCTTCAATTTCAGCAATTCTTACTAAAAATCTTAAGAAAATTCAAAAGAATCGAAGTGAATATCAAGTAAATTTACTCAAATTCTGCACCTTTAACTAAAAATCATTAAAAAATGCAAAGAAATTTAATTTAATTTCTCCAAAATATCATCAATTTCAGCTCCTTTTACTAAAATTCTTATGAAAATCCAAAGGAATCGAAGTGAATATCAACTAAATTTACTCAAATTCTGCATCTGTAACTAAAAATCATAAAAAAATTCAAAAAGATTATTTAATTTTACCACAATTTCTTCAATTTCAGCTCCTTCTACTAAAAATCTTATGAAAATCCAAAGGAATCGAAGTGAATATCAAGTAAATTTACTCAAATTCTGCACCTTTCACTAAAAGTCATAAAAAAATGCAAAGAAATTTAATTTAATTTCACCAAAATATCATCAATTTCAGCTCCTTCTACTAAAAATCTTAAGAAAATCCAAAAGAATCGAAGTGAATATCAACTAAATTTACTCAAATTCTGCATCTGTAACTAAAAATCATAAAAAATTCATAAAGATTTAATTTATATCACCAAAATTTTTTCAATTTCAGCACCTCCTACTAAAAAGCTTAAGAAAATGCAAAAGAATCGAAGTGAATTTCAACAATATTTTCTCAAATTCGGCACCTTTATCTAAAAATCATTAAAAAATTCAAAAAGATTTAATTTAATTTCACCAAAATTTTTTCAATTTCAGCACCTCTTACTAAAAATCTTAAGAAAATTCAAAAGAATAAATGTGAAATTCAACAATATTTTCACAAATTCTGCACCTTTAACTAAAAATCATAAAAAAATTCAAAAAGATTTAATTTAATTTCACCAAATTTCTTCAATTTCAGCAATTCTTACTAAAAATCTTAAGAAAATTCAAAAGAATCGAAGTGAATATCAAGTAAATTTACTCAAATTCTGCATCTCTAACTAAAAATCATTAAAAAATGCAAAGAAATTTAATTTAATTTCTCCAAAATATCATCAATTTCAGCTCCTTTTACTAAAATTCTTATGAAAATCCAAAGGAATCGAAGTGAATATCAACTAAATTTACTCAAATTCTGCATCTGTAACTAAAAATCATAAAAAAATTCAAAAAGATTATTTAATTTTACCACAATTTCTTCAATTTCAGCTCCTCCTACAAAAAATCTTAAGAAAATTCAAAGGAATCGAAGTGAATATCAACTAAATTTACTCAAATTCTGCACCTTTAACTAAAAATCATTAAAAAATGCAAAGAAATTTAATTTAATTTCACCAAAATATCATCAATTTCAGCTCCTTCTACTAAAAATCTTAAGAAAATCCAAAAGAATCGAAGTGAATATCAAGTAAATTTACTCAAATTCAGCACCTTTCACTAAAAATCATAAAAAAATTCAAAAAGTTTTAATTTAATTTTACCAACATTTCTTCAATTTCAGCTCCTCCTACTAAAAATCTTATGAAAATGCAAAAGAATCGAAGTGAATTTCAACAATATTTTCTCAAATTCTGTTTCTGTAACTAAAAATCATAAAAAAATTCAAAAAGATTTAATTTAATTTCACCAAAATATCATCAATTTCAGCTCCTTCTACTAAAAATCTTATGAAAATCCAATAGAATCTAAGTGAACATCAACTAAATTTACTAAAATTCTGCATCTGTAACTAAAAATCATAAAAAATTCAGAAAGATTTAATTTAATTTTACCACAATTTCCATCAATTTCAGCTCCTTCTACTAAAAATCTTATGAAAATCCAAAGGAATCGAAGTGAATATCAACTAAATTTACTCAAATTCTGCACATTTCACTAAAAATAAAAAAAAAATGCAAAGAAATTTAATTTAATTTCACCAAAATATCATCAATTTCAGCTCCTTCTACTAAAAATCTTATGAAAATCCAATGGAATCGAAGTGAATATCAACTAAATTTACACAAATTCTGCACATTTCACTAAAAATCATAAAAAAATGCAAAGAAATTTAATTTAATTTCACCAAAATATCATCAATTTCAGCTCCTTCTACTAAAAATCTTATGAAAATCCAAAGGAATCGAAGTGAATATCAACTAAATTTACTCAAATTCTGCATATGTAACTAAAAATCATAAAAAAATGTAAAGAAATTTAATTTAATTTCACCAAAATATCATCAATTTCAGCTCCTTCTACTAAAAATCTTAAGAAAATCCAAAAGAATCGAAGTGAATATCAAGTAAATTTACTCAAATTCAGCACCTTTCACTAAAAATCATAAAAAAATTCAAAAAGTTTTAATTTAATTTTACCAACATTTCTTCAATTTCAGCTCCTCCTACTAAAAATCTTATGAAAATGCAAAAGAATCGAAGTGAATTTCAACAATATTTTCTCAAATTCTGTTTCTGTAACTAAAAATCATAAAAAAATTCAAAAAGATTTAATTTAATTTCACCAAAATATCATCAATTTCAGCTCCTTCTACTAAAAATCTTATGAAAATCCAATAGAATCTAAGTGAACATCAACTAAATTTACTCAAATTCTGCATCTGTAACTAAAAATCATAAAAAATTCAGAAAGATTTAATTTAATTTTACCACAATTTCCATCAATTTCAGCTCCTTCTACTAAAAATCTTATGAAAATCCAAAGGAATCGAAGTGAATATCAACTAAATTTACTCAAATTCTGCACATTTCACTAAAAGTCATAAAAAAATGCAAAGAAATTTAATTTAATTTCACCAAAATATCATGAATTTCAGCTCCTTCTACTAAAAATCTTAAGAAAATCCAAAAGAATCGAAGTGAATATCAACTAAATTTACTCAAATTCTGCATCTGTAACTAAAAATCATAAAAAATTCATAAAGATTTAATTTAATTTTACCAACATTTCTTCAATTTCAGCTCCTCCTACTAAAAATCTTATGAAAATGCAAAAGAATCGAAGTGAATTTCAACAATATTTTCTCAAATTCTGTATCTGTAACTAAAAATCATAAAAAAATTCAAAAAGATTTAATTTAATTTCACCAAAATATCATCAATTTCAGCTCCTTCTACTAAAAATCTTATGAAAATCCAATAGAATCTAAGTGAACATCAACTAAATTTACTAAAATTCTGCATCTGTAACTAAAAATCATAAAAAATTCAGAAAGATTTAATTTAATTTTACCACAATTTCCATCAATTTCAGCTCCTTCTACTAAAAATCTTATGAAAATCCAAAGGAATCGAAGTGAATATCAACTAAATTTACTCAAATTCTGCACATTTCACTAAAAATCATAAAAAAATGCAAAGAAATTTAATTTAATTTCACCAAAATATCATCAATTTCAGCTCCTTCTACTAAAAATCTTATGAAAATCCAATGGAATCGAAGTGAATATCAACTAAATTTACACAAATTCTGCACATTTCACTAAAAATCATAAAAAAATGCAAAGAAATTTAATTTAATTTCACCAAAATATCATCAATTTCAGCTCCTTCTACTAAAAATCTTATGAAAATCCAAAGGAATCGAAGTGAATATCAACTAAATTTACTCAAATTCTGCATATGTAACTAAAAATCATAAAAAAATGTAAAGAAATTTAATTTAATTTCACCAAAATATCATCAATTTCAGCTCCTTCTACTAAAAATCTTAAGAAAATCCAAAAGAATCGAAGTGAATATCAAGTAAATTTACTCAAATTCTGCACCTTTCACTAAAAATCATAAAAAAATTCAAAAAGTTTTAATTTAATTTTACCAACATTTCTTCAATTTCAGCTCCTCCTACTAAAAATCTTATGAAAATGCAAAAGAATCGAAGTGAATTTCAACAATATTTTCTCAAATTCTGTTTCTGTAACTAAAAATCATAAAAAAATTCAAAAAGATTTAATTTAATTTCACCAAAATATCATCAATTTCAGCTCCTTCTACTAAAAATCTTATGAAAATCCAATAGAATCTAAGTGAATATCAACTAAATTTACTCAAATTCTGCATCTGTAACTAAAAATCATAAAAAAATGCAAAGAAATTTAATTTAATTTCACCAAAATATCATCAATTTCAGCTCCTTCTACTAAAAATCTTATGAAAATCCAATAGAATCTAAGTGAATATCAACTAAATTTACTCAAATTCTGCATCTGTAACTAAAAATCATAAAAAAATTCAAAAAAATTTAATTTATATCACCAACATTTTTTCAATTTCAGCACCTCCTACAAAAAATCTAAAGAAAATTCAAAAGAATCGATGTGAATTTCAACTATATTATCTCAAATTCTGCACCTTTAACTAAAAATCATTAAAAAATGCAAAGAAATTTAATTTAATTTCTCCAAAATATCATCAATTTCAGCTCCTTCTACAAAAAATCTTAAGAAAATTCAAAGGAATCGAAGTGAATATCAACTAAATTTACTCAAATTCTGCACCATTAACTAAAAATCATTAAAAAATTCAAAGAAATTTAATTTAATTTCACCAAAATATCATCAATTTCAGCTCCTCCTACAAAAAATCTTAAGAAAATTCAAAGGAATCGAAGTGAATATCAACTAAATTTACTCAAATTCTGCACCTTTAACTAAAAATCATTAAAAAATTCAAAGAAATTTAATTTAATTTCACCAAAATATCATCAATTTCAGCTCCTTCTACAGAAAATCTTAAGAAAATTCAAAGGAATCGAAGTGAATATCAACTAAATTTACTCAAATTCTGCATCTGTAACTAAAAATCATTAAAAAATGCAAAGAAATTTAATTTAATTTCTCCAAAATATAATCAATTTCAGCTCCTTCTACAGAAAATCTTAAGAAAATTCAAAGGAATCGAAGTGAATATCAACTAAATTTACTCAAATTCTGCATCTGTAACTAAAAATCATTAAAAAATGCAAAGAAATTTAATTTAATTTCTCCAAAATATCATCAATTTCATCTGCTTTTACTAAAATTCTTATGAAAATCCAAAGGAATCGAAGTGAATATCAACTAAATTTACTCAAATTCTGCATCTGTAACTAAAAATCATAAAAAAATTCAAAAAGATTATTTAATTTTACCACAATTTCTTCAATTTCAGCTCCTCCTACAAAAAATCTTAAGAAAATTCAAAGGAGTCGAAGTGAATATCAACTAAATTTACTCAAATTCTGCATCTGTAACTAAAAATCATAAAAAAATTCAAAAAGATTATTTAATTTTACCACAATTTCTTCAATTTCAGCTCCTCCTACAAAAAATCTTAAGAAAATTCAAAGGAGTCGAAGTGAATATCAACTGAATTTACTCAAATTCTGCACCTTTAACTAAAAATCATTAAAAAATGCAAAGAAATTTAATTTAATTTCTCCAAAATATCATCAATTTCAGCTCCATTTACTAAAATTCTTATGAAAATCCAAAGGAATCGAAGTGAATATCAACTAAATTTACTCAAATTCTGCATCTGTAACTAAAAATCATTAAAAAATGCAAAGAAATTTAATTTAATTTCTCCAAAATATCATCAATTTCAGCTCCTTCTACTAAAATTCTTATGAAAAACCAAAGGAATCGAAGTGAATATCAACTAAATTTACTCAAATTCTGCATCTGTAACTAACTAAAAATCATAAAAAAATTCAAAAAGATTTAATTTAATATCACCACAATTTCTCCAATTTCAGCTCCTCCTACGAAAAATCTTAAGAAAATTCAAAGGAGTCGAAGTGAATATCAACTGAGTTTATTCAAATTCTGCACCTTTAACTAAAAATCATTAAAAAATGCAAAGAAATTTAATTTAATTTCTCCATAATATCATCAATTTCAGCTCCTTTTACTAAAATTCTTATGAAAATCCAAAGGAATCGAAGTGAATATCAACTAAATTTACTCAAATTCTGCATCTGTAACTAAAAATCATAAAAAAATGCAAAGAAATTTAATTTAATTTTACCAAAATATCATCAATTTCAGCTCCTTCTACTAAAAATCTTATGAAAATCCAATAGAATCTAAGTGAATATCAACTAAATTTACTCAAATTCTGCATCTGTAACTAAAAATCATAAAAAAATTCAAAAAGATTATTTAATTTTACCACAATTTCTTCAATTTCAGCTCCTCCTACAAAAAATCTTAAGAAAATTCAAAGGAATCGAAGTGAATATCAACTAAATTTACTCAAATTCTGCACCTTTCACTAAAAGTCATAAAAAAATGCAAAGAAATTTAATTTAATTTCACCAAAATATCATCAATTTCAGCTCCTTCTACTAAAAATCTTAAGAAAATCCAAAAGAATCGAAGTGAATATAAACTAAATTTACTCAAATTCTGCATCTGTAACTAAAAATCATTAAAAAATGCAAAGAAATTTAATTTAATTTCTCCAAAATATCATCAATTTCAGCTCCTTCTACAGAAAATCTTAAGAAAATTCAAAGGAATCGAAGTGAATATCAACTAAATTTACTCAAATTCTGCATCTGTAACTAAAAATCATTAAAAAATTCAAAAAGATTTAATTTAATTTCACCAAAATATCATCAATTTCAGCTCCTTCTACTAAAAATCTGATGAAAATCCAATAGAATCTAAGTGAACATCAACTAAATTTACTAAAATTCTGCATCTGTAACTAAAAATCATAAAAAATTCAGAAAGATTTAATTTAATTTTACCACAATTTCCATCAATTTCAGCTCCTTCTACTAAAAATCTTATGAAAATCCAAAGGAATCGAAGTGAATATCAACTAAATTTACTCAAATTCTGCACATTTCACTAAAAATCATAAAAAAATGCAAAGAAATTTAATTTAATTTCACCAAAATATCATCAATTTCAGCTCCTTCTACTAAAAATCTTATGAAAATCCAATGGAATCGAAGTGAATATCAACTAAATTTACACAAATTCTGCACATTTCACTAAAAATCATAAAAAAATGCAAAGAAATTTAATTTAATTTCACCAAAATATCATCAATTTCAGCTCCTTCTACTAAAAATCTTATGAAAATCCAAAGGAATCGAAGTGAATATCAACTAAATTTACTCAAATTCTGCATATGTAACTAAAAATCATAAAAAAATGTAAAGAAATTTAATTTAATTTCACCAAAATATCATCAATTTCAGCTCCTTCTACATAAAATCTTAAGAAAATTCAAAGGAATCGAAGTGAATATCAACTAAATTTACTCAAATTCTGCATCTGTAACTAAAAATCATTAAAAAATGCAAAGAAATTTAATTTAATTTCTCCAAAATATAATCAATTTCAGCTCCTTCTACAGAAAATCTTAAGAAAATTCAAAGGAATCGAAGTGAATATCAACTAAATTTACTCAAATTCTGCATCTGTAACTAAAAATCATTAAAAAATGCAAAGAAATTTAATTTAATTTCTCCAAAATATCATCAATTTCAGCTCCTTTTACTAAAATTCTTATGAAAATCCAAAGGAATCGAAGTGAATATCAACTAAATTTACTGAAATTCTGCATCTGTAACTAAAAATCATAAAAAAATTCAAAAAGATTATTTAATTTTACCACAATTTCTTCAATTTCAGCTCCTCCTACAAAAAATCTTAAGAAAATTCAAAGGAGTCGAAGTGAATATCAAGTAAATTTACTCAAATTCTGCACCTTTAACTAAAAATCATTAAAAAATGCAAAGAAATTTAATTTAATTTCTCCAAAATATCATCAATTTCAGCTCCTTTTACTAAAATTCTTATGAAAATCCAAAGGAATCGAAGTGAATATCAACTAAATTTACTCAAATTCTGCATCTGTAACTAAAAATCATTTATAAATTCAAAGAAATTTAATTTAATTTCTCCAAAATATCATCAATTTCAGCTCCTTCTACAGAAAATCTTAAGAAAATTCAAAGGAATCGAAGTGAATATCAACTAAATTTACTCAAATTCTGCATCTGTAACTAAAAATCATTAAAAAATGCAAAGAAATTTAATTTAATTTCTCCAAAATATCATCAATTTCAGCTCCTTTTACTAAAATTCTTATGAAAATCCAAAGGAATCGAAGTGAATATCAACTAAATTTACTCAAATTCTGCATCTGTAACTAAAAATCATAAAAAAATTCAAAAAGATTATTTAATTTTACCACAATTTCTTCAATTTCAGCTCCTCCTACAAAAAATCTTAAGAAAATTCAAAGGAGTCGAAGTGAATATCAACTAAATTTACTCAAATTCTGCATCTGTAACTAAAAATCATAAAAAAATTCAAAAAGATTATTTAATTTTACCACAATTTCTTCAATTTCAGCTCCTCCTACAAAAAATCTTAAGAAAATTCAAAGGAGTCGAAGTGAATATCAACTGAATTTACTCAAATTCTGCACCTTTAACTAAAAATCATTAAAAAATGCAAAGAAATTTAATTTAATTTCTCCAAAATATCATCAATTTCAGCTCCATTTACTAAAATTCTAATGAAAATCCAAAGGAATCGAAGTGAATATCAACTAAATTTACTCAAATTCTGCATCTGTAACTAAAAATAATAAAAAAATTCCAAAAGATTTAATTTATATCACCAACATTTTTTCAATTTAAGCACCTCCTACAAAAAATCTAAAGAAAATTCAAAAGAATAAATGTGAAATTCAACAATATTTTCACAAATTCTGCACCTTTAACTAAAAATCATAAAAAAATTCAAAAAGATTTAATTTAATTTCACCAAATTTCTTCAATTTCAGCAATTCTTACAAAAAATCTTAAGAAAATTCAAAAGAATCGAAGTGAATATCAACTAAATTTACTCAAATTCTGCATCTGTAACTAAAAATCATAAAAAAATGCAAAGAAATTTAATTTAATTTTACCAAAATATCATCAATTTCAGCTCCTTCTACTAAAAATCTTATGAAAATCCAATAGAATCTAAGTGAATATCAACTAAATTTACTCAAATTCTGCATCTGTAACTAAAAATCATAAAAAAATTCAGAAAGATTTAATTTAATTTTACCACAATTTCCTTCAGTTCCAGCTCCTTCTACTAAAAATCTAATAAAAATCCAAAAGAATCGAAATGAATATCAACTAAATTTACTCAAATTCTGCATCTGTAACTAACTAAAAATCATAAAAAAATTCAAAAAGATTTAATTTAATATCACCACAATTTCTCCAATTTCAGCTCCTCCTACGAAAAATCTTAAGAAAATTCAAAGGAGTCGAAGTGAATATCAACTGAATTTACTCAAATTCTGCACCTTTAACTAAAAATCATTAAAAAATGCAAAGAAATTTAATTTAATTTCTCCAAAATATCATCAATTTCAGCTCCATTTACTAAAATTCTTATGAAAATCCAAAGGAATCGAAGTGAATATCAACTAAATTTACTCAAATTCTGCATCTGTAACTAAAAATCATTAAAAAATTCAAAAAGATTTAATTTAATTTCTCCAAAATATCATCAATTTCAGCTCCTTCTACAGAAAATCTTAAGAAAATTCAAAGGAATCGAAGTGAATATCAACTAAATTTACTCAAATTCTGCATCTGTAACTAAAAATCATTAAAAAATGCAAAGAAATTTAATTTAATTTCTCCAAAATATCATCAATTTCAGCTCCTTCTACAGAAAATCTTAAGAAAATTCAAAGGAATCGAAGTGAATATCAACTAAATTTACTCAAATTCTGCATCTGTAACTAAAAATCATTAAAAAATGCAAAGAAATTTAATTTAATTTCTCCAAAATATCATCAATTTCAGCTCCTTTTACTAAAATTCTTATGAAAATCCAAAGGAATCGAAGTGAATATCAACTAAATTTACTCAAATTCTGCATCTGTAACTAAAAATCATAAAAAAATTCAAAAAGATTATTTAATTTTACCACAATTTCTTCAATTTCAGCTCCTTCTACTAAAAATCTTATGAAAATCCAAAGGAATCGAAGTGAATATCAAGTAAATTTACTCAAATTCTGCACCTTTCACTAAAAGTCATAAAAAAATGCAAAGAAATTTAATTTAATTTCACCAAAATATCATCAATTTCAGCTCCTTCTACTAAAAATCTTAAGAAAATCCAAAAGAATCGAAGTGAATATCAACTAAATTTACTCAAATTCTGCATCTGTAACTAAAAATCATAAAAAATTCATAAAGATTTAATTTATATCACCAAAATTTTTTCAATTTCAGCACCTCCTACTAAAAAGCTTAAGAAAATGCAAAAGAATCGAAGTGAATTTCAACAATATTTTCTCAAATTCGGCACCTTTATCTAAAAATCATTAAAAAATTCAAAAAGATTTAATTTAATTTCACCAAAATTTTTTCAATTTCAGCACCTCTTACTAAAAATCTTAAGAAAATTCAAAAGAATAAATGTGAAATGCAACAATATTTTCACAAATTCTGCACCTTTAACTAAAAATCATAAAAAAATTCAAAAAGATTTAATTTAATTTCACCAAATTTCTTCAATTTCAGCAATTCTTACTAAAAATCTTAAGAAAATTCAAAAGAATCGAAGTGAATATCAAGTAAATTTACTCAAATTCTGCACCTTTAACTAAAAATCATTAAAAAATGCAAAGAAATTTAATTTAATTTCACCAAAATATCATCAATTTCAGCTCCTTCTACTAAAAATCTTAAGAAAATCCAAAAGAATCGAAGTGAATATCAACTAAATTTACTCAAATTCTGCATCTGTAACTAAAAATCATAAAAAATTCATAAAGATTTAATTTAATTTCACCAAAATTTTTTCAATTTCAGCACCTCTTACTAAAAATCTTAAGAAAATTCAAAAGAATAAATGTGAAATTCAACAATATTTTCACAAATTCTGCACCTTTAACTAAAAATCATAAAAAAATTCAAAAAGATTTAATTTAATTTCACCAAATTTCTTCAATTTCAGCAATTCTTACTAAAAATCTTAAGAAAATTCAAAAGAATCGAAGTGAATATCAAGTAAATTTACTCAAATTCTGCACCTTTAACTAAAAATCATTAAAAAATGCAAAGAAATTTAATTTAATTTCTCCAAAATATCATCAATTTCAGCTCCATTTACTAAAATTCTTATGAAAATCCAAAGGAATCGAAGTGAATATCAACTAAATTTACTCAAATTCTGCATCTGTAACTAAAAATAATAAAAAAATTCCAAAAGATTTAATTTATATCACCAACATTTTTTCAATTTCAGCACCTCCTACAAAAAATCTAAAGAAAATTCAAAAGAATAAATGTGAAATTCAACAATATTTTCACAAATTCTGCACCTTTAACTAAAAATCATAAAAAAATTCAAAAAGATTTAATTTAATTTCACCAAATTTCTTCAATTTCAGCAATTCTTACAAAAAATCTTAAGAAAATTCAAAAGAATCGAAGTGAATATCAACTAAATTTACTCAAATTCTGCATCTGTAACTAAAAATCATAAAAAAATGCAAAGAAATTTAATTTAATTTTACCAAAATATCATCAATTTCAGCTCCTTCTACTAAAAATCTTATGAAAATCCAATAGAATCTAAGTGAATATCAACTAAATTTACTCAAATTCTGCATCTGTAACTAAAAATCATAAAAAAATTCAGAAAGATTTAATTTAATTTTACCACAATTTCCTTCAGTTCCAGCTCCTTCTACTAAAAATCTAATAAAAATCCAAAAGAATCGAAATGAATATCAACTAAATTTACTCAAATTCTGCATCTGTAACTAACTAAAAATCATAAAAAAATTCAAAAAGATTTAATTTAATATCACCACAATTTCTCCAATTTCAGCTCCTCCTACGAAAAATCTTAAGAAAATTCAAAGGAGTCGAAGTGAATATCAACTGAATTTACTCAAATTCTGCACCTTTAACTAAAAATCATTAAAAAATGCAAAGAAATTTAATTTAATTTCTCCAAAATATCATCAATTTCAGCTCCATTTACTAAAATTCTTATGAAAATCCAAAGGAATCGAAGTGAATATCAACTAAATTTACTCAAATTCTGCATCTGTAACTAAAAATCATTAAAAAATGCAAAGAAATTTAATTTAATTTCTCCAAAATATCATCAATTTCAGCTCCTTCTACAGAAAATCTTAAGAAAATTCAAAGGAATCGAAGTGAATATCAACTAAATTTACTCAAATTCTGCATCTGTAACTAAAAATCATTAAAAAATGCAAAGAAATTTAATTTAATTTCTCCAAAATATCATCAATTTCAGCTCCTTCTACAGAAAATCTTAAGAAAATTCAAAGGAATCGAAGTGAATATCAACTAAATTTACTCAAATTCTGCATCTGTAACTAAAAATCATTAAAAAATGCAAAGAAATTTAATTTAATTTCTCCAAAATATCATCAATTTCAGCTCCTTCTACTAAAAATCTTATGAAAATCCAATGGAATCGAAGTGAATATCAACTAAATTTACACAAATTCTGCACATTTCACTAAAAATCATAAAAAAATGCAAAGAAATTTAATTTAATTTCACCAAAATATCATCAATTTCAGCTCCTTCTACTAAAAATCTTATGAAAATCCAAAGGAATCGAAGTGAATATCAACTAAATTTACTCAAATTCTGCATATGTAACTAAAAATCATAAAAAAATGTAAAGAAATTTAATTTAATTTCACCAAAATATCATCAATTTCAGCTCCTTTTACTAAAATTCTTATGAAAATCCAAAGGAATCGAAGTGAATATCAACTAAATTTACTCAAATTCTGCATCTGTAACTAAAAATCATAAAAAAATTCAAAAAGATTATTTAATTTTACCACAATTTCTTCAATTTCAGCTCCTTCTACTAAAAATCTTATGAAAATCCAAAGGAATCGAAGTGAATATCAAGTAAATTTACTCAAATTCTGCACCTTTCACTAAAAGTCATAAAAAAATGCAAAGAAATTTAATTTAATTTCACCAAAATATCATCAATTTCAGCTCCTTCTACTAAAAATCTTAAGAAAATCCAAAAGAATCGAAGTGAATATCAACTAAATTTACTCAAATTCTGCATCTGTAACTAAAAATCATAAAAAATTCATAAAGATTTAATTTATATCACCAAAATTTTTTCAATTTCAGCACCTCCTACTAAAAAGCTTAAGAAAATGCAAAAGAATCGAAGTGAATTTCAACAATATTTTCTCAAATTCGGCACCTTTATCTAAAAATCATTAAAAAATTCAAAAAGATTTAATTTAATTTCACCAAAATTTTTTCAATTTCAGCACCTCTTACTAAAAATCTTAAGAAAATTCAAAAGAATAAATGTGAAATTCAACAATATTTTCACAAATTCTGCACCTTTAACTAAAAATCATAAAAAAATTCAAAAAGATTTAATTTAATTTCACCAAATTTCTTCAATTTCAGCAATTCTTACTAAAAATCTTAAGAAAATTCAAAAGAATCGAAGTGAATATCAAGTAAATTTACTCAAATTCTGCATCTGTAACTAAAAATCATAAAAAAATGCAAAGAAATTTAATTTAATTTTACCAAAATATCATCAATTTCAGCTCCTTCTACTAAAAATCTTATGAAAATCCAATAGAATCTAAGTGAATATCAACTAAATTTACTCAAATTCTGCATCTGTAACTAAAAAATCATAAAAAAATTCAGAAAGATTTAATTTAATTTTACCACAATTTCCTTCAGTTCCAGCTCCTTCTACTAAAAATCTAATAAAAATCCAAAAGAATCGAAATGAATATCAACTAAATTTACTCAAATTCTGCATCTGTAACTAACTAAAAATCATAAAAAAATTCAAAAAGATTTAATTTAATATCACCACAATTTCTCCAATTTCAGCTCCTCCTACGAAAAATCTTAAGAAAATTCAAAGGAGTCGAAGTGAATATCAACTGAATTTACTCAAATTCTGCACCTTTAACTAAAAATCATTAAAAAATGCAAAGAAATTTAATTTAATTTCTCCAAAATATCATCAATTTCAGCTCCATTTACTAAAATTCTTATGAAAATCCAAAGGAATCGAAGTGAATATCAACTAAATTTACTCAAATTCTGCATCTGTAACTAAAAATCATTAAAAAATGCAAAGAAATTTAATTTAATTTCTCCAAAATATCATCAATTTCAGCTCCTTCTACAGAAAATCTTAAGAAAATTCAAAGGAATCGAAGTGAATATAAACTAAATTTACTCAAATTCTGCATCTGTAACTAAAAATCATTAAAAAATGCAAAGAAATTTAATTTAATTTCTCCAAAATATCATCAATTTCAGCTCCTTCTACAGAAAATCTTAAGAAAATTCAAAGGAATCGAAGTGAATATCAACTAAATTTACTCAAATTCTGCATCTGTAACTAAAAATCATTAAAAAATGCAAAGAAATTTAATTTAATTTCTCCAAAATATCATCAATTTCAGCTCCTTTTACTAAAATTCTTATGAAAATCCAAAGGAATCGAAGTGAATATCAACTAAATTTACTCAAATTCTGCATCTGTAACTAAAAATCATAAAAAATTCAGAAAGATTTAATTTAATTTTACCACAATTTCCATCAATTTCAGCTCCTTCTACTAAAAATCTTATGAAAATCCAAAGGAATCGAAGTGAATATCAACTAAAATTTACTCAAATTCTGCACATTTCACTAAAAGTCATAAAAAAATGCAAAGAAATTTAATTTAATTTCACCAAAATATCATCAATTTCAGCTCCTTCTACTAAAAATCTTATGAAAATCCAAAAGAATCGAAGTGAATATCAACTAAATTTACTCAAATTCTGCATCTGTAACTAAAAATCATAAAAAATTCATAAAGATTTAATTTATATCACCAAAATTTTTTCAATTTCAGCACCTCCTACTAAAAAGCTTAAGAAAATGCAAAAGAATCGAAGTGAATTTCAACAATATTTTCTCAAATTCGGCACCTTTATCTAAAAATCATTAAAAAATTCAAAAAGATTTAATTTAATTTCACCAAAATTTTTTCAATTTCAGCACCTCTTACTAAAAATCTTAAGAAAATTCAAAAGAATAAATGTGAAATTCAACAATATTTTCACAAATTCTGCACCTTTAACTAAAAATCATAAAAAAATTCAAAAAGATTTAATTTAATTTCACCAAATTTCTTCAGTTTCAGCAATTCTTACTAAAAATCTTAAGAAAATTCAAAAGAATCGAAGTGAATATCAAGTAAATTTACTCAAATTCTGCACCTTTAACTAAAAATCATTAAAAAATGCAAAGAAATTTAATTTAATTTCTCCAAAATATCATCAATTTCAGCTCCTTTTACTAAAATTCTTATGAAAATCCAAAGGAATCGAAGTGAATATCAACTAAATTTACTCAAATTCTGCATCTGTAACTAAAAATCATAAAAAAATTCAAAAAGATTATTTAATTTTACCACAATTTCTTCAATTTCAGCTCCTCCTACAAAAAATCTTAAGAAAATTCAAAGGAATCGAAGTGAATATCAACTAAATTTACTCAAATTCTGCACCTTTAACTAAAAATCATTAAAAAATGCAAAGAAATTTAATTTAATTTCACCAAAATATCATCAATTTCAGCTCCTTCTACTAAAAATCTTAAGAAAATCCAAAAGAATCGAAGTGAATATCAAGTAAATTTACTCAAATTCAGCACCTTTCACTAAAAATCATAAAAAAATTCAAAAAGTTTTAATTTAATTTTACCAACATTTCTTCAATTTCAGCTCCTCCTACTAAAAATCTTATGAAAATGCAAAAGAATCGAAGTGAATTTCAACAATATTTTCTCAAATTCTGTTTCTGTAACTAAAAATCATAAAAAAATTCAAAAAGATTTAATTTAATTTCACCAAAATATCATCAATTTCAGCTCCTTCTACTAAAAATCTTATGAAAATCCAATAGAATCTAAGTGAACATCAACTAAATTTACTAAAATTCTGCATCTGTAACTAAAAATCATAAAAAATTCAGAAAGATTTAATTTAATTTTACCACAATTTCCATCAATTTCAGCTCCTTCTACTAAAAATCTTATGAAAATCCAAAGGAATCGAAGTGAATATCAACTAAATTTACTCAAATTCTGCACATTTCACTAAAAATCATAAAAAAATGCAAAGAAATTTAATTTAATTTCACCAAAATATCATCAATTTCAGCTCCTTCTACTAAAAATCTTATGAAAATCCAATGGAATCGAAGTGAATATCAACTAAATTTACACAAATTCTGCACATTTCACTAAAAATCATAAAAAAATGCAAAGAAATTTAATTTAATTTCACCAAAATATCATCAATTTCAGCACCTCTTACTAAAAATCTTAAGAAAATTCAAAAGAATAAATGTGAAATTCAACAATATTTTCACAAATTCTGCACCTTTAACTAAAAATCATAAAAAAATTCAAAAAGATTTAATTTAATTTCACCAAATTTCTTCAATTTCAGCAATTCTTACTAAAAATCTTAAGAAAATTCAAAAGAATCGAAGTGAATATCAAGTAAATTTACTCAAATTCTGCACCTTTAACTAAAAATCATTAAAAAATGCAAAGAAATTTAATTTAATTTCTCCAAAATATCATCAATTTCAGCTCCATTTACTAAAATTCTTATGAAAATCCAAAGGAATCGAAGTGAATATCAACTAAATTTACTCAAATTCTGCATCTGTAACTAAAAATAATAAAAAAATTCCAAAAGATTTAATTTATATCACCAACATTTTTTCAATTTCAGCACCTCCTACAAAAAATCTAAAGAAAATTCAAAAGAATAAATGTGAAATTCAACAATATTTTCACAAATTCTGCACCTTTAACTAAAAATCATAAAAAAATTCAAAAAGATTTAATTTAATTTCACCAAATTTCTTCAATTTCAGCAATTCTTACAAAAAATCTTAAGAAAATTCAAAAGAATCGAAGTGAATATCAACTAAATTTACTCAAATTCTGCATCTGTAACTAAAAATCATAAAAAAATGCAAAGAAATTTAATTTAATTTTACCAAAATATCATCAATTTCAGCTCCTTCTACTAAAAATCTTATGAAAATCCAATAGAATCTAAGTGAATATCAACTAAATTTACTCAAATTCTGCATCTGTAACTAAAAATCATAAAAAAATTCAGAAAGATTTAATTTAATTTTACCACAATTTCCTTCAGTTCCAGCTCCTTCTACTAAAAATCTAATAAAAATCCAAAAGAATCGAAATGAATATCAACTAAATTTACTCAAATTCTGCATCTGTAACTAACTAAAAATCATAAAAAAATTCAAAAAGATTTAATTTAATATCACCACAATTTCTCCAATTTCAGCTCCTCCTACGAAAAATCTTAAGAAAATTCAAAGGAGTCGAAGTGAATATCAACTGAATTTACTCAAATTCTGCACCTTTAACTAAAAATCATTAAAAAATGCAAAGAAATTTAATTTAATTTCTCCAAAATATCATCAATTTCAGCTCCATTTACTAAAATTCTTATGAAAATCCAAAGGAATCGAAGTGAATATCAACTAAATTTACTCAAATTCTGCATCTGTAACTAAAAATCATTAAAAAATGCAAAGAAATTTAATTTAATTTCTCCAAAATATCATCAATTTCAGCTCCTTCTACAGAAAATCTTAAGAAAATTAAAAGGAATCGAAGTGAATATAAACTAAATTTACTCAAATTCTGCATCTGTAACTAAAAATCATTAAAAAATGCAAAGAAATTTAATTTAATTTCTCCAAAATATCATCAATTTCAGCTCCTTCTACAGAAAATCTTAAGAAAATTCAAAGGAATCGAAGTGAATATCAACTAAATTTACTCAAATTCTGCATCTGTAACTAAAAATCATTAAAAAATGCAAAGAAATTTAATTTAATTTCTCCAAAATATCATCAATTTCAGCTCCTTTTACTAAAATTCTTATGAAAATCCAAAGGAATCGAAGTGAATATCAACTAAATTTACTCAAATTCTGCATCTGTAACTAAAAATCATAAAAAATTCAGAAAGATTTAATTTAATTTTACCACAATTTCCATCAATTTCAGCTCCTTCTACTAAAAATCTTATGAAAATCCAAAGGAATCGAAGTGAATATCAAGTAAATTTACTCAAATTCTGCACATTTCACTAAAAGTCATAAAAAAATGCAAAGAAATTTAATTTAATTTCACCAAAATATCATCAATTTCAGCTCCTTCTACTAAAAATCTTATAAAAATCCAAAAGAATCGAAGTGAATATCAACTAAATTTACTCAAATTCTGCATCTGTAACTAAAAATCATAAAAAATTCATAAAGATTTAATTTATATCACCAAAATTTTTTCAATTTCAGCACCTCCTACTAAAAAGCTTAAGAAAATGCAAAAGAATCGAAGTGAATTTCAACAATATTTTCTCAAATTCGGCACCTTTATCTAAAAATCATTAAAAAATTCAAAAAGATTTAATTTAATTTCACCAAAATTTTTTCAATTTCAGCACCTCTTACTAAAAATCTTAAGAAAATTCAAAAGAATAAATGTGAAATTCAACAATATTTTCACAAATTCTGCACCTTTAACTAAAAATCATAAAAAAATTCAAAAAGATTTAATTTAATTTCACCAAATTTCTTCAGTTTCAGCAATTCTTACTAAAAATCTTAAGAAAATTCAAAAGAATCGAAGTGAATATCAAGTAAATTTACTCAAATTCTGCACCTTTAACTAAAAATCATTAAAAAATGCAAAGAAATTTAATTTAATTTCTCCAAAATATCATCAATTTCAGCTCCTTTTACTAAAATTCTTATGAAAATCCAAAGGAATCGAAGTGAATATCAACTAAATTTACTCAAATTCTGCATCTGTAACTAAAAATCATAAAAAAATTCAAAAAGATTATTTAATTTTACCACAATTTCTTCAATTTCAGCTCCTCCTACAAAAAATCTTAAGAAAATTCAAAGGAATCGAAGTGAATATCAACTAAATTTACTCAAATTCTGCACCTTTAACTAAAAATCATTAAAAAATGCAAAGAAATTTAATTTAATTTCACCAAAATATCATCAATTTCAGCTCCTTCTACTAAAAATCTTAAGAAAATCCAAAAGAATCGAAGTGAATATCAAGTAAATTTACTCAAATTCAGCACCTTTCACTAAAAATCATAAAAAAATTCAAAAAGTTTTAATTTAATTTTACCAACATTTCTTCAATTTCAGCTCCTCCTACTAAAAATCTTATGAAAATGCAAAAGAATCGAAGTGAATTTCAACAATATTTTCTCAAATTCTGTTTCTGTAACTAAAAATCATAAAAAAATTCAAAAAGATTTAATTTAATTTCACCAAAATATCATCAATTTCAGCTCCTTCTACTAAAAATCTTATGAAAATCCAATAGAATCTAAGTGAACATCAACTAAATTTACTAAAATTCTGCATCTGTAACTAAAAATCATAAAAAATTCAGAAAGATTTAATTTAATTTTACCACAATTTCCATCAATTTCAGCTCCTTCTACTAAAAATCTTATGAAAATCCAAAGGAATCGAAGTGAATATCAACTAAATTTACTCAAATTCTGCACATTTCACTAAAAATCATAAAAAAATGCAAAGAAATTTAATTTAATTTCACCAAAATATCATCAATTTCAGCTCCTTCTACTAAAAATCTTATGAAAATCCAATGGAATCGAAGTGAATATCAACTAAATTTACACAAATTCTGCACATTTCACTAAAAATCATAAAAAAATGCAAAGAAATTTAATTTAATTTCACCAAAATATCATCAATTTCAGCTCCTTCTGCTAAAAATCTTATGAAAATCCAAAGGAATCGAAGTGAATATCAACTAAATTTACTCAAATTCTGCATATGTAACTAAAAATCATAAAAAAATGTAAAGAAATTTAATTTAATTTCACCAAAATATCATCAATTTCAGCTCCTTCTACTAAAAATCTTAAGAAAATCCAAAAGAATCGAAGTGAATATCAAGTAAATTTACTCAAATTCAGCACCTTTCACTAAAAATCATAAAAAAATTCAAAAAGTTTTAATTTAATTTTACCAACATTTCTTCAATTTCAGCTCCTCCTACTAAAAATCTTATGAAAATGCAAAAGAATCGAAGTGAATTTCAACAATATTTTCTCAAATTCTGCACCTTTCACTAAAAATCATAAAAAAATTCAAAAAGATTTAATTTAATTTCACCAAAATTTTTTCAATTTCAGCACCTCCTACTAAAAATCTTAAGAAAATTCAAAAGAATAAATGTGAAATTCAACAATATTTTCACAAATTCTGCACCTTTAACTAAAAATCATAAAAAAATTCAAAAAGATTTAATTTAATTTCACCAAATTTCTTCAATTTCAGCAATTCTTACTAAAAATCTTAAGAAAATTCAAAAGAATCGAAGTGAATATCAAGTAAATTTACTCAAATTCTGCACCTTTAACTAAAAATCATTAAAAAATGCAAAGAAATTTAATTTAATTTCTCCAAAATATCATCAATTTCAGCTCCTTTTACTAAAATTCTTATGAAAGTCCAAAAGAATCGAAGTGAATTTCAACAATATTTTCTCAAATTCTGTTTCTGTAACTAAAAATCATAAAAAAAATTCAAAAAGATTTAATTTAATTTCACCAAAATATCATCAATTTCAGCTCCTTCTACTAAAAATCTTATGAAAATCCAATAGAATCTAAGTGAACATCAACTAAATTTACTCAAATTCTGCATCTGTAACTAAAAATCATAAAAAATTCAGAAAGATTTAATTTAATTTTACCACAATTTCCATCAATTTCAGCTCCTTCTACTAAAAATCTTATGAAAATCCAAAGGAATCGAAGTGAATATCAACTAAATTTACTCAAATTCTGCACATTTCACTAAAAGTCATAAAAAAATGCAAAGAAATTTAATTTAATTTCACCAAAATATCATGAATTTCAGCTCCTTCTACTAAAAATCTTAAGAAAATCCAAAAGAATCGAAGTGAATATCAACTAAATTTACTCAAATTCTGCATCTGTAACTAAAAATCATAAAAAATTCATAAAGATTTAATTTAATTTTACCAACATTTCTTCAATTTCAGCTCCTCCTACTAAAAATCTTATGAAAATGCAAAAGAATCGAAGTGAATTTCAACAATATTTTCTCAAATTCTGTATCTGTAACTAAAAATCATAAAAAAATTCAAAAAGATTTAATTTAATTTCACCAAAATATCATCAATTTCAGCTCCTTCTACTAAAAATCTTATGAAAATCCAATAGAATCTAAGTGAACATCAACTAAATTTACTAAAATTCTGCATCTGTAACTAAAAATCATAAAAAATTCAGAAAGATTTAATTTAATTTTACCACAATTTCCATCAATTTCAGCTCCTTCTACTAAAAATCTTATGAAAATCCAAAGGAATCGAAGTGAATATCAACTAAATTTACTCAAATTCTGCACATTTCACTAAAAATCATAAAAAAATGCAAAGAAATTTAATTTAATTTCACCAAAATATCATCAATTTCAGCTCCTTCTACTAAAAATCTTATGAAAATCCAATGGAATCGAAGTGAATATCAACTAAATTTACACAAATTCTGCACATTTCACTAAAAATCATAAAAAAATGCAAAGAAATTTAATTTAATTTCACCAAAATATCATCAATTTCAGCTCCTTCTACTAAAAATCTTATGAAAATCCAAAGGAATCGAAGTGAATATCAACTAAATTTACTCAAATTCTGCATATGTAACTAAAAATCATAAAAAAATTAAAAGAAATTTAATTTAATTTCACCAAAATATCATCAATTTCAGCTCCTTCTACTAAAAATCTTATGAAAATCCAATAGAATCTAAGTGAACATCAACTAAATTTACTCAAATTCTGCATCTGTAACTAAAAATCATAAAAAAATTCAAAAAAATTTAATTTATATCACCAACATTTTTTCAATTTCAGCACCTCCTACAAAAAATCTAAAGAAAATTCAAAAGAATCGATGTGAATTTCAACTATATTATCTCAAATTCTGCACCTTTAACTAAAAATCATTAAAAAATGCAAATAAATTTAATTTAATTTCTCCAAAATATCATCAATTTCAGCTCCTTCTACAAAAAATCTTAAGAAAATTCAAAGGAATCGAAGTGAATATCAACTAAATTTACTCAAATTCTGCACCATTAACTAAAAATCATTAAAAAATTCAAAGAAATTTAATTTAATTTCACCAAAATATCATCAATTTCAGCTCCTCCTACAAAAAATCTTAAGAAAATTCAAAGGAATCGAAGTGAATATCAACTAAATTTACTCAAATTCTGCACCTTTAACTAAAAATCATTAAAAAATTCAAAGAAATTTAATTTAATTTCACCAAAATATCATCAATTTCAGCTCCTTCTACAGAAAATCTTAAGAAAATTCAAAGGAATCGAAGTGAATATCAACTAAATTTACTCAAATTCTGCATCTGTAACTAAAAATCATTAAAAAATGCAAAGAAATTTAATTTAATTTCTCCAAAATATAATCAATTTCAGCTCCTTCTACAGAAAATCTTAAGAAAATTCAAAGGAATCGAAGTGAATATCAACTAAATTTACTCAAATTCTGCATCTGTAACTAAAAATCATTAAAAAATGCAAAGAAATTTAATTTAATTTCTCCAAAATATCATCAATTTCAGCTGCTTTTACTAAAATTCTTATGAAAATCCAAAGGAATCGAAGTGAATATCAACTAAATTTACTCAAATTCTGCATCTGTAACTAAAAATCATAAAAAAATTCAAAAAGATTATTTAATTTTACCACAATTTCTTCAATTTCAGCTCCTCCTACAAAAAATCTTAAGAAAATTCAAAGGAGTCGAAGTGAATATCAACTAAATTTACTCAAATTCTGCATCTGTAACTAAAAATCATAAAAAAATTCAAAAAGATTATTTAATTTTACCACAATTTCTTCAATTTCAGCTCCTCCTACAAAAAATCTTAAGAAAATTCAAAGGAGTCGAAGTGAATATCAACTGAATTTACTCAAATTCTGCACCTTTAACTAAAAATCATTAAAAAATGCAAAGAAATTTAATTTAATTTCTCCAAAATATCATCAATTTCAGCTCCATTTACTAAAATTCTTATGAAAATCCAAAGGAATCGAAGTGAATATCAACTAAATTTACTCAAATTCTGCATCTGTAACTAAAAATCATTAAAAAATGCAAAGAAATTTAATTTAATTTCTCCAAAATATCATCAATTTCAGCTCCTTCTACTAAAATTCTTATGAAAAACCAAAGGAATCGAAGTGAATATCAACTAAATTTACTCAAATTCTGCATCTGTAACTAACTAAAAATCATAAAAAAATTCAAAAAGATTTAATTTAATATCACCACAATTTCTCCAATTTCAGCTCCTCCTACGAAAAATCTTAAGAAAATTCAAAGGAGTCGAAGTGAATATCAACTGAGTTTACTCAAATTCTGCACCTTTAACTAAAAATCATTAAAAAATGCAAAGAAATTTAATTTAATTTCTCCATAATATCATCAATTTCAGCTCCTTTTACTAAAATTCTTATGAAAATCCAAAGGAATCGAAGTGAATATCAACTAAATTTACTCAAATTCTGCATCTGTAACTAAAAATCATAAAAAAATGCAAAGAAATTTAATTTAATTTTACCAAAATATCATCAATTTCAGCTCCTTCTACTAAAAATCTTATGAAAATCCAATAGAATCTAAGTGAATATCAACTAAATTTACTCAAATTCTGCATCTGTAACTAAAAATCATAAAAAAATTCAGAAAGATTTAATTTAATTTTACCACAATTTCCTTCAGTTCCAGCTCCTTCTACTAAAAATCTAATAAAAATCCAAAAGAATCGAAATGAATATCAAGTAAATTTACTCAAATTCTGCACCTTTAACTAAAAATCATTAAAAAATTCAAGGAAATTTAATTTAATTTCACCAAAATATCATCAATTTCAGCTCCTTCTACTAAAAATCTTATGGAAATCCAAAGGAATCGAAGTGAATATCAACTAAATTTACTCAAATTCTGCATCTGTAACTAACTAAAAATCATAAAAAAATTCAAAAAGATTTAATTTAATATCACCACAATTTCTCCAATTTCAGCTCCTCCTACGAAAAATCTTAAGAAAATTCAAAGGAGTCGAAGTGAATATCAACTGAATTTACTCAAATTCTGAACCTTTAACTAAAAATCATTAAAAAATGCAAAGAAATTTAATTTAATTTCTCCAAAATATCATCAATTTCAGCTCCATTTACTAAAATTCTTATGAAAATCCAAAGGAATCGAAGTGAATATCAACTAAATTTACTCAAATTCTGCATCTGTAACTAAAAATCATTAAAAAATGCAAAGAAATTTAATTTAATTTCTCCAAAATATCATCAATTTCAGCTCCTTCTACAGAAAATCTTAAGAAAATTCAAAGGAATCGAAGTGAATATCAACTAAATTTACTCAAATTCTGCATCTGTAACTAAAAATCATTAAAAAATGCAAAGAAATTTAATTTAATTTCTCCAAAATATCATCAATTTCAGCTCCTTCTACAGAAAATCTTAAGAAAATTCAAAGGAATCGAAGTGAATATCAACTAAATTTACTCAAATTCTGCATCTGTAACTAACTAAAAATCATAAAAAAATTCAAAAAGATTTAATTTAATATCACCACAATTTCTCCAATTTCAGCTCCTCCTACGAAAAATCTTAAGAAAATTCAAAAGAATCGAAGTGAATATCAAGTAAATTTACTCAAATTCTGCACCTTTCACTAAAAATCATAAAAAAATGCAAAGAAATTTAATTTAATTTCACCAAAATATCATCAATTTCAGCTCCTTCTACAGAAAATCTTAAGAAAATTCAAAGGAATCGAAGTGAATATCAACTAAATTTACTCAAATTCTGCATCTGTAACTAAAAATCATTAAAAAATGCAAAGAAATTTAATTTAATTTCTCCAAAATATCATCAATGTCAGCTCCTTCTACAGAAAATCTTAAGAAAATTCAAAGGAATCGAAGTGAATATCAACTAAATTTACTCAAATTCTGCATCTGTAACTAAAAATCATTAAAAAATGCAAAGAAATTTAATTTAATTTCTCCAAAATATCATCAATTTCAGCTCCTTTTACTAAAATTCTTATGAAAATCCAAAGGAATCGAAGTGAATATCAACTAAATTTACTCAAATTCTGTTTCTGTAACTAAAAATCATAAAAAAATTCAAAAAGATTTAATTTAATTTCACCAAAATATCATCAATTTCAGCTCCTTCTACTAAAAATCTTATGAAAATCCAATAGAATCTAAGTGAACATCAACTAAATTTACTCAAATTCTGCATCTGTAACTAAAAGTCATAAAAAATTCAGAAAGATTTAATTTAATTTTACCACAATTTCCATCAATTTCAGCTCCTTCTACTAAAAATCTTATGAAAATCCAATGGAATCGAAGTGAATATCAACTAAATTTACTCAAATTCTGCACCTTTCACTAAAAGTCATAAAAAAAAGCAAAGAAATTTAATTTAATTTCACCAAAATATCATCAATTTCAGCTCCTTCTACTAAAAATCTTAAGAAAATCCAAAAGAATCGAAGTGAATATCAAGTAAATTTACTCAAATTCAGCACCTTTCACTAAAAATCATAAAAAAATTCAAAAAGTTTTAATTTAATTTTACCAACATTTCTTCAATTTCAGCTCCTCCTACTAAAAATCTTATGAAAATGCAAAAGAATCGAAGTGAATTTCAACAATATTTTCTCAAATTCTGTTTCTGTAACTAAAAATCATAAAAAAATTCAAAAAGATTTAATTTAATTTCACCAAAATATCATCAATTTCAGCTCCTTCTACTAAAAATCTTATGAAAATCCAATAGAATCTAAGTGAACATCAACTAAATTTACTCAAATTCTGCATCTGTAACTAAAAGTCATAAAAAATTCAGAAAGATTTAATTTAATTTTACCACAATTTCCATCAATTTCAGCTCCTTCTACTAAAAATCTTATGAAAATCCAATGGAATCGAAGTGAATATCAACTAAATTTACTCAAATTCTGCACATTTCACTAAAAATCATAAAAAATGCAAAGAAATTTAATTTAATTTCACCAAAATATCATCAATTTCAGCTCCTTCTACTAAAAATCTTAAGAAAATTCAAAAGAATCGAAGTGAATTTCAACAATATTTTCTCAAATTCTGTTTCTGTAACTAAAAATCATAAAAAAAATTCAAAAAGATTTAATTTAATTTCACCAAAATATCATCAATTTCAGCTCCTTCTACTAAAAATCTTATGAAAATCCAATAGAATCTAAGTGAACATCAACTAAATTTACTCAAATTCTGCATCTGTAACTAAAAATCATAAAAAATTCAGAAAGATTTAATTTAATTTTACCACAATTTCCATCAATTTCAGCTCCTTCTACTAAAAATCTTATGAAAATCCAAAGGAATCGAAGTGAATATCAACTAAATTTACTCAAATTCTGCACAATTCACTAAAAGTCATAAAAAAATGCAAAGAAATTTAATTTAATTTCACCAAAATATCATCAATTTCAGCTCCTTCTACTAATAAAAATCTTAAGAAAATCCAAAAGAATCGAAGTGAATATCAACTAAATTTACTCAAATTCTGCATCTGTAACTAAAAATCATAAAAAAATTCAAAAAGATTATTTAATTTTACCACAATTTCTTCAATTTCAGCTCCTCCTACTAAAAATCTTATGAAAATGCAAAAGAATCGAAGTGAATTTCAACAATATTTTCTCAAATTCTGTATCTGTAACTAAAAATCATAAAAAAATTCAAAAAGATTTAATTTAATTTCACCAAAATATCATCAATTTCAGCTCCTTCTACTAAAAATCTTATGAAAATCCAATAGAATCTAAGTGAACATCAACTAAATTTACTAAAATTCTGCATCTGTAACTAAAAATCATAAAAAATTCAGAAAGATTTAATTTAATTTTACCACAATTTCCATCAATTTCAGCTCCTTCTACTAAAAATCTTATGAAAATCCAAAGGAATCGAAGTGAATATCAACTAAATTTACTCAAATTCTGCACATTTCACTAAAAATCATAAAAAAATGCAAAGAAATTTAATTTAATTTCACCAAAATATCATCAATTTCAGCTCCTTCTACTAAAAATCTTATGAAAATCCAATGGAATCGAAGTGAATATCAACTAAATTTACACAAATTCTGCACATTTCACTAAAAATCATAAAAAAATGCAAAGAAATTTAATTTAATTTCACCAAAATATCATCAATTTCAGCTCCTTCTACTAAAAATCTTATGAAAATCCAAAGGAATCGAAGTGAATATCAACTAAATTTACTCAAATTCTGCATATGTAACTAAAAATCATAAAAAAATGTAAAGAAATTTAATTTAATTTCACCAAAATATCATCAATTTCAGCTCCTTCTACTAAAAATCTTAAGAAAATCCAAAAGAATCGAAGTGAATATCAAGTAAATTTACTCAAATTCTGCACCTTTCACTAAAAATCATAAAAAAATTCAAAAAGTTTTAATTTAATTTTACCAACATTTCTTCAATTTCAGCTCCTCCTACTAAAAATCTTATGAAAATGCAAAAGAATCGAAGTGAATTTCAACAATATTTTCTCAAATTCTGTTTCTGTAACTAAAAATCATAAAAAAATTCAAAAAGATTTAATTTAATTTCACCAAAATATCATCAATTTCAGCTCCTTCTACTAAAAATCTTATGAAAATCCAATAGAATCTAAGTGAATATCAACTAAATTTACTCAAATTCTGCATCTGTAACTAAAAATCATAAAAAAATGCAAAGAAATTTAATTTAATTTCACCAAAATATCATCAATTTCAGCTCCTTCTACTAAAAATCTTATGAAAATCCAATAGAATCTAAGTGAATATCAACTAAATTTACTCAAATTCTGCATCTGTAACTAAAAATCATAAAAAAATTCAAAAAAATTTAATTTATATCACCAACATTTTTTCAATTTCAGCACCTCCTACAAAAAATCTAAAGAAAATTCAAAAGAATCGATGTGAATTTCAACTATATTATCTCAAATTCTGCACCTTTAACTAAAAATCATTAAAAAATGCAAAGAAATTTAATTTAATTTCTCCAAAATATCATCAATTTCAGCTCCTTCTACAAAAAATCTTAAGAAAATTCAAAGGAATCGAAGTGAATATCAACTAAATTTACTCAAATTCTGCACCATTAACTAAAAATCATTAAAAAATTCAAAGAAATTTAATTTAATTTCACCAAAATATCATCAATTTCAGCTCCTTCTACAGAAAATCTTAAGAAAATTCAAAGGAGTCGAAGTGAATATCAACTAAATTTACTCAAATTCTGCATCTGTAACTAAAAATCATAAAAAAATTCAAAAAGATTATTTAATTTTACCACAATTTCTTCAATTTCAGCTCCTCCTACAAAAAATCTTAAGAAAATTCAAAGGAGTCGAAGTGAATATCAACTGAATTTACTCAAATTCTGCATCTGTAACTAAAAATCATAAAAAAATTCAAAAAGATTATTTAATTTTACCACAATTTCTTCAATTTCAGCTCCTCCTACAAAAAATCTTAAGAAAATTCAAAGGAATCGAAGTGAATATCAACTAAATTTACTCAAATTCTGCACCTTTAACTAAAAATCATTAAAAAATGCAAAGAAATTTAATTTAATTTCTCCAAAATATCATCAATTTCAGCTCCTTTTACTAAAATTCTTATGAAAATCCAAAGGAATCGAAGTGAATATCAACTAAATTTACTCAAATTCTGCATCTGTAACTAAAAATCATAAAAAAATTCAAAGAAATTTAATTTAATTTCTCCAAAATATCATCAATTTCAGCTCCTTCTACAGAAAATCTTAAGAAAATTCAAAGGAATCGAAGTGAATATCAACTAAATTTACTCAAATTCTGCATCTGTAACTAAAAATCATTAAAAAATGCAAAGAAATTTAATTTAATTTCTCCAAAATATCATCAATTTCAGCTCCTTTTACTAAAATTCTTATGAAAATCCAAAGGAATCGAAGTGAATATCAACTAAATTTACTCAAATTCTGCATCTGTAACTAAAAATCATAAAAAAATTCAAAAAGATTATTTAATTTTACCACAATTTCTTCAATTTCAGCTCCTCCTACAAAAAATCTTAAGAAAATTCAAAGGAGTCGAAGTGAATATCAACTGAATTTACTCAAATTCTGCACCTTTAACTAAAAATCATTAAAAAATGCAAAGAAATTTAATTTAATTTCTCCAAAATATCATCAATTTCAGCTCCATTTACTAAAATTCTTATGAAAATCCAAAGGAATCGAAGTGAATATCAACTAAATTTACTCAAATTCTGCATCTGTAACTAAAAATCATTAAAAAATGCAAAGAAATTTAATTTAATTTCTCCAAAATATCATCAATTTCAGCTCCTTCTACTAAAATTCTTATGAAAAACCAAAGGAATCGAAGTGAATATCAACTAAATTTACTCAAATTCTGCATCTGTAACTAACTAAAAATCATAAAAAAATTCAAAAAGATTTAATTTAATATCACCACAATTTCTCCAATTTCAGCTCCTCCTACGAAAAATCTTAAGAAAATTCAAAGGAGTCGAAGTGAATATCAACTGAGTTTACTCAAATTCTGCACCTTTAACTAAAAATCATTAAAAAATGCAAAGAAATTTAATTTAATTTCTCCATAATATCATCAATTTCAGCTCCTTTTACTAAAATTCTTATGAAAATCCAAAGGAATCGAAGTGAATATCAACTAAATTTACTCAAATTCTGCATCTGTAACTAAAAATAATAAAAAAATTCCAAAAGATTTAATTTATATCACCAACATTTTTTCAATTTCAGCACCTCCTACAAAAAATCTAAAGAAAATTCAAAAGAATAAATGTGAAATTCAACAATATTTTCACAAATTCTGCACCTTTAACTAAAAATCATAAAAAAATTCAAAAAGATTTAATTTAATTTCACCAAATTTCTTCAATTTCAGCAATTCTTACAAAAAATCTTAAGAAAATTCAAAAGAATCGAAGTGAATATCAACTAAATTTACTCAAATTCTGCATCTGTAACTAAAAATCATAAAAAAATGCAAAGAAATTTAATTTAATTTTACCAAAATATCATCAATTTCAGCTCCTTCTACTAAAAATCTTATGAAAATCCAATAGAATCTAAGTGAATATCAACTAAATTTACTCAAATTCTGCATCTGTAACTAAAAATCATAAAAAAATTCAGAAAGATTTAATTTAATTTTACCACAATTTCCTTCAGTTCCAGCTCCTTCTACTAAAAATCTAATAAAAATCCAAAAGAATCGAAATGAATATCAAGTAAATTTACTCAAATTCTGCACCTTTAACTAAAAATCATTAAAAAATTCAAAGAAATTTAATTTAATTTCACCAAAATATCATCAATTTCAGCTCCTTCTATTAAAAATCTTATGGAAATCCAAAGGAATCGAAGTGAATATCAACTAAATTTACTCAAATTCTGCATCTGTAACTAACTAAAAATCATAAAAAAATTCAAAAAGATTTAATTTAATATCACCACAATTTCTCCAATTTCAGCTCCTCCTACGAAAAATCTTAAGAAAATTCAAAGGAGTCGAAGTGAATATCAACTGAATTTACTCAAATTCTGCACCTTTAACTAAAAATCATTAAAAAATGCAAAGAAATTTAATTTAATTTCTCCAAAATATCATCAATTTCAGCTCCATTTACTAAAATTCTTATGAAAATCCAAAGGAATCGAAGTGAATATCAACTAAATTTACTCAAATTCTGCATCTGTAACTAAAAATCATTAAAAAATGCAAAGAAATTTAATTTAATTTCTCCAAAATATCATCAATTTCAGCTCCATTTACTAAAATTCTTATGAAAATCCAAAGGAATCGAAGTGAATATCAACTAAATTTACTGAAATTCTGCATCTGTAACTAAAAATCATTAAAAAATGCAAAGATATTTAATTTAATTTCTCCAAAATATCATCAATTTCAGCTCCTTCTACTAAAATTCTTATGAAAAACCAAAGGAATCGAAGTGAATATCAACTAAATTTACTCAAATTCTGCATCTGTAACTAACTAAAAATCATAAAAAAATTCAAAAAGATTTAATTTAATATCACCACAATTTCTCCAATTTCAGCTCCTCCTACGAAAAATCTTAAGAAAATTCAAAGGAGTCGAAGTGAATATCAACTGAGTTTACTCAAATTCTGCACCTTTAACTAAAAATCATTAAAAAATGCAAAGAAATTTAATTTAATTTCTCCATAATATCATCAATTTCAGCTCCTTTTACTAAAATTCTTATGAAAATCCAAAGGAATCGAAGTGAATATCAACTAAATTTACTCAAATTCTGCATCTGTAACTAAAAATCATAAAAAAATGCAAAGAAATTTAATTTAATTTTACCAAAATATCATCAATTTCAGCTCCTTCTACTAAAAATCTTATGAAAATCCAATAGAATCTAAGTGAATATCAACTAAATTTACTCAAATTCTGCATCTGTAACTAAAAATCATAAAAAAATTCAGAAAGATTTAATTTAATTTTACCACAATTTCCTTCAGTTCCAGCTCCTTCTACTAAAAATCTAATAAAAATCCAAAAGAATCGAAATGAATATCAAGTAAATTTACTCAAATTCTGCACCTTTAACTAAAAATCATTAAAAAATTCAAAGAAATTTAATTTAATTTCACCAAAATATCATCAATTTCAGCTCCTTCTACTAAAAATCTTATGGAAATCCAAAGGAATCGAAGTGAATATCAACTAAATTTACTCAAATTCTGCATCTGTAACTAACTAAAAATCATAAAAAAATTCAAAAAGATTTAATTTAATATCACCACAATTTCTCCAATTTCAGCTCCTCCTACGAAAAATCTTAAGAAAATTCAAAGGAGTCGAAGTGAATATCAACTGAATTTACTCAAATTCTGCACCTTTAACTAAAAATCATTAAAAAATGCAAAGAAATTTAATTTAATTTCTCCAAAATATCATCAATTTCAGCTCCATTTACTAAAATTCTTATGAAAATCCAAAGGAATCGAAGTGAATATCAACTAAATTTACTCAAATTCTGCATCTGTAACTAAAAATCATTAAAAAATGCAAAGAAATTTAATTTAATTTCTCCAAAATATCATCAATTTCAGCTCCTTCTACAGAAAATCTTAAGAAAATTCAAAGGAATCGAAGTGAATATCAACTAAATTTACTCAAATTCTGCATCTGTAACTAAAAATCATTAATAAATGCAAAGAAATTTAATTTAATTTCTCCAAAATATCATCAATTTCAGCTCCTTCTACAGAAAATCTTAAGAAAATTCAAAGGAATCGAAGTGAATATCAACTAAATTTACTCAAATTCTGCATCTGTAACTAAAAATCATAAAAAAATTCAAAAAGATTATTTAATTTTACCACAATTTCTTCAATTTCAGCTCCTTCTACTAAAAATCTTATGAAAATCCAAAGGAATCGAAGTGAATATCAACTAAATTTACTCAAATTCTGCATCTGTAACTAAAAATCATAAAAAAATGCAAAGAAATTTAATTTAATTTTACCAAAATATCATCAATTTCAGCTCCTTCTACTAAAAATCTTATGAAAATCCAATAGAATCTAAGTGAATATCAACTAAATTTACTCAAATTCTGCATCTGTAACTAAAAATCATAAAAAAATTCAGAAAGATTTAATTTAATTTTACCACAATTTCCTTCAGTTCCAGCTCCTTCTACTAAAAATCTAATAAAAATCCAAAAGAATCGAAATGAATATCAAGTAAATTTACTCAAATTCTGCACCTTTAACTAAAAATCATTAAAAAATTCAAGGAAATTTAATTTAATTTCACCAAAATATCATCAATTTCAGCTCCTTCTACTAAAAATCTTATGGAAATCCAAAGGAATCGAAGTGAATATCAACTAAATTTACTCAAATTCTGCATCTGTAACTAACTAAAAATCATAAAAAAATTCAAAAAGATTTAATTTAATATCACCACAATTTCTCCAATTTCAGCTCCTCCTACGAAAAATCTTAAGAAAATTCAAAGGAGTCGAAGTGAATATCAACTGAATTTACTCAAATTCTGCACCTTTAACTAAAAATCATTAAAAAATGCAAAGAAATTTAATTTAATTTCTCCAAAATATCATCAATTTCAGCTCCATTTACTAAAATTCTTATGAAAATCCAAAGGAATCGAAGTGAATATCAACTAAATTTACTCAAATTCTGCATCTGTAACTAAAAATCATTAAAAAATGCAAAGAAATTTAATTTAATTTCTCCAAAATATCATCAATTTCAGCTCCTTCTACAGAAAATCTTAAGAAAATTCAAAGGAATCGAAGTGAATATCAACTAAATTTACTCAAATTCTGCATCTGTAACTAAAAATCATTAAAAAATGCAAAGAAATTTAATTTAATTTCTCCAAAATATCATCAATTTCAGCTCCTTCTACAGAAAATCTTAAGAAAATTCAAAGGAATCGAAGTGAATATCAACTAAATTTACTCAAATTCTGCATCTGTAACTAACTAAAAATCATAAAAAAATTCAAAAAGATTTAATTTAATATCACCACAATTTCTCCAATTTCAGCTCCTCCTACGAAAAATCTTAAGAAAATTCAAAAGAATCGAAGTGAATATCAAGTAAATTTACTCAAATTCTGCACCTTTCACTAAAAATCATAAAAAAATGCAAAGAAATTTAATTTAATTTCACCAAAATATCATCAATTTCAGCTCCTTCTACAGAAAATCTTAAGAAAATTCAAAGGAATCGAAGTGAATATCAACTAAATTTACTCAAATTCTGCATCTGTAACTAAAAATCATTAAAAAATGCAAAGAAATTTAATTTAATTTCTCCAAAATATCATCAATTTCAGCTCCTTCTACAGAAAATCTTAAGAAAATTCAAAGGAATCGAAGTGAATATCAACTAAATTTACTCAAATTCTGCATCTGTAACTAAAAATCATTAAAAAATGCAAAGAAATTTAATTTAATTTCTCCAAAATATCATCAATTTCAGCTCCTTTTACTAAAATTCTTATGAAAATCCAAAGGAATCGAATTGAATATCAACTAAATTTACTCAAATTCTGCATCTGTAACTAAAAATCATAAAAAAATTCAAAAAGATTATTTAATTTTACCACAATTTCTTCAATTTCAGCTCCTTCTACTAAAAATCTTATGAAAATCCAAAGGAATCGAAGTGAATATCAAGTAAATTTACTCAAATTCTGCACCTTTCACTAAAAGTCATAAAAAAATGCAAAGAAATTTAATTTAATTTCACCAAAATATCATCAATTTCAGCTCCTTCTACTAAAAATCTTAAGAAAATCCAAAAGAATCGAAGTGAATATCAAGTAAATTTACTCAAATTCAGCACCTTTCACTAAAAATCATAAAAAAATTCAAAAAGTTTTAATTTAATTTTACCAACATTTCTTCAATTTCAGCTCCTCCTACTAAAAATCTTATGAAAATGCAAAAGAATCGAAGTGAATTTCAACAATATTTTCTCAAATTCTGTTTCTGTAACTAAAAATCATAAAAAATTCATAAAGATTTAATTTAATTTTACCAACATTTCTTCAATTTCAGCTCCTCCTACTAAAAATCTTATGAAAATGCAAAAGAATCGAAGTGAATTTCAACAATATTTTCTCAAATTCTGTATCTGTAACTAAAAATCATAAAAAAATTCAAAAAGATTTAATTTAATTTCACCAAAATATCATCAATTTCAGCTCCTTCTACTAAAAATCTTATGAAAATCCAATAGAATCTAAGTGAACATCAACTAAATTTACAAAAATTCTGCATCTGTAACTAAAAAACATAAAAAATTCAGAAAGATTTAATTTAATTTTACCACAATTTCCATCAATTTCAGCTGCTTCTACTAAAAATCTTATGAAAATCCAAAGGAATCGAAGTGAATATCAACTAAATTTACTCAAATTCTGCACATTTCACTAAAAATCATAAAAAAATGCAAAGAAATTTAATTTAATTTCACCAAAATATCATCAATTTCAGCTCCTTCTACTAAAAATCTTATGAAAATCCAATGGAATCGAAGTGAATATCAACTAAATTTACACAAATTCTGCACATTTCACTAAAAATCATAAAAAAATGCAAAGAAATTTAATTTAATTTCACCAGAATATCATCAATTTCAGCTCCTTCTACAGAAAATCTTAAGAAAATTCAAAGGAATCGAAGTGAATATCAACTAAATTTACTCAAATTCTGCATCTGTAACTAAAAATCATTAAAAAATGCAAAGAAATTTAATTTAATTTCTCCAAAATATCATCAATTTCAGCTCCTTTTACTAAAATTCTTATGAAAATCCAAAGGAATCGAATTGAATATCAACTAAATTTACTCAAATTCTGCATCTGTAACTAAAAATCATAAAAAAATTCAAAAAGATTATTTAATTTTACCACAATTTCTTCAATTTCAGCTCCTTCTACTAAAAATCTTATGAAAATCCAAAGGAATCGAAGTGAATATCAAGTAAATTTACTCAAATTCTGCACCTTTCACTAAAAGTCATAAAAAAATGCAAAGAAATTTAATTTAATTTCACCAAAATATCATCAATTTCAGCTCCTTCTACTAAAAATCTTAAGAAAATCCAAAAGAATCGAAGTGAATATCAAGTAAATTTACTCAAATTCAGCACCTTTCACTAAAAATCATAAAAAAATTCAAAAAGTTTTAATTTAATTTTACCAACATTTCTTCAATTTCAGCTCCTCCTACTAAAAATCTTATGAAAATGCAAAAGAATCGAAGTGAATTTCAACAATATTTTCTCAAATTCTGTTTCTGTAACTAAAAATCATAAAAAAATTCAAAAAGATTTAATTTAATTTCACCAAAATATCATCAATTTCAGCTCCTTCTACTAAAAATCTTATGAAAATCCAATAGAATCTAAGTGAACATCAACTAAATTTACTCAAATTCTGCATCTGTAACTAAAAGTCATAAAAAATTCAGAAAGATTTAATTTAATTTTACCACAATTTCCATCAATTTCAGCTCCTTCTACTAAAAATCTTATGAAAATCCAAAGGAATCGAAGTGAATATCAACTAAATTTACTCAAATTCTGCACATTTCACTAAAAGTCATAAAAAAATGCAAAGAAATTTAATTTAATTTCACCAAAATATCATCAATTTCAGCTCCTTCTACTAAAAATCTTAAGAAAATCCAAAAGAATCGAAGTGAATATCAACTAAATTTACTCAAATTCTGCATCTGTAACTAAAAATCATAAAAAATTCATAAAGATTTAATTTAATTTTACCAACATTTCTTCAATTTCAGCTCCTCCTACTAAAAATCTTATGAAAATGCAAAAGAATCGAAGTGAATTTCAACAATATTTTCTCAAATTCTGTATCTGTAACTAAAAATCATAAAAAAATTCAAAAAGATTTAATTTAATTTCACCAAAATATCATCAATTTCAGCTCCTTCTACTAAAAATCTTATGAAAATCCAATAGAATCTAAGTGAACATCAACTAAATTTACAAAAATTCTGCATCTGTAACTAAAAAACATAAAAAATTCAGAAAGATTTAATTTAATTTTACCACAATTTCCATCAATTTCAGCTCCTTCTACTAAAAATCTTATGAAAATCCAAAGGAATCGAAGTGAATATCAACTAAATTTACTCAAATTCTGCACATTTCACTAAAAATCATAAAAAAATGCAAAGAAATTTAATTTAATTTCACCAAAATATCATCAATTTCAGCTCCTTCTACTAAAAATCTTATGAAAATCCAATGGAATCGAAGTGAATATCAACTAAATTTACACAAATTCTGCACATTTCACTAAAAATCATAAAAAAAATGCAAAGAAATTTAATTTAATTTCACCAGAATATCATCAACTTCAGCTCCTTCTACTAAAAATTTTATGAAAATCCAAAGGAATCGAAGTGAATATCAACTAAATTTACTCAAATTCTGCATATGTAACTAAAAATCATAAAAAAATGTAAAGAAATTTAATTTAATTTCACCAAAATATCATCAATTTCAGCTCCTTCTACTAAAAATCTTAAGAAAATCCAAAAGAATCGAAGTGAATATCAAGTAAATTTACTCAAATTCTGCACCTTTCACTAAAAATCATAAAAAAATTCATAAAGTTTTAATTTAATTTTACCAACATTTCTTCAATTTCAGCTCCTCCTACTAAAAATCTTATGAAAATGCAAAAGAATCGAAGTGAATTTCAACAATATTTTCTCAAATTCTGTTTCTGTAACTAAAAATCATAAAAAATTCAGAAAGATTTAATTTAATTTTACCACAATTTCCATCAATTTCAGCTCCTTCTACTAAAAATCTTATGAAAATCCAATGGAATCGAAGTGAATATCAACTAAATTTACTCAAATTCTGCACATTTCACTAAAAATCATAAAAAAATGCAAAGAAATTTAATTTAATTTCACCAAAATATCATCAATTTCAGCTCCTTCTACTAAAAATCTTATGAAAATCCAATGGAATCGAAGTGAATATCAACTAAATTTACACAAATTCTGCACATTTCACTAAAAATCATAAAAAAATGCAAAGAAATTTAATTTAATTTCACCAAAATATCATCAATTTCAGCTCCTTCTACTAAAAATCTTAAGAAAATCCAAAAGAATCGAAGTGAATATCAAGTAAATTTACTCAAATTCTGCACCTTTCACTAAAAATCATAAAAAAATTCAAAAAGTTTTAATTTAATTTTACCAACATTTCTTCAATTTCAGCTCCTCCTACTAAAAATCTTATGAAAATGCAAAAGAATCGAAGTGAATTTCAACAATATTTTCTCAAATTCTGTTTCTGTAACTAAAAATCATAAAAAAATTCAAAAAGATTTAATTTAATTTCACAAAAATATCATCAATTTCAGCTCCTTCTACTAAAAATCTTATGAAAATCCAAAGGAATCGAAGTGAATATCAACTAAATTTACTCAAATTCTGCACATTTCACTAAAAATCATAAAAAAATGCAAAGAAATTTAATTTAATTTCACCAAAATATCATCAATTTCAGCTCCTTCTACTAAAAATCTTATGAAAATCCAATGGAATCGAAGTGAATATCAAATAAATTTACACAAATTCTGCACATTTCACTAAAAATCATAAAAAAATGCAAAGAAATTTAATTTAATTTCACCAAAATATCATCAATTTTAGCTCCTTCTACTAAAAATTTTATGAAAATCCAAAGGAATCGAAGTGAATATCAACTAAATTTACTCAAATTCTGCATATGTAACTAAAAATCATAAAAAAATGTAAAGAAATTTAATTTAATTTCACCAAAATATCATCAATTTCAGCTCCTTCTACTAAAAATCTTAAGAAAATCCAAAAGAATCGAAGTGAATATCAAGTAAATTTACTCAAATTCTGCACCTTTCACTAAAAATCATAAAAAAATTCAAAAAGTTTTAATTTAATTTTACCAACATTTCTTCAATTTCAGCTCCTCCTACTAAAAATCTTATGAAAATGCAAAAGAATCGAAGTGAATTTCAACAATATTTTCTCAAATTCTGTTTCTGTAACTAAAAATCATAAAAAAATTCAAAAAGATTTAATTTAATTTCACCAAAATATCATCAATTTCAGCTCCTTCTACTAAAAATCTTATGAAAATCCAATAGAATCTAAGTGAACATCAACTAAATTTACTCAAATTCTGCATCTGTAACTAAAAATCATAAAAAATTCAGAAAGATTTAATTTAATTTTACCACAATTTCCATCAATTTCAGCTCCTTCTACTAAAAATCTTATGAAAATCCAATAGAATCGAAGTGAATATCAACTAAATTTACTCAAATTCTGCACATTTCACTAAAAATCATAAAAAAATGCAAAGAAATTTAATTTAATTTCACCAAAATATCATCAATTTCAGCTCCTTCTACTAAAAATCTTATGAAAATCCAATGGAATCGAAGTGAATATCAACTAAATTTACACAAATTCTGCACATTTCACTAAAAATCATAAAAAAATGCAAAGAAATTTAATTTAATTTCACCAAAATATCATCAATTTCAGCTCCTTCTACTAAAAATCTTATGAAAATCCAAAGGAATCGAAGTGAATATCAACTAAATTTACTCAAATTCTGCATCTGTAACTAAAAATCATAAAAAAATGTAAAGAAATTTAATTTAATTTCACCAAAATATCATCAATTTCAGCTCCTTCTACTAAAAATCTTAAGAAAATCCAAAAGAATCGAAGTGAATATCAAGTAAATTTACTCAAATTCTGCACCTTTCACTAAAAATCATAAAAAAATTCAAAAAGTTTTAATTTAATTTTACCAACATTTCTTCAATTTCAGCTCCTCCTACTAAAAATCTTATGAAAATGCAAAAGAATCGAAGTGAATTTCAACAATATTTTCTCAAATTCTGTTTCTGTAACTAAAAATCATAAAAAAATTCAAAAAGATTTAATTTAATTTCACCAAAATATCATCAATTTCAGCTCCTTCTACTAAAAATCTTATGAAAATCCAATAGAATCTAAGTGAACATCAACTAAATTTACTCAAATTCTGCATCTGTAACTAAAAATCATAAAAAATTCAGAAAGATTTAATTTAATTTTACCACAATTTCCATCAATTTCAGCTCCTTCTACTAAAAATCTTATGAAAATCCAAAGGAATCGAAGTGAATATCAACTAAATTTACTCAAATTCTGCACATTTCACTAAAAATCATAAAAAAATGCAAAGAAATTTAATTTAATTTCACCAAAATATCATCAATTTCAGCTCCTTCTACTAAAAATCTTATGAAAATCCAATGGAATCGAAGTGAATATCAACTAAATTTACACAAATTCTGCACATTTCACTAAAAATCATAAAAAAATGCAAAGAAATTTAATTTAATTTCACCAAAATATCATCAATTTCAGCTCCTTCTACTAAAAATCTTATGAAAATCCAAAGGAATCGAAGTGAATATCAACTAAATTTACTCAAATTCTGCATATGTAACTAAAAATCATAAAAAAATGTAAAGAAATTTAATTTAATTTCACCAAAATATCATCAATTTCAGCTCCTTCTACTAAAAATCTTAAGAAAATCCAAAAGAATCGAAGTGAATATCAAGTAAATTTACTCAAATTCTGCACCTTTCACTAAAAATCATAAAAAAATTCAAAAAGATTTAATTTAATTTTACCAACATTTCTTCAATTTCAGCTCCTCCTACTAAAAATCTTATGAAAATGCAAAAGAATCGAAGTGAATTTCAACAATATTTTCTCAAATTCTGTTTCTGTAACTAAAAATCATAAAAAAATTCAAAAAGATTATTTAATTTTACCACAATTTCTTCAATTTCAGCTCCTCCTACAAAAAATCTTAAGAAAATTCAAAGGAGTCGAAGAGAATATCAACTGAATTTACTCAAATTCTGCACCTTTAACTAAAAATCATTAAAAAATGCAAAGAAATTTAATTTAATTTCTCCAAAATATCATCAATTTCAGCTCCATTTACTAAAATTCTTATGAAAATCCAAAGGAATCGAAGTGAATATCAACTAAATTTACTCAAATTCTGCATCTGTAACTAAAAATCATTAAAAAATGCAAAGAAATTTAATTTAATTTCTCCAAAATATCATCAATTTCAGCTCCTTCTACTAAAATTCTTATGAAAAACCAAAGGAATCGAAGTGAATATCAACTAAATTTACTCAAATTCTGCATCTGTAACTAACTAAAAATCATAAAAAAATTCAAAAAGATTTAATTTAATATCACCACAATTTCTCCAATTTCAGCTCCTCCTACGAAAAATCTTAAGAAAATTCAAAGGAGTCGAAGTGAATATCAACTGAGTTTACTCAAATTCTGCACCTTTAACTAAAAATCATTAAAAAATGCAAAGAAATTTAATTTAATTTCTCCATAATATCATCAATTTCAGCTCCTTTTACTAAAATTCTTATGAAAATCCAAAGGAATCGAAGTGAATATCAACTAAATTTACTCAAATTCTGCATCTGTAACTAAAAATAATAAAAAAATTCCAAAAGATTTAATTTATATCACCAACATTTTTTCAATTTCAGCACCTCCTACAAAAAATCTAAAGAAAATTCAAAAGAATCGAAGTGAATATCAAGTAAATTTACTCAAATTCTGCATCTGTAACTAAAAATCATAAAAAAATGCAAAGAAATTTAATTTAATTTCACCAAAATATCATCAATTTCAGCTCCTTCTACTAAAAATCTTATGAAAATCCAATAGAATCTAAGTGAACATCAACTAAATTTACTCAAATTCTGCATCTGTAACTAAAAGTCATAAAAAATTCAGAAAGATTTAATTTAATTTTACCACAATTTCCATCAATTTCAGCTCCTTCTACTAAAAATCTTATGAAAATCCAAAGGAATCGAAGTGAATATCAACTAAATTTACTCAAATTCTGCACATTTCACTAAAAGTCATAAAAAAATGCAAAGAAATTTAATTTAATTTCACCAAAATATCATCAATTTCAGCTCCTTCTACTAAAAATCTTAAGAAAATCCAAAAGAATCGAAGTGAATATCAACTAAATTTACTCAAATTCTGCATCTGTAACTAAAAATCATAAAAAATTCATAAAGATTTAATTTAATTTTACCAACATTTCTTCAATTTCAGCTCCTCCTACTAAAAATCTTATGAAAATGCAAAAGAATCGAAGTGAATTTCAACAATATTTTCTCAAATTCTGTATCTGTAACTAAAAATCATAAAAAAATTCAAAAAGATTTAATTTAATTTCACCAAAATATCATCAATTTCAGCTCCTTCTACTAAAAATCTTATGAAAATCCAATAGAATCTAAGTGAACATCAACTAAATTTACAAAAATTCTGCATCTGTAACTAAAAAACATAAAAAATTCAGAAAGATTTAATTTAATTTTACCACAATTTCCATCAATTTCAGCTCCTTCTACTAAAAATCTTATGAAAATCCAAAGGAATCGAAGTGAATATCAACTAAATTTACTCAAATTCTGCACATTTCACTAAAAATCATAAAAAAATGCAAAGAAATTTAATTTAATTTCACCAAAATATCATCAATTTCAGCTCCTTCTACTAAAAATCTTATGAAAATCCAATGGAATCGAAGTGAATATCAACTAAATTTACACAAATTCTGCACATTTCACTAAAAATCATAAAAAAATGCAAAGAAATTTAATTTAATTTCACCAGAATATCATCAACTTCAGCTCCTTCTACTAAAAATTTTATGAAAATCCAAAGGAATCGAAGTGAATATCAACTAAATTTACTCAAATTCTGCATATGTAACTAAAAATCATAAAAAAATGTAAAGAAATTTAATTTAATTTCACCAAAATATCATCAATTTCAGCTCCTTCTACTAAAAATCTTAAGAAAATCCAAAAGAATCGAAGTGAATATCAAGTAAATTTACTCAAATTCTGCACCTTTCACTAAAAATCATAAAAAAATTCATAAAGTTTTAATTTAATTTTACCAACATTTCTTCAATTTCAGCTCCTCCTACTAAAAATCTTATGAAAATGCAAAAGAATCGAAGTGAATTTCAACAATATTTTCTCAAATTCTGTTTCTGTAACTAAAAATCATAAAAAATTCAGAAAGATTTAATTTAATTTTACCACAATTTCCATCAATTTCAGCTCCTTCTACTAAAAATCTTATGAAAATCCAATGGAATCGAAGTGAATATCAACTAAATTTACTCAAATTCTGCACATTTCACTAAAAATCATAAAAAAATGCAAAGAAATTTAATTTAATTTCACCAAAATATCATCAATTTCAGCTCCTTCTACTAAAAATCTTATGAAAATCCAATGGAATCGAAGTGAATATCAACTAAATTTACACAAATTCTGCACATTTCACTAAAAATCATAAAAAAATGCAAAGAAATTTAATTTAATTTCACCAAAATATCATCAATTTCAGCTCCTTCTACTAAAAATCTTAAGAAAATCCAAAAGAATCGAAGTGAATATCAAGTAAATTTACTCAAATTCTGCACCTTTCACTAAAAATCATAAAAAAATTCAAAAAGTTTTAATTTAATTTTACCAACATTTCTTCAATTTCAGCTCCTCCTACTAAAAATCTTATGAAAATGCAAAAGAATCGAAGTGAATTTCAACAATATTTTCTCAAATTCTGTTTCTGTAACTAAAAATCATAAAAAAATTCAAAAAGATTTAATTTAATTTCACCAAAATATCATCAATTTCAGCTCCTTCTACTAAAAATCTTATGAAAATCCAAAGGAATCGAAGTGAATATCAACTAAATTTACTCAAATTCTGCACATTTCACTAAAAATCATAAAAAAATGCAAAGAAATTTAATTTAATTTCACCAAAATATCATCAATTTCAGCTCCTTCTACTAAAAATCTTATGAAAATCCAATGGAATCGAAGTGAATATCAAATAAATTTACACAAATTCTGCACATTTCACTAAAAATCATAAAAAAATGCAAAGAAATTTAATTTAATTTCACCAAAATATCATCAATTTTAGCTCCTTCTACTAAAAATTTTATGAAAATCCAAAGGAATCGAAGTGAATATCAACTAAATTTACTCAAATTCTGCATATGTAACTAAAAATCATAAAAAAATGTAAAGAAATTTAATTTAATTTCACCAAAATATCATCAATTTCAGCTCCTTCTACTAAAAATCTTAAGAAAATCCAAAAGAATCGAAGTGAATATCAAGTAAATTTACTCAAATTCTGCACCTTTCACTAAAAATCATAAAAAAATTCAAAAAGTTTTAATTTAATTTTACCAACATTTCTTCAATTTCAGCTCCTCCTACTAAAAATCTTATGAAAATGCAAAAGAATCGAAGTGAATTTCAACAATATTTTCTCAAATTCTGTTTCTGTAACTAAAAATCATAAAAAAATTCAAAAAGATTTAATTTAATTTCACCAAAATATCATCAATTTCAGCTCCTTCTACTAAAAATCTTATGAAAATCCAATAGAATCTAAGTGAACATCAACTAAATTTACTCAAATTCTGCATCTGTAACTAAAAATCATAAAAAATTCAGAAAGATTTAATTTAATTTTACCACAATTTCCATCAATTTCAGCTCCTTCTACTAAAAATCTTATGAAAATCCAAAGGAATCGAAGTGAATATCAACTAAATTTACTCAAATTCTGCACATTTCACTAAAAATCATAAAAAAATGCAAAGAAATTTAATTTAATTTCACCAAAATATCATCAATTTCAGCTCCTTCTACTAAAAATCTTATGAAAATCCAATGGAATCGAAGTGAATATCAACTAAATTTACACAAATTCTGCACATTTCACTAAAAATCATAAAAAAATGCAAAGAAATTTAATTTAATTTCACCAAAATATCATCAATTTCAGCTCCTTCTACTAAAAATCTTATGAAAATCCAAAGGAATCGAAGTGAATATCAACTAAATTTACTCAAATTCTGCATATGTAACTAAAAATCATAAAAAAATGTAAAGAAATTTAATTTAATTTCACCAAAATATCATCAATTTCAGCTCCTTCTACTAAAAATCTTAAGAAAATCCAAAAGAATCGAAGTGAATATCAAGTAAATTTACTCAAATTCTGCACCTTTCACTAAAAATCATAAAAAAATTCAAAAAGATTTAATTTAATTTTACCAACATTTCTTCAATTTCAGCTCCTCCTACTAAAAATCTTATGAAAATGCAAAAGAATCGAAGTGAATTTCAACAATATTTTCTCAAATTCTGTTTCTGTAACTAAAAATCATAAAAAAATTCAAAAAGATTATTTAATTTTACCACAATTTCTTCAATTTCAGCTCCTCCTACAAAAAATCTTAAGAAAATTCAAAGGAGTCGAAGAGAATATCAACTGAATTTACTCAAATTCTGCACCTTTAACTAAAAATCATTAAAAAATGCAAAGAAATTTAATTTAATTTCTCCAAAATATCATCAATTTCAGCTCCATTTACTAAAATTCTTATGAAAATCCAAAGGAATCGAAGTGAATATCAACTAAATTTACTCAAATTCTGCATCTGTAACTAAAAATCATTAAAAAATGCAAAGAAATTTAATTTAATTTCTCCAAAATATCATCAATTTCAGCTCCTTCTACTAAAATTCTTATGAAAAACCAAAGGAATCGAAGTGAATATCAACTAAATTTACTCAAATTCTGCATCTGTAACTAACTAAAAATCATAAAAAAATTCAAAAAGATTTAATTTAATATCACCACAATTTCTCCAATTTCAGCTCCTCCTACGAAAAATCTTAAGAAAATTCAAAGGAGTCGAAGTGAATATCAACTGAGTTTACTCAAATTCTGCACCTTTAACTAAAAATCATTAAAAAATGCAAAGAAATTTAATTTAATTTCTCCATAATATCATCAATTTCAGCTCCTTTTACTAAAATTCTTATGAAAATCCAAAGGAATCGAAGTGAATATCAACTAAATTTACTCAAATTCTGCATCTGTAACTAAAAATAATAAAAAAATTCCAAAAGATTTAATTTATATCACCAACATTTTTTCAATTTCAGCACCTCCTACAAAAAATCTAAAGAAAATTCAAAAGAATAAATGTGAAATTCAACAATATTTTCACAAATTCTGCACCTTTAACTAAAAATCATAAAAAAATTCAAAAAGATTTAATTTAATTTCACCAAATTTCTTCAATTTCAGCAATTCTTACAAAAAATCTTAAGAAAATTCAAAAGAATCGAAGTGAATATCAACTAAATTTACTCAAATTCTGCATCTGTAACTAAAAATCATAAAAAAATGCAAAGAAATTTAATTTAATTTTACCAAAATATCATCAATTTCAGCTCCTTCTACTAAAAATCTTATGAAAATCCAATAGAATCTAAGTGAATATCAACTAAATTTACTCAAATTCTGCATCTGTAACTAAAAATCATAAAAAAATTCAGAAAGATTTAATTTAATTTTACCACAATTTCCTTCAGTTCCAGCTCCTTCTACTAAAAATCTAATAAAAATCCAAAAGAATCGAAATGAATATCAAGTAAATTTACTCAAATTCTGCACCTTTAACTAAAAATCATTAAAAAATTCAAAGAAATTTAATTTAATTTCACCAAAATATCATCAATTTCAGCTCCTTCTATTAAAAATCTTATGGAAATCCAAAGGAATCGAAGTGAATATCAACTAAATTTACTCAAATTCTGCATCTGTAACTAACTAAAAATCATAAAAAAATTCAAAAAGATTTAATTTAATATCACCACAATTTCTCCAATTTCAGCTCCTCCTACGAAAAATCTTAAGAAAATTCAAAGGAGTCGAAGTGAATATCAACTGAATTTACTCAAATTCTGCACCTTTAACTAAAAATCATTAAAAAATGCAAAGAAATTTAATTTAATTTCTCCAAAATATCATCAATTTCAGCTCCATTTACTAAAATTCTTATGAAAATCCAAAGGAATCGAAGTGAATATCAACTAAATTTACTCAAATTCTGCATCTGTAACTAAAAATCATTAAAAAATGCAAAGAAATTTAATTTAATTTCTCCAAAATATCATCAATTTCAGCTCCTTCTACAGAAAATCTTAAGAAAATTCAAAGGAATCGAAGTGAATATCAACTAAATTTACTCAAATTCTGCATCTGTAACTAAAAATCATTAAAAAATGCAAAGAAATTTAATTTAATTTCTCCAAAATATCATCAATTTCAGCTCCTTCTACAGAAAATCTTAAGAAAATTCAAAGGAATCGAAGTGAATATCAACTAAATTTACTCAAATTCTGCATCTGTAACTAACTAAAAATCATAAAAAAATTCAAAAAGATTTAATTTAATATCACCACAATTTCTCCAATTTCAGCTCCTCCTACGAAAAATCTTAAGAAAATTCAAAAGAATCGAAGTGAATATCAAGTAAATTTACTCAAATTCTGCACCTTTCACTAAAAATCATAAAAAAATGCAAAGAAATTTAATTTAATTTCACCAAAATATCATCAATTTCAGCTCCTTCTACAGAAAATCTTAAGAAAATTCAAAGGAATCGAAGTGAATATCAACTAAATTTACTCAAATTCTGCATCTGTAACTAAAAATCATTAAAAAATGCAAAGAAATTTAATTTAATTTCTCCAAAATATCATCAATTTCAGCTCCTTCTACAGAAAATCTTAAGAAAATTCAAAGGAATCGAAGTGAATATCAACTAAATTTACTCAAATTCTGCACCTTTCACTAAAAGTCATAAAAAAATGCAAAGAAATTTAATTTAATTTCACCAAAATATCATCAATTTCAGCTCCTTCTACTAAAAATCTTAAGAAAATCCAAAAGAATCGAAGTGAATATCAACTAAATTTACTCAAATTCTGCATCTGTAACTAAAAATCATAAAAAATTCATAAAGATTTAATTTATATCACCAAAATTTTTTCAATTTCAGCACCTCCTACTAAAAAGCTTAAGAAAATGCAAAAGAATCGAAGTGAATTTCAACAATATTTTCTCAAATTCTGCACCTTTATCTAAAAATCATTAAAAAATTCAAAAAGATTTAATTTAATTTCACCAAAATTTTTTCAATTTCAGCACCTCTTACTAAAAATCTTAAGAAAATTCAAAAGAATAAATGTGAAATTCAACAATATTTTCACAAATTCTGCACCTTTAACTAAAAATCATAAAAAAATTCAAAAAGATTTAATTTAATTTCACCAAATTTCTTCAATTTCAGCAATTCTTACTAAAAATCTTAAGAAAATTCAAAAGAATCGAAGTGAATATCAAGTAAATTTACTCAAATTCTGCACCTTTAACTAAAAATCATTAAAAAATGCAAAGAAATTTAATTTAATTTCTCCAAAATATCATCAATTTCAGCTCCTTTTACTAAAATTCTTATGAAAATCCAAAAGAATCGAAGTGAATTTCAACAATATTTTCTCAAATTCTGTTTCTGTAACTAAAAATCATAAAAAAAATTCAAAAAGATTTAATTTAATTTCACCAAAATATCATCAATTTCAGCTCCTTCTACTAAAAATCTTATGAAAATCCAATAGAATCTAAGTGAACATCAACTAAATTTACTCAAATTCTGCATCTGTAACTAAAAATCATAAAAAATTCAGAAAGATTTAATTTAATTTTACCACAATTTCCATCAATTTCAGCTCCTTCTACTAAAAATCTTATGAAAATCCAAAGGAATCGAAGTGAATATCAACTAAATTTACTCAAATTCTGCACATTTCACTAAAAGTCATAAAAAAATGCAAAGAAATTTAATTTAATTTCACCAAAATATCATCAATTTCAGCTCCTTCTACTAAAAATCTTAAGAAAATCCAAAAGAATCGAAGTGAATATCAACTAAATTTACTCAAATTCTGCATCTGTAACTAAAAATCATAAAAAAATTCAAAAAAATTTAATTTATATCACCAACATTTTTTCAATTTCAGCACCTCCTACAAAAAATCTAAAGAAAATTCCAAAGAATCGATGTGAATTTCAACTATATTATCTCAAATTCTGCACCTTTAACTAAAAATCATTAAAAAATGCAAAGAAATTTAATTTAATTTCTCCAAAATATCATCAATTTCAGCTCCTTCTACAAAAAATCTTAAGAAAATTCAAAGGAATCGAAGTGAATATCAACTAAATTTACTCAAATTCTGCACCATTAACTAAAAATCATTAAAAAATTCAAAGAAATTTAATTTAATATCACCACAATTTCTCCAATTTCAGCTCCTCCTACAAAAAATCTTAAGAAAATTCAAAGGAATCGAAGTGAATATCAACTAAATTTACTCAAATTCTGCACCTTTAACTAAAAATCATTAAAAAATTCAAAGAAATTTAATTTAATTTCACCAAAATATCATCAATTTCAGCTCCTTCTACAGAAAATCTTAAGAAAATTCAAAGGAATCGAAGTGAATATCAACTAAATTTACTCAAATTCTGCATCTGTAACTAAAAATCATTAAAAAATGCAAAGAAATTTAATTTAATTTCTCCAAAATATCATCAATTTCAGCTCCTTCTACAGAAAATCTTAAGAAAATTCAAAGGAATCGAAGTGAATATCAACTAAATTTACTCAAATTCTGCATCTGTAACTAAAAATCATTAAAAAATGCAAAGAAATTTAATTTAATTTCTCCAAAATATCATCAATTTCAGCTCCTTTTACTAAAATTCTTATGAAAATCCAAAGGAATCGAAGTGAATATCAACTAAATTTACTCAAATTCTGCATCTGTAACTAAAAATCATAAAAAAATTCAAAAAGATTATTTAATTTTACCACAATTTCTTCAATTTCAGCTCCTCCTACAAAAAATCTTAAGAAAATTCAAAGGAATCGAAGTGAATATCAACTAAATTTATTCAAATTCTGCACCTTTAACTAAAAATCATTAAAAAATGCAAAGAAATTTAATTTAATTTCTCCAAAATATCATCAATTTCAGCTCCTTTTACTAAAATTCTTATGAAAATCCAAAGGAATCGAAGTGAATATCAACTAAATTTACTCAAATTCTGCATCTGTAACTAAAAATCATAAAAAAATTCAAAGAAATTTAATTTAATTTCTCCAAAATATCATCAATTTCAGCTCCTTCTACAGAAAATCTTAAGAAAATTCAAAGGAATCGAAGTGAATATCAACTAAATTTACTCAAATTCTGCATCTGTAACTAAAAATCATTAAAAAATGCAAAGAAATTTAATTTAATTTCTCCAAAATATCATCAATTTCAGCTCCTTTTACTAAAATTCTTATGAAAATCCAAAGGAATCGAAGTGAATATCAACTAAATTTACTCAAATTCTGCATCTGTAACTAAAAATCATAAAAAAATTCAAAAAGATTATTTAATTTTACCACAATTTCTTCAATTTCAGCTCCTCCTACAAAAAATCTTAAGAAAATTCAAAGGAGTCGAAGTGAATATCAACTAAATTTACTCAAATTCTGCATCTGTAACTAAAAATCATAAAAAAATTCAAAAAGATTATTTAATTTTACCACAATTTCTTCAATTTCAGCTCCTCCTACAAAAAATCTTAAGAAAATTCAAAGGAGTCGAAGTGAATATCAACTGAATTTACTCAAATTCTGCACCTTTAACTAAAAATCATTAAAAAATGCAAAGAAATTTAATTTAATTTCTCCAAAATATCATCAATTTCAGCTCCATTTACTAAAATTCTTATGAAAATCCAAAGGAATCGAAGTGAATATCAACTAAATTTACTCAAATTCTGCATCTGTAACTAAAAATCATTAAAAAATGCAAAGAAATTTAATTTAATTTCTCCAAAATATCATCAATTTCAGCTCCTTCTACTAAAATTCTTATGAAAAACCAAAGGAATCGAAGTGAATATCAACTAAATTTACTCAAATTCTGCATCTGTAACTAACTAAAAATCATAAAAAAATTCAAAAAGATTTAATTTAATATCACCACAATTTCTCCAATTTCAGCTCCTCCTACGAAAAATCTTAAGAAAATTCAAAGGAGTCGAAGTGAATATCAACTAAATTTACTCAAATTCTGCATCTGTAACTAAAAATCATAAAAAAATTCAAAAAGATTTAATTTATATCACCAACATTTTTTCAATTTCAGCACCTCCTACAAAAAATCTAAAGAAAATTCCAAAGAATCGATGTGAATTTCAACTATATTATCTCAAATTCTGCACCTTTAACTAAAAATCATTAAAAAATGCAAAGAAATTTAATTTAATTTCTCCAAAATATCATCAATTTCAGCTCCTTCTACAAAAAATCTTAAGAAAATTCAAAGGAATCGAAGTGAATATCAACTAAATTTACTCAAATTCTGCATCTGTAACTAAAAATCATAAAAAAAATTCAAAAAGATTATTTAATTTTACCACAATTTCCATCAATTTCAGCTCCTTCTACTAAAAATCTTATGAAAATCCAAAGGAATCGAAGTGAATATCAACTAAATTTACTCAAATTCTGCACATTTCACTAAAAGTCATAAAAAAATGCAAAGAAATTTAATTTAATTTCACCAAAATATCATCAATTTCAGCTCCTTCTACTAAAAATCTTAAGAAAATCCAAAAGAATCGAAGTGAATATCAACTAAATTTACTCAAATTCTGCATCTGTAACTAAAAATCATAAAAAAATTCAAAAAAATTTAATTTATATCACCAACATTTTTTCAATTTCAGCACCTCCTACAAAAAATCTAAAGAAAATTCCAAAGAATCGATGTGAATTTCAACTATATTATCTCAAATTCTGCACCTTTAACTAAAAATCATTAAAAAATGCAAAGAAATTTAATTTAATTTCTCCAAAATATCATCAATTTCAGCTCCTTCTACAAAAAATCTTAAGAAAATTCAAAGGAATCGAAGTGAATATCAACTAAATTTACTCAAATTCTGCACCATTAACTAAAAATCATTAAAAAATTCAAAGAAATTTAATTTAATATCACCACAATTTCTCCAATTTCAGCTCCTCCTACAAAAAATCTTAAGAAAATTCAAAGGAATCGAAGTGAATATCAACTAAATTTACTCAAATTCTGCACCTTTAACTAAAAATCATTAAAAAATTCAAAGAAATTTAATTTAATTTCACCAAAATATCATCAATTTCAGCTCCTTCTACAGAAAATCTTAAGAAAATTCAAAGGAATCGAAGTGAATATCAACTAAATTTACTCAAATTCTGCATCTGTAACTAAAAATCATTAAAAAATGCAAAGAAATTTAATTTAATTTCTCCAAAATATCATCGATTTCAGCTCCTTCTACAGAAAATCTTAAGAAAATTCAAAGGAATCGAAGTGAATATCAACTAAATTTACTCAAATTCTGCATCTGTAACTAAAAATCATTAAAAAATGCAAAGAAATTTAATTTAATTTCTCCAAAATATCATCAATTTCAGCTCCTTTTACTAAAATTCTTATGAAAATCCAAAGGAATCGAAGTGAATATCAACTAAATTTACTCAAATTCTGCATCTGTAACTAAAAATCATAAAAAAATTCAAAAAGATTATTTAATTTTACCACAATTTCTTCAATTTCAGCTCCTCCTACAAAAAATCTTAAGAAAATTCAAAGGAATCGAAGTGAATATCAACTAAATTTACTCAAATTCTGCACCTTTAACTAAAAATCATTAAAAAATGCAAAGAAATTTAATTTAATTTCTCCAAAATATCATCAATTTCAGCTCCTTTTACTAAAATTCTTATGAAAATCCAAAGGAATCGAAGTGAATATCAACTAAATTTACTCAAATTCTGCATCTGTAACTAAAAATCATAAAAAAATTCAAAGAAATTTAATTTAATTTCTCCAAAATATCATCAATTTCAGCTCCTTCTACAGAAAATCTTAAGAAAATTCAAAGGAATCGAAGTGAATATCAACTAAATTTACTCAAATTCTGCATCTGTAACTAAAAATCATTAAAAAATGCAAAGAAATTTAATTTAATTTCTCCAAAATATCATCAATTTCAGCTCCTTTTACTAAAATTCTTATGAAAATCCAAAGGAATCGAAGTGAATATCAACTAAATTTACTCAAATTCTGCATCTGTAACTAAAAATCATAAAAAAATTCAAAAAGATTATTTAATTTTACCACAATTTCTTCAATTTCAGCTCCTCCTACAAAAAATCTTAAGAAAATTCAAAGGAGTCGAAGTGAATATCAACTAAATTTACTCAAATTCTGCATCTGTAACTAAAAATCATAAAAAAATTCAAAAAGATTATTTAATTTTACCACAATTTCTTCAATTTCAGCTCCTCCTACAAAAAATCTTAAGAAAATTCAAAGGAGTCGAAGTGAATATCAACTGAATTTACTCAAATTCTGCACCTTTAACTAAAAATCATTAAAAAATGCAAAGAAATTTAATTTAATTTCTCCAAAATATCATCAATTTCAGCTCCATTTACTAAAATTCTTATGAAAATCCAAAGGAATCGAAGTGAATATCAACTAAATTTACTCAAATTCTGCATCTGTAACTAAAAATCATTAAAAAATGCAAAGAAATTTAATTTAATTTCTCCAAAATATCATCAATTTCAGCTCCTTCTACGCCCCAAGATTTTTCGCGCGCGGTTACTTCAACTCATTTATAAATCTATATACAAATCCGCTCAAATCTTCCCCAAAACCTCAATTCTTACCCCTTTTCCATGACCACGGCCGCCTTGGCGATGTACCTTAGCGGTCCCCATCTCAAGACGGTCAATCATTAAATCTCCTTCCCTTATTCGCCCAACGCGGCACAAATTCCTCTCTTACGTCAAATCTAAACAAGTCCCTCGCCCCACAAATATCTTAAATCGAGACCACGTCTCACACCCTCTCAATGACCAAAGCAGTCAAACCCTCCGACGTCCCTTTCCTATTAAAACACCCAAAATCCATTCGAGGAGTTGAGCAAATCAAAATCCTATGTATAAAAACCCCGGAAGCATAGATGCGAATCCAAATATAGATCAACCTTTGGTCCCTACAAAAAACCCCAAAAGTTACTGCGACGCATGTTCCTAATTAGGTCAAGGTGCATACTGCGCACCCCCCTTCATACTGTAAAATATTATATAAGCAGGGCAAAGTCCATACCGCGGGTACACCCCACAACCCCTTGCAAAATCATATAAATACAAGGGCCCGGAGACAGAAGTCCTCTTTCGACGAAATACCTTTGCCGAAGGAAAGCTAATTACTCGAAACCATTTAAGGTCTCGCTGATCAAAGTATCATTTAAAATAAATTCAAACACCATCAACCATCAAGTATCGTAAGAGATTATAACTACTATTAATACCACGGTATATCACCATCATCTATGACAATTGTTCACATTCTTATTGTTTCATATTGTTTCACATTACAACGCTTATTGCGTTTATATTATCTTGTATTGCTATTCACATTATTTCGTATTGCAAAGCTTATTGCGCTCATATTATCGTGTATTGCTGTTTGCATTGCTTATTAACGCCTATTGCGTAAATCATTCTATCTTATTAATATATATATCTTGTATTTCATGTTCATATTCATAACTCATAACCATTATATACATGCTATGTTCATCGCCTATCCATTATTATAAAACGTAACTATCTGCACAACGATAGTGCATTATATATTATCAAAACTATAAAGTGAATAAACAGTTTTACTTTAAATCTGTTACGAATTATTTGTGTCAATCCTTCGGCTACGAAGATCCCGAAATCCAAACAGGCTGCCGGAACAGCTGATTCCGGGCAACGACCGCAGAAAGCGTCACGGTGTTTACTAAACTTACTTACGCATAGGTTTCGCTTAACCGTATGACTAGTCAAATCTCGCGAAGTATTACATGTGTCTTTTACGATAATGCAGCGGTAAATCCGATTACCTAAGCAAACCAAAACAAGTGCTCTAACGGGTGTCTCTCCAATACAAACCAGTTCATTTAAACCTTCCCTGGTCGATTAGTGTGCAGAATTAAACATTACTCGCCTGACGTTCAAAAAACGGTTAGTGTGCAGAATTAAACATTTCTCGCCTGTCAGTCCCAAATCCATTAGTGCGTAGAATTTCACATTTCTCTCCCGCCTTCTACCTAAATCCTCAGTGTGCAGAATTGAACATTGCTCGCCTGACTCTCCTTGCATTCTCAGTGTGCAGAATTAAACATTACTCGCCTGCCGTTCGATACGATTAGTGTGCAGAATTTCACATTTCTCGCCTGACGTTCGAAATGGTTAGTGTGCAGAATTGAACATTGCTCGCCTGACTTTCCCTAAATCCTCAGTGTGCAGAATTAAACATTACTCGCCTGCCGTTCGATACGATTAGTGTGCAGAATTTCACATTTCTCGCCTGACGTTCGAAATGGTTAGTGTGCAGAATTGAACATTGCTCGCCTGACTTTCCCTAAATCCTCAGTGTGCAGAATTAAACATTACTCGCCTGCCATTCGAAACAATTAGTGTGCAGAATTTCACATTTCTCGCCTGACGCTCGAAATGGTTAGTGTGCAGAATTGAATATTGCTCGCCTGACCTTCCCTAATCTTCAATCCCCTGAATCTAACATTCTCCCGGCCGTTCGAGACGATTAGCGTGCAGAATTTCACATTTCTCGCCTGACAATCGAAAAGGCTGGTGTACAGAATTACGTCGTCAAATACCTGATTTCCTCGCCTCCCGGTGCGCTGAACTATAGATCAGCGCCTGGAATTTATGTAAAAACCCCTTTGTCATTTGTCCCATTAAATCCATAACCCGGGACGTGACAAAATTTTTGGTGACAGCGGTGGGATCTTCGTCAACCGTTGTAAAAAGAAATTTTAATACGGTGCCCACAAGGTCCCTATATTTAGCATTCATGTGCATTGAGCACCCAAATCGGTGGGAACCGACTTACAGAAGCCGCCGCCTACAAAGTCTAACGGCTTACTTGAATTCACTGACGTGTGTTTCTGGAGGGATCGCTACCACACAGGACGGAAGCGAAATTTGCGTAAGGTGTTCTAGCGTAGCGCCCGCAGACACCATAGAAATATATTGGACGCATTACTACTATACTTATAGGACCCCAGTTAATTGCCCGCGGTGTAGGGAATTACTATTACCAAACCGCCCCATAAGAGATTGCACCGAGTGCACGGCAAGCTATCTTCTCACGGGTAAAAGTTACTTAAGGTTCGATAATAACAAATTATAAAAACCCTAGACGTACAATCTCAAATTTATAATAAATTCTAAAGTACTAAGTTTCATACAAAAAAATTACTTATGTATATCACGCGTTCACAAGTGATCATAGCAGGTCAACGACGCCAAAGGTTACAAGGCACCATTTCGCGCACCATTGCGTGCATGCAGAGCGTAGTTTGTCTTAGAGGCCGTTCAGCTAAAACTTACAACAAGGAAGATATTTGCTTGCCCTGCTCCTGGTTGTACCCAGAAAAAGTAGAAAAGGAGCAGCTCCTTCATTATTACGAAACGCCAAAACCGATTACCCCTTGCAAATGGTGTGGAATTCCTCTATACCATACTCGCCCCATGCATAGTTGTCCCATATGCGTAGAATTCTATATCCTTTCTGGAGAAACCTACGACTGATTTGAGGAACCAGAAGAACTAGATTTTTAAACGGCGACGTAACCTTAGTAGCCAAGGTGGAACGTCTGTTATTTCAGACAGGCAAAGACCTGTCGAGTACTCAACGCCAATAATATTTTCCGATTAGCATGTGTGATAAACACACAAGTATAGACAATTTGTACTATCCAAGCCGTAGATTCCGAGGCGTATTATCTGACTCAAACGCATTGGTTTGTGTTTCTGGCACCGTAGTAACGACCACGGAAGGCGTCAATATTTGTCAAAATTGTTTCAATTTGGATCCGGTAGAGGTGGACGAGATCTATCAAACTCACCACTACCGACCAAACGACATACTCCCCGAGTGTCCCCATTGTAGAGACCATCTATTCAGAGCACGTCCCATTAGCGAATGTGCCGCGTGCACCAAAAAAGATCGCCTCTCCAATAAGAGACAAAACGGTTTTAACGTACACCAAAGTCTAGAGCACTGCAGGGTTTAAACAAAGGCCGGACGCCTAAACGTAGGGAAATCCCCATAAATTCCGAACACACCAAAAATTCAATCCAATTAATCATGTCCGTGTACGGGGACACAAATGAATCTCGCGTGGTGGACCAAGGCGCGGACCCTTCCATTAACCGAATTGACACCGCGACCGTCGAATTAATGGACCGGATACAACTATTACGGGAAAAACAAGCTGAAATCGAACGCTTGCACGCGAAATATGTCGTAAATCCGCAACCCAAAACGCGTTCGGACGCAGCCGCCGGTTCAGACGGCCCCGCGTCGGAAGATCTCTCAAATCAAATACAAGCCATCCGCGAAATAATGGAAAAGCTTCTTGTACCCTCGCCACTAGTAAACAATTTTGGCACCCCCGGTTCCTCGCGATTCGATAGGAAACCAAACTTAAACTATGACCGCGATACCGACCACAGTCCATCGCCCCAAATCAGCTTAAAGGACGCCATAGAGACAGTCCCTAATTTTAACGGGAATAACATACCCGTGGTGCAATTCGCGAGAGCCTGTAATAGGGCTAAGGCTCTGGTTCCCCCGCAAGCCGAACCCCAGTTGGCTAGGTTACTACGTAATAAATTACAAGACCATGCTAGCTTGGCCGTTGAGGATAGGGTCTTCGACACCGTGAAAGACTTAATTAAACAACTTAAATTAACCTTCTCCCCTGCAAAAACGGCTGACCATTATCGCGGTGAGCTCGCGAACGTTATGAAAGGAGCCAACGAGCACGTGTTAGAATATATCTCCCGCGTTAAGGACCTCCGGTTCGCAATTCTAGAAGAGGATAGGGAATACTACCGCGATTTCGCTAGGAATCACCCCGAGGACCTAGATCGCCTGACATTGGACTCATTCGTCGATGGACTTCCACCTCATGTAAGGACGAATCTACTACAGCACCAGTTCGAAACGCTCGACGAAGCGTTCAACCTGGCCATTCGAGTAGACAAGAAGATGGAAAGGGATCGCATCAGGTTCTCAGAACCGAAGACCCCCAAACTGACGTGCCAACTCTGCAACAAGACCGGTCACGACGCCCGAGTCTGTCGCAGCAACCCAGGTCCGCCAGCTCAACCCTCCGAGAGGCAGCCCACAACCCTTCCTGCGGATTATGGGAATGGAGCATCAAGCCAACTACTCCCATATTGGGACAAGACTCGACCTCCACCCCCCAGGCCTACGGAGCTGCGAATCTGCGGATATTGCAAGAAGCCCGGACACCTGATTTCAGAATGTAGGAAGCGTATATATAATTATAATGCAAGGAACCCTGGAACCTTCCAGGAGACGAACTCGGGAAACGCCCCGCCTCCACGGGTACCTATGGACGCGTACCGTGGGACAGGCCAAGCGGGAGCGCGTCCGATAAACGTACAGAGGGAATAGAGGGTAACAAACATAAAATCGCCACTGCGCGGGTAAATCCGGTAAATGAAGCCCCGTCCGTAATAGTCAACTCCCCCGATTTCGAAGAAGACGCCGAATTAATGATCGACTCCGGATCAGAGGTGAACTTACTAAAAGTTCAGGTCGTAAAAAGAATCCAAGACGTCAATATAGAGAATAAGTTATTACTTAAAGGGATTTCTACGGACCCTGTCCCTACCCTCGGGACAATCAAAATAACTCTTTTGGGCGAAGATGCCACGTTCCACGTAGTCCCAAAAGACTTCCCAATTAGACCACAAGGTATACTAGGAGCCGAATTTCTAACAGGAAGGAATGCCACTATCGACTACCTTAAGAAACAGCTACACTTTCACGGAAACTCCATCCCATTCATTAATAGGGATCAAGTGACGCTACCCGCAAGATCGAGAACAGGTACCTTCGTGTACGTATCGAATTTAAATCTCGAAGAAGGATACTTGCCCCGATTAAATCTGGGCACAGGAATTCACGCTGGTAACGCTCTTGTCCGTAATCAAAACGGCAAAGCATACCTGCAAATGGTAAACTCAAACGAAGAAGACTCCATAATTACAATACCCACCGTTGAACTGGAGGAATTCGACCGGATAATCGCGGAACCTAGACAAAAACGAAGAAGAGAGACAACACCGCCTTCAGGCATCAACCCCATCCCCAATCTAATGAAAATCAAGTCCCTGTTAGCCCTGGACCTATCAATCCACCAACCCGAGGCATCTGCGAAAGTGCACTCACTCCCACCCCCTACGCATCCCACGAAATTTTCTCTTCCCTTAAAATCCCTCAAGTCTCTCGCGAAAACGTTTACTATGGAACCATTAGAAAATTCTGAAGAATCTCCTTCAAGGGCGGAACTAGTATTAAAATCGATCTCCATGGAACACATGAATCCGGAAGAACAGCGCCACGTTCAAGAAATAATAAAGCGAAACCATGACCTCTTCCATCTCCCAGACGAGAAGTTGGGTCACACGAACGCTATTCAACACGGAATCCAAACAACGGACCCGGCGCCGGTTAATACGAAGCAATATCGCTTCCCTCAAGTCCACAAGAAAGAAATCACCAAACAAGTACAAAAGATGTTGGAAAGCGAAATTATCAAGCCATCATTATCGCCCTACAATTCACCCATCTGGATCGTCTCCAAGAAACCAGGACCCAATGGAGAACTCCTGTGGCGGATGGTAATCGATTTCAGGGACGTAAACAAAATAACCGTTCCTGACGCCTATCCACTCCCGAACATCAACGAAATATTGGACCAACTGGGAGGAGCAAAATACTTCTCCGTATTCGACCTCGCTTCAGGATTTCATCAAATACCCATGAAGCCGGAAGACTCACCAAAAACAGCATTTTCTACGCCTCATGGACATTACGAATTTGTTAGGATGCCGTTTGGACTTTGTAACGCACCAGCTACGTTCCAACGTCTGATGGACCACACTCTTACGGGACTCCAGGACACGGAAATGTTCGTGTATTTGGACGACATCGTCCTTTACGCGAGCTCCCTCACCGAACATTTAATAAAATTTAAGAAACTCGCCTATCGTCTCCGCGAAGCGAACCTTAAACTGCAACCTTCCAAGTGCAAATTTTTACATAAGGAAGTTGCATACTTGGGTCACGTGATCACCGAGGAAGGGGTAAAACCGGATCAACAGAAGATTCAAGCCGTCCGTAACTACCCAGCACCTCGCACACCCAAAGGAATTAAAGAATTCCTTGGATTAACCGGTTATTACCGAAGATTTATCCCAGACTTTTCTAAGGTTGCTCGCCCGTTGACCCAACTTTTGAAGAAAGACACAACATTTAATTGGGGACCGTCCCAGCAAACTGCTTTCGACCACTTAAGGTCAGCCTTGCAAACAGAACCTATCCTACAATATCCGAATTTTAACCTGGAATTCCACGTCACTACTGATGCCTCCGAATACGCCATCGGAGGAATATTAAGTCAGGCTATTGACGAAAAAGAGCTACCAATTGCTTACGCGTCCCGTCTTTTAAACAAAGCGGAAATCAATTACGCGACTATAGAAAAGGAACTCCTAGCAATAGTTTATTGTGTCAGATACTTCCGTCCTTACCTTTATGGGAGGAAATTTATTTTATATACCGACCACCAACCTTTAGTTTGGTTACACAGGGTAAAGGACCCGACGTCGCGACTCGTTAGGTGGCGCCTAAAATTAGCGGAATACGACTATGACATTCGATATCAACCGGGAAAAAGCAACAAACTTGCTGACGCCTTATCCCGTAATCCACCTACGGCGGAGACATGCCCCATACGACCACGAGAGGAAAATGACGATGACTGGGAAGATCTGCCCCCGCCTAAACGAGGCCCAGGGAGACCTCGGGGCTCCCAAGCGTCCACCTCCACACAAAAATCTACAAGTAAAATTCGCCACAGAACGGCTCCTACGAGGACGCAACCACGCCGAAAGGTACGCAAGGACCTGACGCCGATAATAGCGCCACCGGATTCCCCGTCGCTAAATCTACCAGAAGCAGGAAATACTACAGAAGAAGAAACCCAGGTAGCAGAAGAGGAACCTGCAGAGGAGCCGTATTCGGTTATCTCGTTTCCAGAATCGCCAGCACCGCCGGAACAAGATGACTCAGATTCCGATGTGGCATCAAACGCTTCACATGAATCAACATCGGACTCGGAATCATCGATAATCGAGACAAACGATCCTCCGGAACCAGCCTACGAAGCAGACCCTGATAAGGACCTCAGGATAACGCCAGTAATCAGTCGCGACCCGTTGTCCCTTCGAAAAGAAACGCTCGTATTCTTTTTAAGCGCCGATGGGAAAACTTGCGACGATGGCGCGAAACAACTGCAGGAAGCGGGAATCCTGCCAATAACAAAAGACCTCACACTAGGCAGGGCACACGTAACATTCAACAAGGGCCAAATTCTCATCGGGTTAGTTATTAAGGAAACGCAAAATACGCCTTTAGTCACTACCACATGGGGCGAAACCCTTTCTTCCCTTAGAAATGTAGTACGTGAGCTCATAATATATTCTTTCAGTATAGCTAAAACTACTAGTATCGATCAGTTAAGCTGGCAAGATATTATTACAGATATTCTCGAAACCCTCGACGAAGAAGACATTAGTATCACGATATGTTTACAAATAGTCCGCATCCCGAAGGATGCGGAACGACGAAACATTATTATGGAGAATCATGCATCCGCGTTAGCCGGTCATAAAGGAGTAACCAAAACATATAACCGTATTCGTCACTACTATTTTTGGAAAGGCATGAAGAAAGCCGTGGAAGATTTCGTCCGAAACTGCGAGGACTGCCAACGAAAGAAACTAGTGCGTGTAAAAACCAGACAACCAATGATCCTTACCGATACTCCTGGACGCGCCTTCGATAAAGTTGCGTTAGATATAGTAGGGCCGTTACCTACTACAAGAATGGGGAATACCTACATTCTAACAATGCAGGATTTACTAACAAAATACTTCGTGTGCGAACCCCTTAAACAATCCACAGCGATAAAAATTGCAGACGCATTTATAAAACGATTTATTTGTCAATTCGGAGCTCCTAGAGCCATCCTCACTGACCAAGGAGCAAATCTCACCGGTAATTTCATGAAAGCTATCGCGCAGAAATTTAAAATCGAACAATTTCGAACCACAGCCTTTCACCCGCAAACAAACGGCTCTCTAGAACGATCGCACCTCGTATTAACCGAATATTTAAAGATGTTTATAAGTAGGTACAGCGACTGGGACGAATGGACTGAAATGGCCGCGTTCTCTTATAATACCAGCGTCCACGAGGGCACTGGTTACACTCCACACGAGCTAGTATTCGGGAAAATAGCCCGGGTACCCAGTCAGAAACGGGTGCCCGAAGATTTTGAAAATGAAACTTACAACCACTACCTGTCCAAATTAAGTACGAGGCTACAAGAACTGCAAATCGCTGCAGCTGAAAAGTTGAATCAGTCCAAGCTTCGTTACAAAAAATATTATGATAGACATATAAACGAAGAGACCTTCAAACCGGGTGACCCTGTCTTTGTATTAATAGAACCGAGAAAAGGGAAATTTGGCGACCAATACTCTGGTCCCCACACTATATTAGAGGTGATTCCCTCTCAGAATCTCAGAATATCATGGAAGGGAAAAAGTAAAATCATCCATGCGAACAAAGCGCGTCTTGGCCACTTACGCGAGAATCCAAGTTGACCCCTTTATCAAACCAAACATACTAATCCTACTTTATCTTAGATCGTTAAAAGTTAACGCACAGGGAAGCATGCCCCATAGGCGGACCGCTATAGCGGGCCAACCCCACCATTTCGGGGGGGGCCAGAAAAGGAGGCTCTCCCGCATGCGGTGGCGGCGCCGAAGGAACACCCTGGCGGGAAGGAGCAATTCTCCTCTCCTCCCAAGGGTCATCGCCGACACCGTAGTCAGGGAAGCTGAGACTCGCCTGGAAAACCTCCTCAGGGAGGCAGATCCCCACGCGGAGGCTATCCTCAGGGAGGCAGACACATCCATGGAGGTCGTCGATCTCACCGACTCCCCTGCCCCTACACCCATCGACTGGGTAACCCTTATGGAGGCGATCACGCCTCCACTCCCGCAACGCGCCCCAAGGGCAATACATGCACCTCCTCCCCGACCCAGCAATACCCCTTTCCCCTCTATAATTCCTCCAAATCCAGGTGTAGTGGAAATCCTGGACACGGCGTCAGCCATCAGAGTCCCTGACACCAGGGAACTGACGCCGGAGTTTCTAAGGTGGTTCAATGACCAATATCAAGATGGTCATAACCTCGCGTACATCCTGGAGGATGTCACCTTTTCCACCCTTTCCTATTCATATCCCCCTTAAACTTCTTGTATATATATATGTAAATAGTCCCTTATAAATACATCCCTTAAACGTTTTTTCTTTCTTTTTATGTATATGTATTTACCAAAAGCCCTTTTGGCAGATAATTTTGTTTTCTTTCTTTGTTTTTTGAATAATCACATTTTATTTTTTTTTTCCTCCAAAGAATTATTTTGTTTGACACTGCGACGAGCAGGACCAATAACTTCAAAATCCACCTTTGCTCCTTACGGTGAAGAAATGCAGGCATTTCTTCATATAAGGGGGGAGGTGTGACGCCCCAAGATTTTTCGCGCGCGGTTACTTCAACTCATTTATAAATCTATATACAAATCCGCTCAAATCTTCCCCAAAACCTCAATTCTTACCCCTTTTCCATGACCACGGCCGCCTTGGCGATGTACCTTAGCGGTCCCCATCTCAAGACGGTCAATCATTAAATCTCCTTCCCTTATTCGCCCAACGCGGCACAAATTCCTCTCTTACGTCAAATCTAAACAAGTCCCTCGCCCCACAAATATCTTAAATCGAGACCACGTCTCACACCCTCTCAATGACCAAAGCAGTCAAACCCTCCGACGTCCCTTTCCTATTAAAACACCCAAAATCCATTCGAGGAGTTGAGCAAATCAAAATCCTATGTATAAAAACCCCGGAAGCATAGATGCGAATCCAAATATAGATCAACCTTTGGTCCCTACAAAAAACCCCAAAAGTTACTGCGACGCATGTTCCTAATTAGGTCAAGGTGCATACTGCGCACCCCCCTTCATACTGTAAAATATTATATAAGCAGGGCAAAGTCCATACCGCGGGTACACCCCACAACCCCTTGCAAAATCATATAAATACAAGGGCCCGGAGACAGAAGTCCTCTTTCGACGAAATACCTTTGCCGAAGGAAAGCTAATTACTCGAAACCATTTAAGGTCTCGCTGATCAAAGTATCATTTAAAATAAATTCAAACACCATCAACCATCAAGTATCGTAAGAGATTATAACTACTATTAATACCACGGTATATCACCATCATCTATGACAATTGTTCACATTCTTATTGTTTCATATTGTTTCACATTACAACGCTTATTGCGTTTATATTATCTTGTATTGCTATTCACATTATTTCGTATTGCAAAGCTTATTGCGCTCATATTATCGTGTATTGCTGTTTGCATTGCTTATTAACGCCTATTGCGTAAATCATTCTATCTTATTAATATATATATCTTGTATTTCATGTTCATATTCATAACTCATAACCATTATATACATGCTATGTTCATCGCCTATCCATTATTATAAAACGTAACTATCTGCACAACGATAGTGCATTATATATTATCAAAACTATAAAGTGAATAAACAGTTTTACTTTAAATCTGTTACGAATTATTTGTGTCAATCCTTCGGCTACGAAGATCCCGAAATCCAAACAGGCTGCCGGAACAGCTGATTCCGGGCAACGACCGCAGAAAGCGTCACGGTGTTTACTAAACTTACTTACGCATAGGTTTCGCTTAACCGTATGACTAGTCAAATCTCGCGAAGTATTACATGTGTCTTTTACGATAATGCAGCGGTAAATCCGATTACCTAAGCAAACCAAAACAAGTGCTCTAACGGGTGTCTCTCCAATACAAACCAGTTCATTTAAACCTTCCCTGGTCGATTAGTGTGCAGAATTAAACATTACTCGCCTGACGTTCAAAAAACGGTTAGTGTGCAGAATTAAACATTTCTCGCCTGTCAGTCCCAAATCCATTAGTGCGTAGAATTTCACATTTCTCTCCCGCCTTCTACCTAAATCCTCAGTGTGCAGAATTGAACATTGCTCGCCTGACTCTCCTTGCATTCTCAGTGTGCAGAATTAAACATTACTCGCCTGCCGTTCGATACGATTAGTGTGCAGAATTTCACATTTCTCGCCTGACGTTCGAAATGGTTAGTGTGCAGAATTGAACATTGCTCGCCTGACTTTCCCTAAATCCTCAGTGTGCAGAATTAAACATTACTCGCCTGCCGTTCGATACGATTAGTGTGCAGAATTTCACATTTCTCGCCTGACGTTCGAAATGGTTAGTGTGCAGAATTGAACATTGCTCGCCTGACTTTCCCTAAATCCTCAGTGTGCAGAATTAAACATTACTCGCCTGCCATTCGAAACAATTAGTGTGCAGAATTTCACATTTCTCGCCTGACGCTCGAAATGGTTAGTGTGCAGAATTGAATATTGCTCGCCTGACCTTCCCTAATCTTCAATCCCCTGAATCTAACATTCTCCCGGCCGTTCGAGACGATTAGCGTGCAGAATTTCACATTTCTCGCCTGACAATCGAAAAGGCTGGTGTACAGAATTACGTCGTCAAATACCTGATTTCCTCGCCTCCCGGTGCGCTGAACTATAGATCAGCGCCTGGAATTTATGTAAAAACCCCTTTGTCATTTGTCCCATTAAATCCATAACCCGGGACGTGACACATCTGTAACTAAAAATCATTAAAAAATGCAAAGAAATTTAATTTAATTTCTCCAAAATATCATCAATTTCAGCTCCTTCTACAGAAAATCTTAAGAAAATTCAAAGGAATCGAAGTGAATATCAACTAAATTTACTCAAATTCTGCATCTGTAACTAAAAATCATTAAAAAATGCAAAGAAATTTAATTTAATTTCTCCAAAATATCATCAATTTCAGCTCCTTCTACAGAAAATCTTAAGAAAATTCAAAGGAATCGAAGTGAATATCAACTAAATTTACTCAAATTCTGCATCTGTAACTAACTAAAAATCATAAAAAAATTCAAAAAGATTTAATTTAATATCACCACAATTTCTCCAATTTCAGCTCCTCCTACGAAAAATCTTAAGAAAATTCAAAAGAATCGAAGTGAATATCAAGTAAATTTACTCAAATTCTGCACCTTTCACTAAAAATCATAAAAAAATGCAAAGAAATTTAATTTAATTTCACCAAAATATCATCAATTTCAGCTCCTTCTACAGAAAATCTTAAGAAAATTCAAAGGAATCGAAGTGAATATCAACTAAATTTACTCAAATTCTGCATCTGTAACTAAAAATCATTAAAAAATGCAAAGAAATTTAATTTAATTTCTCCAAAATATCATCAATTTCAGCTCCTTCTACTGAAAATCTTAAGAAAATTCAAAGGAATCGAAGTGAATATCAACTAAATTTACTCAAATTCTGCACCTTTCACTAAAAGTCATAAAAAAATGCAAAGAAATTTAATTTAATTTCACCAAAATATCATCAATTTCAGCTCCTTCTACTAAAAATCTTAAGAAAATCCAAAAGAATCGAAGTGAATATCAACTAAATTTACTCAAATTCTGCATCTGTAACTAAAAATCATAAAAAATTCATAAAGATTTAATTTATATCACCAAAATTTTTTCAATTTCAGCACCTCCTACTAAAAAGCTTAAGAAAATGCAAAAGAATCGAAGTGAATTTCAACAATATTTTCTCAAATTCTGCACCTTTATCTAAAAATCATTAAAAAATTCAAAAAGATTTAATTTAATTTCACCAAAATTTTTTCAATTTCAGCACCTCTTACTAAAAATCTTAAGAAAATTCAAAAGAATAAATGTGAAATTCAACAATATTTTCACAAATTCTGCACCTTTAACTAAAAATCATAAAAAAATTCAAAAAGATTTAATTTAATTTCACCAAATTTCTTCAATTTCAGCAATTCTTACTAAAAATCTTAAGAAAATTCAAAAGAATCGAAGTGAATATCAAGTAAATTTACTCAAATTCTGCACCTTTAACTAAAAATCATTAAAAAATGCAAAGAAATTTAATTTAATTTCTCCAAAATATCATCAATTTCAGCTCCTTTTACTAAAATTCTTATGAAAATCCAAAAGAATCGAAGTGAATTTCAACAATATTTTCTCAAATTCTGTTTCTGTAACTAAAAATCATAAAAAAAATTCAAAAAGATTTAATTTAATTTCACCAAAATATCATCAATTTCAGCTCCTTCTACTAAAAATCTTATGAAAATCCAATAGAATCTAAGTGAACATCAACTAAATTTACTCAAATTCTGCATCTGTAACTAAAAATCATAAAAAATTCAGAAAGATTTAATTTAATTTTACCACAATTTCCATCAATTTCAGCTCCTTCTACTAAAAATCTTATGAAAATCCAAAGGAATCGAAGTGAATATCAACTAAATTTACTCAAATTCTGCACATTTCACTAAAAGTCATAAAAAAATGCAAAGAAATTTAATTTAATTTCACCAAAATATCATCAATTTCAGCTCCTTCTACTAAAAATCTTAAGAAAATCCAAAAGAATCGAAGTGAATATCAACTAAATTTACTCAAATTCTGCATCTGTAACTAAAAATCATAAAAAAATTCAAAAAAATTTAATTTATATCACCAACATTTTTTCAATTTCAGCACCTCCTACAAAAAATCTAAAGAAAATTCCAAAGAATCGATGTGAATTTCAACTATATTATCTCAAATTCTGCACCTTTAACTAAAAATCATTAAAAAATGCAAAGAAATTTAATTTAATTTCTCCAAAATATCATCAATTTCAGCTCCTTCTACAAAAAATCTTAAGAAAATTCAAAGGAATCGAAGTGAATATCAACTAAATTTACTCAAATTCTGCACCATTAACTAAAAATCATTAAAAAATTCAAAGAAATTTAATTTAATATCACCACAATTTCTCCAATTTCAGCTCCTCCTACAAAAAATCTTAAGAAAATTCAAAGGAATCGAAGTGAATATCAACTAAATTTACTCAAATTCTGCACCTTTAACTAAAAATCATTAAAAAATTCAAAGAAATTTAATTTAATTTCACCAAAATATCATCAATTTCAGCTCCTTCTACAGAAAATCTTAAGAAAATTCAAAGGAATCGAAGTGAATATCAACTAAATTTACTCAAATTCTGCATCTGTAACTAAAAATCATTAAAAAATGCAAAGAAATTTAATTTAATTTCTCCAAAATATCATCAATTTCAGCTCCTTCTACAGAAAATCTTAAGAAAATTCAAAGGAATCGAAGTGAATATCAACTAAATTTACTCAAATTCTGCATCTGTAACTAAAAATCATTAAAAAATGCAAAGAAATTTAATTTAATTTCTCCAAAATATCATCAATTTCAGCTCCTTTTACTAAAATTCTTATGAAAATCCAAAGGAATCGAAGTGAATATCAACTAAATTTACTCAAATTCTGCATCTGTAACTAAAAATCATAAAAAAATTCAAAAAGATTATTTAATTTTACCACAATTTCTTCAATTTCAGCTCCTCCTACAAAAAATCTTAAGAAAATTCAAAGGAATCGAAGTGAATATCAACTAAATTTACTCAAATTCTGCACCTTTAACTAAAAATCATTAAAAAATGCAAAGAAATTTAATTTAATTTCTCCAAAATATCATCAATTTCAGCTCCTTTTACTAAAATTCTTATGAAAATCCAAAGGAATCGAAGTGAATATCAACTAAATTTACTCAAATTCTGCATCTGTAACTAAAAATCATAAAAAAATTCAAAGAAATTTAATTTAATTTCTCCAAAATATCATCAATTTCAGCTCCTTCTACAGAAAATCTTAAGAAAATTCAAAGGAATCGAAGTGAATATCAACTAAATTTACTCAAATTCTGCATCTGTAACTAAAAATCATAAAAAAATTCAAAAAGATTATTTAATTTTACCACAATTTCTTCAATTTCAGCTCCTCCTACAAAAAATCTTAAGAAAATTCAAAGGAGTCGAAGTGAATATCAACTGAATTTACTCAAATTCTGCACCTTTAACTAAAAATCATTAAAAAATGCAAAGAAATTTAATTTAATTTCTCCAAAATATCATCAATTTCAGCTCCATTTACTAAAATTCTTATGAAAATCCAAAGGAATCGAAGTGAATATCAACTAAATTTACTCAAATTCTGCATCTGTAACTAAAAATCATTAAAAAATGCAAAGAAATTTAATTTAATTTCTCCAAAATATCATCAATTTCAGCTCCTTCTACTAAAATTCTTATGAAAAACCAAAGGAATCGAAGTGAATATCAACTAAATTTACTCAAATTCTGCATCTGTAACTAACTAAAAATCATAAAAAAATTCAAAAAGATTTAATTTAATATCACCACAATTTCTCCAATTTCAGCTCCTCCTACGAAAAATCTTAAGAAAATTCAAAGGAGTCGAAGTGAATATCAACTGAGTTTACTCAAATTCTGCACCTTTAACTAAAAATCATTAAAAAATGCAAAGAAATTTAATTTAATTTCTCCATAATATCATCAATTTCAGCTCCTTTTACTAAAATTCTTATGAAAATCCAAAGGAATCGAAGTGAATATCAACTAAATTTACTCAAATTCTGCATCTGTAACTAAAAATAATAAAAAAATTCCAAAAGATTTAATTTATATCACCAACATTTTTTCAATTTCAGCACCTCCTACAAAAAATCTAAAGAAAATTCAAAAGAATAAATGTGAAATTCAACAATATTTTCACAAATTCTGCACCTTTAACTAAAAATCATAAAAAAATTCAAAAAGATTTAATTTAATTTCACCAAATTTCTTCAATTTCAGCAATTCTTACAAAAAATCTTAAGAAAATTCAAAAGAATCGAAGTGAATATCAACTAAATTTACTCAAATTCTGCATCTGTAACTAAAAATCATAAAAAAATGCAAAGAAATTTAATTTAATTTTACCAAAATATCATCAATTTCAGCTCCTTCTACTAAAAATCTTATGAAAATCCAATAGAATCTAAGTGAATATCAACTAAATTTACTCAAATTCTGCATCTGTAACTAAAAATCATAAAAAAATTCAGAAAGATTTAATTTAATTTTACCACAATTTCCTTCAGTTCCAGCTCCTTCTACTAAAAATCTAATAAAAATCCAAAAGAATCGAAATGAATATCAAGTAAATTTACTCAAATTCTGCACCTTTAACTAAAAATCATTAAAAAATTCAAAGAAATTTAATTTAATTTCACCAAAATATCATCAATTTCAGCTCCTTCTATTAAAAATCTTATGGAAATCCAAAGGAATCGAAGTGAATATCAACTAAATTTACTCAAATTCTGCATCTGTAACTAACTAAAAATCATAAAAAAATTCAAAAAGATTTAATTTAATATCACCACAATTTCTCCAATTTCAGCTCCTCCTACGAAAAATCTTAAGAAAATTCAAAGGAGTCGAAGTGAATATCAACTGAATTTACTCAAATTCTGCACCTTTAACTAAAAATCATTAAAAAATGCAAAGAAATTTAATTTAATTTCTCCAAAATATCATCAATTTCAGCTCCATTTACTAAAATTCTTATGAAAATCCAAAGGAATCGAAGTGAATATCAACTAAATTTACTCAAATTCTGCATCTGTAACTAAAAATCATTAAAAAATGCAAAGAAATTTAATTTAATTTCTCCAAAATATCATCAATTTCAGCTCCTTCTACAGAAAATCTTAAGAAAATTCAAAGGAATCGAAGTGAATATCAACTAAATTTACTCAAATTCTGCATCTGTAACTAAAAATCATTAAAAAATGCAAAGAAATTTAATTTAATTTCTCCAAAATATCATCAATTTCAGCTCCTTCTACAGAAAATCTTAAGAAAATTCAAAGGAATCGAAGTGAATATCAACTAAATTTACTCAAATTCTGCATCTGTAACTAACTAAAAATCATAAAAAAATTCAAAAAGATTTAATTTAATATCACCACAATTTCTCCAATTTCAGCTCCTCCTACGAAAAATCTTAAGAAAATTCAAAAGAATCGAAGTGAATATCAAGTAAATTTACTCAAATTCTGCACCTTTCACTAAAAATCATAAAAAAATGCAAATAAATTTAATTTAATTTCACCAAAATATCATCAATTTCAGCTCCTTCTACAGAAAATCTTAAGAAAATTCAAAGGAATCGAAGTGAATATCAACTAAATTTACTCAAATTCTGCATCTGTAACTAAAAATCATTAAAAAATGCAAAGAAATTTAATTTAATTTCTCCAAAATATCATCAATTTCAGCTCCTTCTACAGAAAATCTTAAGAAAATTCAAAGGAATCGAAGTGAATATCAACTAAATTTACTCAAATTCTGCACCTTTCACTAAAAGTCATAAAAAAATGCAAAGAAATTTAATTTAATTTCACCAAAATATCATCAATTTCAGCTCCTTCTACTAAAAATCTTAAGAAAATCCAAAAGAATCGAAGTGAATATCAACTAAATTTACTCAAATTCTGCATCTGTAACTAAAAATCATAAAAAATTCATAAAGATTTAATTTATATCACCAAAATTTTTTCAATTTCAGCACCTCCTACTAAAAAGCTTAAGAAAATGCAAAAGAATCGAAGTGAATTTCAACAATATTTTCTCAAATTCTGCACCTTTATCTAAAAATCATTAAAAAATTCAAAAAGATTTAATTTAATTTCACCAAAATTTTTTCAATTTCAGCACCTCTTACTAAAAATCTTAAGAAAATTCAAAAGAATAAATGTGAAATTCAACAATATTTTCACAAATTCTGCACCTTTAATTTCAATTTCAGCAATTCTTACTAAAAATCTTAAGAAAATTCAAAAGAATCGAGAAGTGAATATCAAGTAAATTTACTCAAATTCTGCACCTTTAACTAAAAAATCATTAAAAAATGCAAAGAAATTTAATTTAATTTCTCCAAAATATCATCAATTTCAGCTCCTTTTTACTAAAATTCTTATGAAAATCCCAAAAGAATCGAAGTGAATTTCAACAATATTTTCTCAAATTCTGTTTCTGTAACTAAAAAATCATAAAAAAAATTCAAAAAGATTTAATTTAATTTCACCAAAATATCATCAATTTTCAGCTCCTTCTACTAAAAATCTTATGAAAATTCCAATAGAATCTAAGTGAACATCAACTAAATTTACTCAAATTCTGCATCTGTAACTAAAAATCATAAAAAATTCAGAAAGATTTAATTTAATTTTACCACAATTTCCATCAATTTCAGCTCCTTCTACTAAAAATCTTATGAAAAATCCAAAGGAATCGAAGTGAATATCAACTAAAATTTACTCAAATTCTGCACATTTCACTAAAAGTCATAAAAAAAATGCAAAGAAATTTAATTTAATTTCACCAAACATATCATCAATTTCAGCTCCTTCTACTAAAAATCTTAAGAAAATCCAAAAGAATCGAAGTGAATATCAACTAAATTTACTCAAATTCTGCATCTGTAACTAAAAATCATAAAAAAATTCAAAAAAAATTTAATTTATATCACCAACATTTTTTCAATTTCAGCACCTCCTACAAAAAATCTAAAGAAAATTCCAAAGAATCGATGTGAATTTCAACTATATTATCTCAAAATTCTGCACCTTTAACTAAAAATCATTAAAAAAATGCAAAGAAATTTAATTTAATTTCTCCAAAGATATCATCAATTTCAGGCTCCCTTCTACAAAAAATCTTAAGAAAATTCAAAGGAATCGGAAGTGAATATCAACTAAATTTACTCAAATTCTGCACCATTAACTAAAAATCATTAAAAAAATTCAAAGAAATTTAATTTAATATCACCACAATTTTCTCCAATTTCAGCTCCTCCTACAAAAAATCTTAAGAAAAATTCAAAGGAATCGAAGTGAATATCAACTAAAATTTACTCAAATTCTGCACCTTTAACTAAAAATCATTAAAAAATTCAAAGAAATTTAATTTTAATTTCACCAAAATATCATCAATTTCAGCTCCTTTTACTAAAATTCTTATGAAAATCCAAAGGAATCGAAGTGAATATCAACTAAATTTACTCAAATTCTGCATCTGTAACTAAAAATCATAAAAAAATTCAAAGAAATTTAATTTAATTTTCTCCAAAATATCATCAATTTCAGCTCCTTCTACAGAAAATCTTAAGAAAATTCAAAGGAATCGAAGTGAATATCAACTAAATTTACTCAAATTCTGCATCTGTAACTAAAAAATCATTAAAAAAATGCAAAGAAATTTAATTTAATTTCTCTCCAAAATATCATCAATTTCAGCTCCTTTTACTAAAATTCTTATGAAAATCCAAAGGAATCGAAGTGAATATCAACTAAATTTACTCAAATTCTGCATCTGTAACTAAAAAATCATAAAAAAAATTCAAAAAGATTATTTAATTTTATCCACAATTTCTTCAATTTCAGCTCCTCCTACAAAAAATCTTAAGAAAATTCAAAGGAGTCGAAGTGAATATCAACTAAAATTTACTCAAATTCTGCATCTGTAACTAAAAATCATAAAAAAATTCAAAAAGATTATTTAATTTTACTACAATTCTTCTTCAATTTCAGCTCCTCCTACAAAAAATCTTAAGAAAATTCAAAGGAGTCGAAGTGAATATCAACTGAATTTACTCAAATTCTGCACCTTTAACTAAAAATCATTAAAAAAATGCAAAGAAATTTAATTTAATTTCTCTCAAAATATCATCAATTTCAGCTCCATTTACTAAAATTCTTATGAAAATCCAAAGGAATCGAAGTGAATATCAACTAAATTTACTCAAATTCTGCATCTGTAACTAAAAAATCATTAAAAAAATGCAAAGAAATTTAATTTAATTTCTCCAAAATATTCATCAATTTCAGCTCCTTCTACTAAACATTCTTATGAAAAAACCAAAGGAATCGAAGTGAAATATCAACTAAATTTACTCAAATTCTGCATCTGTAACTAACTAAAAATCATAAAAAAATTCAAAAAGATTTAATTTAATATCACCACAATTTCCTCCAATTTCAGCTCCTCCTACGAAAAATCTTAAGAAAAATTCAAAGGAGTCGAAGTGAATATCAACTGAGTTTACTCAAATTCTGCACCACTTTAACTAAAAATCATTAAAAAATGCAAAGAAATTTAATTTAATTTCTCCATAATATCATCAATTTCAGCTCCCTTTTACTAAAATTCTTATGAAAAATCCAAAGGAATCGAAGTGAATATCAACTAAATTTACTCAAATTCTGCATCTGTAACTAAAAATAATAAAAAAATTCCAAAAGATTTAATTTATATCACCAACATTTTTTCAATTTCAGCACCTTCCTACAAAAAAATCTAAAGAAAATTCAAAAGAATAAATGTGAAATTCAACAAATATTTTCACAAATTCTGCACCTTTAACTAAAAATCATAAAAAAATTCAAAAAGATTTATTTAATTTCACCAAATTTCTTCAATTTCAGCAATTCTTACAAAAAATCTTAAGAAAATTCAAAAGAATCGAAGTGAATATCAACTAAATTTACTCAAATTCTGCATCTGTAACTAAAAATCATAAAAAAATGCAAAGAAATTTAATTTAATTTTACCAAAATATCATCAATTTCAGCTCCTTCTACTAAAAATCTTATGAAAATCCAATAGAATCTAAGTGAATATCAACTAAATTTACTCAAATTCTGCATCTGTAACTAAAAATCATAAAAAAATTCAGAAAGATTTAATTTAATTTTACCACAATTTCCTTCAGTTCCAGCTCCTTCTACTAAAAATCTAATAAAAATCCAAAAGAATCGAAATGAATATCAAGTAAATTTACTCAAATTCTGCACCTTTAACTAAAAATCATTAAAAAATTCAAAGAAATTTAATTTAATTTCACCAAAATATCATCAATTTCAGCTCCTTCTATTAAAAATCTTATGGAAATCCAAAGGAATCGAAGTGAATATCAACTAAATTTACTCAAATTCTGCATCTGTAACTAACTAAAAATCATAAAAAAATTCAAAAAGATTTAATTTAATATCACCACAATTTCTCCAATTTCAGCTCCTCCTACGAAAAATCTTAAGAAAATTCAAAGGAGTCGAAGTGAATATCAACTGAATTTACTCAAATTCTGCACCTTTAACTAAAAATCATTAAAAAATGCAAAGAAATTTAATTTAATTTCTCCAAAATATCATCAATTTCAGCTCCATATACTAAAATACTTATGAAAATCCAAAGGAATCGAAGTGAATATCAACTAAATTTACTCAAATTCTGCATCTGTAACTAAAAATCATTAAAAAATGCAAAGAAATTTAATTTAATTTCTCCAAAATATCATCAATTTCAGCTCCTTCTACAGAAAATCTTAAGAAAATTCAAAGGAATCGAAGTGAATATCAACTAAATTTACTCAAATTCTGCATCTGTAACTAAAAATCATTAAAAAAATGCAAAGAAATTTAATTTAATTTCTCCAAAATATCATCAATTTCAGCTCCTTCTACAGAAAATCTTAAGAAAATTCAAAGGAATCGAAGTGAATATCAACTAAATTTACTCAAATTCTGCATCTGTAACTAACTAAAAATCATAAAAAAATTCAAAAAGATTTAATTTAATATCACCACAATTTCTCTCCAATTTCAGCTCCTCCTACTACGAAAAATCTTAAGAAAATTCAAAAGAATCGAAGTGAATATCAAGTAAATTTACTCAAATTCTGCACCTTTCACTAAAAAATCATAAAAAAATGCAAAGAAATTTAATTTAATTTCACCAAAATATCATCAATTTCAGCTCCTTCTACAGAAAATCTTAAGAAAATTCAAAGGAATCGAAGTGAATATCAACTAAATTTACTCAAATTCTGCACCTTTAACTAAAAATCATTAAAAAATGCAAAGAAATTTAATTTAATTTCTCCAAAATATCATCAATTTCAGCTCCTTCTACAAAAAAATCTTAAGAAAATTCAAAGGAATCGAAGTGAATATCAACTAAATTTACTCAAATTCTGCACCATTAACTAAAAATCATTAAAAAATTCAAAGAAATTTAATTTAATTTCACCAAAATATCATCAATTTCAGCTCCTTCTACAGAAAATCTTAAGAAAATTTCAAAGGAGTCGAAGTGAATATCAACTAAACTTTACTCAAATTCTGCATCTGTAACTAAAAATCATAAAAAAATTCAAAAAGATTATTTAATTTTACCACAATTTCTTCAATTTCAGCTCCTCCTACAAAAAATCTTAAGAAAATTCAAAGGAGTCGAAGTGAATATCAACTGAATTTACTCAAATTCTGCAACCTTTAACTAAAAATCATTAAAAAATGCAAAGAAATGTAATTTAATTTCTCCAAAAATATCATCAATTTCAGCTCCATTTACTAAAATTCTTATGAAAATCCAAAGGAATCGAAGTGAATATCAACTAAATTTACTGAAATTCTGCATCTGTAACTAAAAATCATTAAAAAATGCAAAGAAATTTAATTTAATTTCTCCAAAATATCATCAATTTCAGCTCCTTCTACTAAAATTCTTATGAAAAAACCAAAGGAATCGAAGTGAATATCAACTAAAATTTACTCAAATTCTGCATCTGTAACTAACTAAAAATCATAAAAAAAAATTCAAAAAGATTTAATTTAATATCACCACAATTTCTCCAATTTCAGCTCCTCCTACGAAAAATCTTAAGAAAATTCAAAGGAGTCGAAGTGAATATCAACTGAGTTTACTCAAATTCTGCACCTTTAACTAAAAATCATTAAAAAATGCAAAGAAATTTAATTTAATTTCTCCATAATATCATCAATTTCAGCTCCTTTTACTAAAATTCTTATGAAAATCCAAAGGAATCGAAGTGAATATCAACTAAATTTACTCAAATTCTGCATCTGTAACTAAAAATCATAAAAAAATGCAAAGAAATTTAATTTAATTTTACCAAAATATCATCAATTTCAGCTCCTTCTACTAAAAATCTTATGAAAATCCAATAGAATCTAAGTGAATATCAACTAAATTTACTCAAATTCTGCATCTGTAACTAAAAATCATAAAAAAATTCAGAAAGATTTAATTTAATTTTACCACAATTTCCTTCAGTTCCAGCTCCTTCTACTAAAAATCTAATAAAAATCCAAAAGAATCGAAATGAATATCAAGTAAATTTACTCAAATTCTGCACCTTTAACTAAAAATCATTAAAAAATTCAAAGAAATTTAATTTAATTTCACCAAAATATCATCAATTTCAGCTCCTTCTACTAAAAATCTTATGGAAATCCAAAGGAATCGAAGTGAATATCAACTAAATTTACTCAAATTCTGCATCTGTAACTAACTAAAAATCATAAAAAAATTCAAAAAGATTTAATTTAATATCACCACAATTTCTCCAATTTCAGCTCCTCCTACGAAAAATCTTAAGAAAATTCAAAGGAGTCGAAGTGAATATCAACTGAATTTACTCAAATTCTGCACCTTTAACTAAAAATCATTAAAAAATGCAAAGAAATTTAATTTAATTTCACCAAAATATCATCAATTTCAGCTCCATTTACTAAAATTCTTATGAAAATCCAAAGGAATCGAAGTGAATATCAACTAAATTTACTCAAATTCTGCATCTGTAACTAAAAATCATTAAAAAATGCAAAGAAATTTAATTTAATTTCTCCAAAATATCATCAATTTCAGCTCCTTCTACAGAAAATCTTAAGAAAATTCAAAGGAATCGAAGTGAATATCAACTAAATTTACTCAAATTCTGCATCTGTAACTAAAAATCATTAAAAAATGCAAAGAAATTTAATTTAATTTCTCCAAAATATCATCAATTTCAGCTCCTTCTACAGAAAATCTTAAGAAAATTCAAAGGAATCGAAGTGAATATCAACTAAATTTACTCAAATTCTGCATCTGTAACTAAAAATCATAAAAAAATTCAAAAAGATTATTTAATTTTACCACAATTTCTTCAATTTCAGCTCCTTCTACTAAAAATCTTATGAAAATCCAAAGGAATCGAAGTGAATATCAACTAAATTTACTCAAATTCTGCATCTGTAACTAAAAATCATAAAAAAATGCAAAGAAATTTAATTTAATTTTACCAAAATATCATCAATTTCAGCTCCTTCTACTAAAAATCTTATGAAAATCCAATAGAATCTAAGTGAATATCAACTAAATTTACTCAAATTCTGCATCTGTAACTAAAAATCATAAAAAAATTCAGAAAGATTTAATTTAATTTTACCACAATTTCCTTCAGTTCCAGCTCCTTCTACTAAAAATCTAATAAAAATCCAAAAGAATCGAAATGAATATCAAGTAAATTTACTCAAATTCTGCACCTTTAACTAAAAATCATTAAAAAATTCAAGGAAATTTAATTTAATTTCACCAAAATATCATCAATTTCAGCTCCTTCTACTAAAAATCTTATGGAAATCCAAAGGAATCGAAGTGAATATCAACTAAATTTACTCAAATTCTGCATCTGTAACTAACTAAAAATCATAAAAAAATTCAAAAAGATTTAATTTAATATCACCACAATTTCTCCAATTTCAGCTCCTCCTACGAAAAATCTTAAGAAAATTCAAAGGAGTCGAAGTGAATATCAACTGAATTTACTCAAATTCTGCACCTTTAACTAAAAATCATTAAAAAATGCAAAGAAATTTAATTTAATTTCTCCAAAATATCATCAATTTCAGCTCCATTTACTAAAATTCTTATGAAAATCCAAAGGAATCGAAGTGAATATCAACTAAATTTACTCAAATTCTGCATCTGTAACTAAAAATCATTAAAAAATGCAAAGAAATTTAATTTAATTTCTCCAAAATATCATCAATTTCAGCTCCTTCTACAGAAAATCTTAAGAAAATTCAAAGGAATCGAAGTGAATATCAACTAAATTTACTCAAATTCTGCATCTGTAACTAAAAATCATTAAAAAATGCAAAGAAATTTAATTTAATTTCTCCAAAATATCATCAATTTCAGCTCCTTCTACAGAAAATCTTAAGAAAATTCAAAGGAATCGAAGTGAATATCAACTAAATTTACTCAAATTCTGCATCTGTAACTAACTAAAAATCATAAAAAAATTCAAAAAGATTTAATTTAATATCACCACAATTTCTCCAATTTCAGCTCCTCCTACGAAAAATCTTAAGAAAATTCAAAAGAATCGAAGTGAATATCAAGTAAATTTACTCAAATTCTGCACCTTTCACTAAAAATCATAAAAAAATGCAAAGAAATTTAATTTAATTTCACCAAAATATCATCAATTTCAGCTCCTTCTACAGAAAATCTTAAGAAAATTCAAAGGAATCGAAGTGAATATCAACTAAATTTACTCAAATTCTGCATCTGTAACTAAAAATCATTAAAAAATGCAAAGAAATTTAATTTAATTTCTCCAAAATATCATCAATTTCAGCTCCTTCTACAGAAAATCTTAAGAAAATTCAAAGGAATCGAAGTGAATATCAACTAAATTTACTCAAATTCTGCATCTGTAACTAAAAATCATTAAAAAATGCAAAGAAATTTAATTTAATTTCTCCAAAATATCATCAATTTCAGCTCCTTTTACTAAAATTCTTATGAAAATCCAAAGGAATCGAATTGAATATCAACTAAATTTACTCAAATTCTGCATCTGTAACTAAAAATCATAAAAAAATTCAAAAAGATTATTTAATTTTACCACAATTTCTTCAATTTCAGCTCCTTCTACTAAAAATCTTATGAAAATCCAAAGGAATCGAAGTGAATATCAAGTAAATTTACTCAAATTCTGCACCTTTCACTAAAAGTCATAAAAAAATGCAAAGAAATTTAATTTAATTTCACCAAAATATCATCAATTTCAGCTCCTTCTACTAAAAATCTTAAGAAAATCCAAAAGAATCGAAGTGAATATCAAGTAAATTTACTCAAATTCAGCACCTTTCACTAAAAATCATAAAAAAATTCAAAAAGTTTTAATTTAATTTTACCAACATTTCTTCAATTTCAGCTCCTCCTACTAAAAATCTTATGAAAATGCAAAAGAATCGAAGTGAATTTCAACAATATTTTCTCAAATTCTGTTTCTGTAACTAAAAATCATAAAAAATTCATAAAGATTTAATTTAATTTTACCAACATTTCTTCAATTTCAGCTCCTCCTACTAAAAATCTTATGAAAATGCAAAAGAATCGAAGTGAATTTCAACAATATTTTCTCAAATTCTGTATCTGTAACTAAAAATCATAAAAAAATTCAAAAAGATTTAATTTAATTTCACCAAAATATCATCAATTTCAGCTCCTTCTACTAAAAATCTTATGAAAATCCAATAGAATCTAAGTGAACATCAACTAAATTTACAAAAATTCTGCATCTGTAACTAAAAAACATAAAAAATTCAGAAAGATTTAATTTAATTTTACCACAATTTCCATCAATTTCAGCTGCTTCTACTAAAAATCTTATGAAAATCCAAAGGAATCGAAGTGAATATCAACTAAATTTACTCAAATTCTGCACATTTCACTAAAAATCATAAAAAAATGCAAAGAAATTTAATTTAATTTCACCAAAATATCATCAATTTCAGCTCCTTCTACTAAAAATCTTATGAAAATCCAATGGAATCGAAGTGAATATCAACTAAATTTACACAAATTCTGCACATTTCACTAAAAATCATAAAAAAATGCAAAGAAATTTAATTTAATTTCACCAGAATATCATCAATTTCAGCTCCTTCTACAGAAAATCTTAAGAAAATTCAAAGGAATCGAAGTGAATATCAACTAAATTTACTCAAATTCTGCATCTGTAACTAAAAATCATTAAAAAATGCAAAGAAATTTAATTTAATTTCTCCAAAATATCATCAATTTCAGCTCCTTTTACTAAAATTCTTATGAAAATCCAAAGGAATCGAAGTGAATATCAACTAAATTTACTCAAATTCTGCATCTGTAACTAAAAATCATAAAAAAATTCAAAAAGATTATTTAATTTTACCACAATTTCTTCAATTTCAGCTCCTTCTACTAAAAATCTTATGAAAATCCAAAGGAATCGAAGTGAATATCAAGTAAATTTACTCAAATTCTGCACCTTTCACTAAAAGTCATAAAAAAATGCAAAGAAATTTAATTTAATTTCACCAAAATATCATCAATTTCAGCTCCTTCTACTAAAAATCTTAAGAAAATCCAAAAGAATCGAAGTGAATATCAAGTAAATTTACTCAAATTCAGCACCTTTCACTAAAAATCATAAAAAAATTCAAAAAGTTTTAATTTAATTTTACCAACATTTCTTCAATTTCAGCTCCTCCTACTAAAAATCTTATGAAAATGCAAAAGAATCGAAGTGAATTTCAACAATATTTTCTCAAATTCTGTTTCTGTAACTAAAAATCATAAAAAAATTCAAAAAGATTTAATTTAATTTCACCAAAATATCATCAATTTCAGCTCCTTCTACTAAAAATCTTATGAAAATCCAATAGAATCTAAGTGAACATCAACTAAATTTACTCAAATTCTGCATCTGTAACTAAAAGTCATAAAAAATTCAGAAAGATTTAATTTAATTTTACCACAATTTCCATCAATTTCAGCTCCTTCTACTAAAAATCTTATGAAAATCCAAAGGAATCGAAGTGAATATCAACTAAATTTACTCAAATTCTGCACATTTCACTAAAAGTCATAAAAAAATGCAAAGAAATTTAATTTAATTTCACCAAAATATCATCAATTTCAGCTCCTTCTACTAAAAATCTTAAGAAAATCCAAAAGAATCGAAGTGAATATCAACTAAATTTACTCAAATTCTGCATCTGTAACTAAAAATCATAAAAAATTCATAAAGATTTAATTTAATTTTACCAACATTTCTTCAATTTCAGCTCCTCCTACTAAAAATCTTATGAAAATGCAAAAGAATCGAAGTGAATTTCAACAATATTTTCTCAAATTCTGTATCTGTAACTAAAAATCATAAAAAAATTCAAAAAGATTTAATTTAATTTCACCAAAATATCATCAATTTCAGCTCCTTCTACTAAAAATCTTATGAAAATCCAATAGAATCTAAGTGAACATCAACTAAATTTACAAAAATTCTGCATCTGTAACTAAAAAACATAAAAAATTCAGAAAGATTTAATTTAATTTTACCACAATTTCCATCAATTTCAGCTCCTTCTACTAAAAATCTTATGAAAATCCAAAGGAATCGAAGTGAATATCAACTAAATTTACTCAAATTCTGCACATTTCACTAAAAATCATAAAAAAATGCAAAGAAATTTAATTTAATTTCACCAAAATATCATCAATTTCAGCTCCTTCTACTAAAAATCTTATGAAAATCCAATGGAATCGAAGTGAATATCAACTAAATTTACACAAATTCTGCACATTTCACTAAAAATCATAAAAAAATGCAAAGAAATTTAATTTAATTTCACCAGAATATCATCAACTTCAGCTCCTTCTACTAAAAATTTTATGAAAATCCAAAGGAATCGAAGTGAATATCAACTAAATTTACTCAAATTCTGCATATGTAACTAAAAATCATAAAAAAATGTAAAGAAATTTAATTTAATTTCACCAAAATATCATCAATTTCAGCTCCTTCTACTAAAAATCTTAAGAAAATCCAAAAGAATCGAAGTGAATATCAAGTAAATTTACTCAAATTCTGCACCTTTCACTAAAAATCATAAAAAAATTCATAAAGTTTTAATTTAATTTTACCAACATTTCTTCAATTTCAGCTCCTCCTACTAAAAATCTTATGAAAATGCAAAAGAATCGAAGTGAATTTCAACAATATTTTCTCAAATTCTGTTTCTGTAACTAAAAATCATAAAAAATTCAGAAAGATTTAATTTAATTTTACCACAATTTCCATCAATTTCAGCTCCTTCTACTAAAAATCTTATGAAAATCCAATGGAATCGAAGTGAATATCAACTAAATTTACTCAAATTCTGCACATTTCACTAAAAATCATAAAAAAATGCAAAGAAATTTAATTTAATTTCACCAAAATATCATCAATTTCAGCTCCTTCTACTAAAAATCTTATGAAAATCCAATGGAATCGAAGTGAATATCAACTAAATTTACACAAATTCTGCACATTTCACTAAAAATCATAAAAAAATGCAAAGAAATTTAATTTAATTTCACCAAAATATCATCAATTTCAGCTCCTTCTACTAAAAATCTTAAGAAAATCCAAAAGAATCGAAGTGAATATCAAGTAAATTTACTCAAATTCTGCACCTTTCACTAAAAATCATAAAAAAATTCAAAAAGTTTTAATTTAATTTTACCAACATTTCTTCAATTTCAGCTCCTCCTACTAAAAATCTTATGAAAATGCAAAAGAATCGAAGTGAATTTCAACAATATTTTCTCAAATTCTGTTTCTGTAACTAAAAATCATAAAAAAATTCAAAAAGATTTAATTTAATTTCACCAAAATATCATCAATTTCAGCTCCTTCTACTAAAAATCTTATGAAAATCCAAAGGAATCGAAGTGAATATCAACTAAATTTACTCAAATTCTGCACATTTCACTAAAAATCATAAAAAAATGCAAAGAAATTTAATTTAATTTCACCAAAATATCATCAATTTCAGCTCCTTCTACTAAAAATCTTATGAAAATCCAATGGAATCGAAGTGAATATCAAATAAATTTACACAAATTCTGCACATTTCACTAAAAATCATAAAAAAATGCAAAGAAATTTAATTTAATTTCACCAAAATATCATCAATTTTAGCTCCTTCTACTAAAAATTTTATGAAAATCCAAAGGAATCGAAGTGAATATCAACTAAATTTACTCAAATTCTGCATATGTAACTAAAAATCATAAAAAAATGTAAAGAAATTTAATTTAATTTCACCAAAATATCATCAATTTCAGCTCCTTCTACTAAAAATCTTAAGAAAATCCAAAAGAATCGAAGTGAATATCAAGTAAATTTACTCAAATTCTGCACCTTTCACTAAAAATCATAAAAAAATTCAAAAAGTTTTAATTTAATTTTACCAACATTTCTTCAATTTCAGCTCCTCCTACTAAAAATCTTATGAAAATGCAAAAGAATCGAAGTGAATTTCAACAATATTTTCTCAAATTCTGTTTCTGTAACTAAAAATCATAAAAAAATTCAAAAAGATTTAATTTAATTTCACCAAAATATCATCAATTTCAGCTCCTTCTACTAAAAATCTTATGAAAATCCAATAGAATCTAAGTGAACATCAACTAAATTTACTCAAATTCTGCATCTGTAACTAAAAATCATAAAAAATTCAGAAAGATTTAATTTAATTTTACCACAATTTCCATCAATTTCAGCTCCTTCTACTAAAAATCTTATGAAAATCCAATGGAATCGAAGTGAATATCAACTAAATTTACTCAAATTCTGCACATTTCACTAAAAATCATAAAAAAATGCAAAGAAATTTAATTTAATTTCACCAAAATATCATCAATTTCAGCTCCTTCTACTAAAAATCTTATGAAAATCCAATGGAATCGAAGTGAATATCAACTAAATTTACTCAAATTCTGCATCTGTAACTAACTAAAAATCATAAAAAAATTCAAAAAGATTTAATTTAATATCACCACAATTTCTCCAATTTCAGCTCCTCCTACGAAAAATCTTAAGAAAATTCAAAGGAGTCGAAGTGAATATCAACTGAGTTTACTCAAATTCTGCACCTTTAACTAAAAATCATTAAAAAATGCAAAGAAATTTAATTTAATTTCTCCATAATATCATCAATTTCAGCTCCTTTTACTAAAATTCTTATGAAAATCCAAAGGAATCGAAGTGAATATCAACTAAATTTACTCAAATTCTGCATCTGTAACTAAAAATCATTAAAAAATGCAAAGAAATTTAATTTAATTTCTCCAAAATATCATCAATTTCAGCTCCTTCTACAGAAAATCTTAAGAAAATTCAAAGGAATCGAAGTGAATATCAACTAAATTTACTCAAATTCTGCATCTGTAACTAAAAATCATTAAAAAATGCAAAGAAATTTAATTTAATTTCTCCAAAATATCATCAATTTCAGCTCCTTTTACTAAAATTCTTATGAAAATCCAAAGGAATCGAAGTGAATATCAACTAAATTTACTCAAATTCTGCATCTGTAACTAAAAATCATAAAAAAATTCAAAAAGATTATTTAATTTTACCACAATTTCTTCAATTTCAGCTCCTCCTACAAAAAATCTTAAGAAAATTCAAAGGAATCGAAGTGAATATCAACTAAATTTATTCAAATTCTGCACCTTTAACTAAAAATCATTAAAAAATGCAAAGAAATTTAATTTAATTTCTCCAAAATATCATCAATTTCAGCTCCTTTTACTAAAATTCTTATGAAAATCCAAAGGAATCGAAGTGAATATCAACTAAATTTACTCAAATTCTGCATCTGTAACTAAAAATCATAAAAAAATTCAAAGAAATTTAATTTAATTTCTCCAAAATATCATCAATTTCAGCTCCTTCTACAGAAAATCTTAAGAAAATTCAAAGGAATCGAAGTGAATATCAACTAAATTTACTCAAATTCTGCATCTGTAACTAAAAATCATTAAAAAATGCAAAGAAATTTAATTTAATTTCTCCAAAATATCATCAATTTCAGCTCCTTTTACTAAAATTCTTATGAAAATCCAAAGGAATCGAAGTGAATATCAACTAAATTTACTCAAATTCTGCATCTGTAACTAAAAATCATAAAAAAATTCAAAAAGATTATTTAATTTTACCACAATTTCTTCAATTTCAGCTCCTCCTACAAAAAATCTTAAGAAAATTCAAAGGAGTCGAAGTGAATATCAACTAAATTTACTCAAATTCTGCATCTGTAACTAAAAATCATAAAAAAATTCAAAAAGATTATTTAATTTTACCACAATTTCTTCAATTTCAGCTCCTCCTACAAAAAATCTTAAGAAAATTCAAAGGAGTCGAAGTGAATATCAACTGAATTTACTCAAATTCTGCACCTTTAACTAAAAATCATTAAAAAATGCAAAGAAATTTAATTTAATTTCTCCAAAATATCATCAATTTCAGCTCCATTTACTAAAATTCTTATGAAAATCCAAAGGAATCGAAGTGAATATCAACTAAATTTACTCAAATTCTGCATCTGTAACTAAAAATCATTAAAAAATGCAAAGAAATTTAATTTAATTTCTCCAAAATATCATCAATTTCAGCTCCTTCTACTAAAATTCTTATGAAAAACCAAAGGAATCGAAGTGAATATCAACTAAATTTACTCAAATTCTGCATCTGTAACTAACTAAAAATCATAAAAAAATTCAAAAAGATTTAATTTAATATCACCACAATTTCTCCAATTTCAGCTCCTCCTACGAAAAATCTTAAGAAAATTCAAAGGAGTCGAAGTGAATATCAACTAAATTTACTCAAATTCTGCATCTGTAACTAAAAATCATAAAAAAATTCAAAAAAATTTAATTTATATCACCAACATTTTTTCAATTTCAGCACCTCCTACAAAAAATCTAAAGAAAATTCCAAAGAATCGATGTGAATTTCAACTATATTATCTCAAATTCTGCACCTTTAACTAAAAATCATTAAAAAATGCAAAGAAATTTAATTTAATTTCTCCAAAATATCATCAATTTCAGCTCCTTCTACAAAAAATCTTAAGAAAATCCAAAGGAATCGAAGTGAATATCAACTAAATTTACTCAAATTCTGCACATTTCACTAAAAGTCATAAAAAAATGCAAAGAAATTTAATTTAATTTCACCAAAATATCATCAATTTCAGCTCCTTCTACTAAAAATCTTAAGAAAATCCAAAAGAATCGAAGTGAATATCAACTAAATTTACTCAAATTCTGCATCTGTAACTAAAAATCATAAAAAAATTCAAAAAAATTTAATTTATATCACCAACATTTTTTCAATTTCAGCACCTCCTACAAAAAATCTAAAGAAAATTCCAAAGAATCGATGTGAATTTCAACTATATTATCTCAAATTCTGCACCTTTAACTAAAAATCATTAAAAAATGCAAAGAAATTTAATTTAATTTCTCCAAAATATCATCAATTTCAGCTCCTTCTACAAAAAATCTTAAGAAAATTCAAAGGAATCGAAGTGAATATCAACTAAATTTACTCAAATTCTGCACCATTAACTAAAAATCATTAAAAAATTCAAAGAAATTTAATTTAATATCACCACAATTTCTCCAATTTCAGCTCCTCCTACAAAAAATCTTAAGAAAATTCAAAGGAATCGAAGTGAATATCAACTAAATTTACTCAAATTCTGCACCTTTAACTAAAAATCATTAAAAAATTCAAAGAAATTTAATTTAATTTCACCAAAATATCATCAATTTCAGCTCCTTCTACAGAAAATCTTAAGAAAATTCAAAGGAATCGAAGTGAATATCAACTAAATTTACTCAAATTCTGCATCTGTAACTAAAAATCATTAAAAAATGCAAAGAAATTTAATTTAATTTCTCCAAAATATCATCGATTTCAGCTCCTTCTACAGAAAATCTTAAGAAAATTCAAAGGAATCGAAGTGAATATCAACTAAATTTACTCAAATTCTGCATCTGTAACTAAAAATCATTAAAAAATGCAAAGAAATTTAATTTAATTTCTCCAAAATATCATCAATTTCAGCTCCTTTTACTAAAATTCTTATGAAAATCCAAAGGAATCGAAGTGAATATCAACTAAATTTACTCAAATTCTGCATCTGTAACTAAAAATCATAAAAAAATTCAAAAAGATTATTTAATTTTACCACAATTTCTTCAATTTCAGCTCCTCCTACAAAAAATCTTAAGAAAATTCAAAGGAATCGAAGTGAATATCAACTAAATTTACTCAAATTCTGCACCTTTAACTAAAAATCATTAAAAAATGCAAAGAAATTTAATTTAATTTCTCCAAAATATCATCAATTTCAGCTCCTTTTACTAAAATTCTTATGAAAATCCAAAGGAATCGAAGTGAATATCAACTAAATTTACTCAAATTCTGCATCTGTAACTAAAAATCATAAAAAACTTCAAAGAAATTTAATTTAATTTCTCCAAAATATCATCAATTTCAGCTCCTTCTACAGAAAATCTTAAGAAAATTCAAAGGAATCGAAGTGAATATCAACTAAATTTACTCAAATTCTGCATCTGTAACTAAAAATCATTAAAAAATGCAAAGAAATTTAATTTAATTTCTCCAAAATATCATCAATTTCAGCTCCTTTTACTAAAATTCTTATGAAAATCCAAAGGAATCGAAGTGAATATCAACTAAATTTACTCAAATTCTGCATCTGTAACTAAAAATCATAAAAAAATTCAAAAAGATTATTTAATTTTACCACAATTTCTTCAATTTCAGCTCCTCCTACAAAAAATCTTAAGAAAATTCAAAGGAGTCGAAGTGAATATCAACTAAATTTACTCAAATTCTGCATCTGTAACTAAAAATCATAAAAAAATTCAAAAAGATTATTTAATTTTACCACAATTTCTTCAATTTCAGCTCCTCCTACAAAAAATCTTAAGAAAATTCAAAGGAGTCGAAGTGAATATCAACTGAATTTACTCAAATTCTGCACCTTTAACTAAAAATCATTAAAAAATGCAAAGAAATTTAATTTAATTTCTCCAAAATATCATCAATTTCAGCTCCATTTACTAAAATTCTTATGAAAATCCAAAGGAATCGAAGTGAATATCAACTAAATTTACTCAAATTCTGCATCTGTAACTAAAAATCATTAAAAAATGCAAAGAAATTTAATTTAATTTCTCCAAAATATCATCAATTTCAGCTCCTTCTACGCCCCAAGATTTTTCGCGCGCGGTTACTTCAACTCATTTATAAATCTATATACAAATCCGCTCAAATCTTCCCCAAAACCTCAATTCTTACCCCTTTTCCATGACCACGGCCGCCTTGGCGATGTACCTTAGCGGTCCCCATCTCAAGACGGTCAATCATTAAATCTCCTTCCCTTATTCGCCCAACGCGGCACAAATTCCTCTCTTACGTCAAATCTAAACAAGTCCCTCGCCCCACAAATATCTTAAATCGAGACCACGTCTCACACCCTCTCAATGACCAAAGCAGTCAAACCCTCCGACGTCCCTTTCCTATTAAAACACCCAAAATCCATTCGAGGAGTTGAGCAAATCAAAATCCTATGTATAAAAACCCCGGAAGCATAGATGCGAATCCAAATATAGATCAACCTTTGGTCCCTACAAAAAACCCCAAAAGTTACTGCGACGCATGTTCCTAATTAGGTCAAGGTGCATACTGCGCACCCCCCTTCATACTGTAAAATATTATATAAGCAGGGCAAAGTCCATACCGCGGGTACACCCCACAACCCCTTGCAAAATCATATAAATACAAGGGCCCGGAGACAGAAGTCCTCTTTCGACGAAATACCTTTGCCGAAGGAAAGCTAATTACTCGAAACCATTTAAGGTCTCGCTGATCAAAGTATCATTTAAAATAAATTCAAACACCATCAACCATCAAGTATCGTAAGAGATTATAACTACTATTAATACCACGGTATATCACCATCATCTATGACAATTGTTCACATTCTTATTGTTTCATATTGTTTCACATTACAACGCTTATTGCGTTTATATTATCTTGTATTGCTATTCACATTATTTCGTATTGCAAAGCTTATTGCGCTCATATTATCGTGTATTGCTGTTTGCATTGCTTATTAACGCCTATTGCGTAAATCATTCTATCTTATTAATATATATATCTTGTATTTCATGTTCATATTCATAACTCATAACCATTATATACATGCTATGTTCATCGCCTATCCATTATTATAAAACGTAACTATCTGCACAACGATAGTGCATTATATATTATCAAAACTATAAAGTGAATAAACAGTTTTACTTTAAATCTGTTACGAATTATTTGTGTCAATCCTTCGGCTACGAAGATCCCGAAATCCAAACAGGCTGCCGGAACAGCTGATTCCGGGCAACGACCGCAGAAAGCGTCACGGTGTTTACTAAACTTACTTACGCATAGGTTTCGCTTAACCGTATGACTAGTCAAATCTCGCGAAGTATTACATGTGTCTTTTACGATAATGCAGCGGTAAATCCGATTACCTAAGCAAACCAAAACAAGTGCTCTAACGGGTGTCTCTCCAATACAAACCAGTTCATTTAAACCTTCCCTGGTCGATTAGTGTGCAGAATTAAACATTACTCGCCTGACGTTCAAAAAACGGTTAGTGTGCAGAATTAAACATTTCTCGCCTGTCAGTCCCAAATCCATTAGTGCGTAGAATTTCACATTTCTCTCCCGCCTTCTACCTAAATCCTCAGTGTGCAGAATTGAACATTGCTCGCCTGACTTTCCCTAAATCCTCAGTGTGCAGAATTAAACATTACTCGCCTGCCGTTCGATACGATTAGTGTGCAGAATTTCACATTTCTCGCCTGACGTTCGAAATGGTTAGTGTGCAGAATTGAACATTGCTCGCCTGACTTTCCCTAAATCCTCAGTGTGCAGAATTAAACATTACTCGCCTGCCATTCGAAACAATTAGTGTGCAGAATTTCACATTTCTCGCCTGACGCTCGAAATGGTTAGTGTGCAGAATTGAATATTGCTCGCCTGACCTTCCCTAATCTTCAATCCCCTGAATCTAACATTCTCCCGGCCGTTCGAGACGATTAGCGTGCAGAATTTCACATTTCTCGCCTGACAATCGAAAAGGCTGGTGTACAGAATTACGTCGTCAAATACCTGATTTCCTCGCCTCCCGGTGCGCTGAACTATAGATCAGCGCCTGGAATTTATGTAAAAACCCCTTTGTCATTTGTCCCATTAAATCCATAACCCGGGACGTGACAAAATTTTTGGTGACAGCGGTGGGATCTTCGTCAACCGTTGTAAAAAGAAATTTTAATACGGTGCCCACAAGGTCCCTATATTTAGCATTCATGTGCATTGAGCACCCAAATCGGTGGGAACCGACTTACAGAAGCCGCCGCCTACAAAGTCTAACGGCTTACTTGAATTCACTGACGTGTGTTTCTGGAGGGATCGCTACCACACAGGACGGAAGCGAAATTTGCGTAAGGTGTTCTAGCGTAGCGCCCGCAGACACCATAGAAATATATTGGACGCATTACTACTATACTTATAGGACCCCAGTTAATTGCCCGCGGTGTAGGGAATTACTATTACCAAACCGCCCCATAAGAGATTGCACCGAGTGCACGGCAAGCTATCTTCTCACGGGTAAAAGTTACTTAAGGTTCGATAATAACAAATTATAAAAACCCTAGACGTACAATCTCAAATTTATAATAAATTCTAAAGTACTAAGTTTCATACAAAAAAATTACTTATGTATATCACGCGTTCACAAGTGATCATAGCAGGTCAACGACGCCAAAGGTTACAAGGCACCATTTCGCGCACCATTGCGTGCATGCAGAGCGTAGTTTGTCTTAGAGGCCGTTCAGCTAAAACTTACAACAAGGAAGATATTTGCTTGCCCTGCTCCTGGTTGTACCCAGAAAAAGTAGAAAAGGAGCAGCTCCTTCATTATTACGAAACGCCAAAACCGATTACCCCTTGCAAATGGTGTGGAATTCCTCTATACCATACTCGCCCCATGCATAGTTGTCCCATATGCGTAGAATTCTATATCCTTTCTGGAGAAACCTACGACTGATTTGAGGAACCAGAAGAACTAGATTTTTAAACGGCGACGTAACCTTAGTAGCCAAGGTGGAACGTCTGTTATTTCAGACAGGCAAAGACCTGTCGAGTACTCAACGCCAATAATATTTTCCGATTAGCATGTGTGATAAACACACAAGTATAGACAATTTGTACTATCCAAGCCGTAGATTCCGAGGCGTATTATCTGACTCAAACGCATTGGTTTGTGTTTCTGGCACCGTAGTAACGACCACGGAAGGCGTCAATATTTGTCAAAATTGTTTCAATTTGGATCCGGTAGAGGTGGACGAGATCTATCAAACTCACCACTACCGACCAAACGACATACTCCCCGAGTGTCCCCATTGTAGAGACCATCTATTCAGAGCACGTCCCATTAGCGAATGTGCCGCGTGCACCAAAAAAGATCGCCTCTCCAATAAGAGACAAAACGGTTTTAACGTACACCAAAGTCTAGAGCACTGCAGGGTTTAAACAAAGGCCGGACGCCTAAACGTAGGGAAATCCCCATAAATTCCGAACACACCAAAAATTCAATCCAATTAATCATGTCCGTGTACGGGGACACAAATGAATCTCGCGTGGTGGACCAAGGCGCGGACCCTTCCATTAACCGAATTGACACCGCGACCGTCGAATTAATGGACCGGATACAACTATTACGGGAAAAACAAGCTGAAATCGAACGCTTGCACGCGAAATATGTCGTAAATCCGCAACCCAAAACGCGTTCGGACGCAGCCGCCGGTTCAGACGGCCCCGCGTCGGAAGATCTCTCAAATCAAATACAAGCCATCCGCGAAATAATGGAAAAGCTTCTTGTACCCTCGCCACTAGTAAACAATTTTGGCACCCCCGGTTCCTCGCGATTCGATAGGAAACCAAACTTAAACTATGACCGCGATACCGACCACAGTCCATCGCCCCAAATCAGCTTAAAGGACGCCATAGAGACAGTCCCTAATTTTAACGGGAATAACATACCCGTGGTGCAATTCGCGAGAGCCTGTAATAGGGCTAAGGCTCTGGTTCCCCCGCAAGCCGAACCCCAGTTGGCTAGGTTACTACGTAATAAATTACAAGACCATGCTAGCTTGGCCGTTGAGGATAGGGTCTTCGACACCGTGAAAGACTTAATTAAACAACTTAAATTAACCTTCTCCCCTGCAAAAACGGCTGACCATTATCGCGGTGAGCTCGCGAACGTTATGAAAGGAGCCAACGAGCACGTGTTAGAATATATCTCCCGCGTTAAGGACCTCCGGTTCGCAATTCTAGAAGAGGATAGGGAATACTACCGCGATTTCGCTAGGAATCACCCCGAGGACCTAGATCGCCTGACATTGGACTCATTCGTCGATGGACTTCCACCTCATGTAAGGACGAATCTACTACAGCACCAGTTCGAAACGCTCGACGAAGCGTTCAACCTGGCCATTCGAGTAGACAAGAAGATGGAAAGGGATCGCATCAGGTTCTCAGAACCGAAGACCCCCAAACTGACGTGCCAACTCTGCAACAAGACCGGTCACGACGCCCGAGTCTGTCGCAGCAACCCAGGTCCGCCAGCTCAACCCTCCGAGAGGCAGCCCACAACCCTTCCTGCGGATTATGGGAATGGAGCATCAAGCCAACTACTCCCATATTGGGACAAGACTCGACCTCCACCCCCCAGGCCTACGGAGCTGCGAATCTGCGGATATTGCAAGAAGCCCGGACACCTGATTTCAGAATGTAGGAAGCGTATATATAATTATAATGCAAGGAACCCTGGAACCTTCCAGGAGACGAACTCGGGAAACGCCCCGCCTCCACGGGTACCTATGGACGCGTACCGTGGGACAGGCCAAGCGGGAGCGCGTCCGATAAACGTACAGAGGGAATAGAGGGTAACAAACATAAAATCGCCACTGCGCGGGTAAATCCGGTAAATGAAGCCCCGTCCGTAATAGTCAACTCCCCCGATTTCGAAGAAGACGCCGAATTAATGATCGACTCCGGATCAGAGGTGAACTTACTAAAAGTTCAGGTCGTAAAAAGAATCCAAGACGTCAATATAGAGAATAAGTTATTACTTAAAGGGATTTCTACGGACCCTGTCCCTACCCTCGGGACAATCAAAATAACTCTTTTGGGCGAAGATGCCACGTTCCACGTAGTCCCAAAAGACTTCCCAATTAGACCACAAGGTATACTAGGAGCCGAATTTCTAACAGGAAGGAATGCCACTATCGACTACCTTAAGAAACAGCTACACTTTCACGGAAACTCCATCCCATTCATTAATAGGGATCAAGTGACGCTACCCGCAAGATCGAGAACAGGTACCTTCGTGTACGTATCGAATTTAAATCTCGAAGAAGGATACTTGCCCCGATTAAATCTGGGCACAGGAATTCACGCTGGTAACGCTCTTGTCCGTAATCAAAACGGCAAAGCATACCTGCAAATGGTAAACTCAAACGAAGAAGACTCCATAATTACAATACCCACCGTTGAACTGGAGGAATTCGACCGGATAATCGCGGAACCTAGACAAAAACGAAGAAGAGAGACAACACCGCCTTCAGGCATCAACCCCATCCCCAATCTAATGAAAATCAAGTCCCTGTTAGCCCTGGACCTATCAATCCACCAACCCGAGGCATCTGCGAAAGTGCACTCACTCCCACCCCCTACGCATCCCACGAAATTTTCTCTTCCCTTAAAATCCCTCAAGTCTCTCGCGAAAACGTTTACTATGGAACCATTAGAAAATTCTGAAGAATCTCCTTCAAGGGCGGAACTAGTATTAAAATCGATCTCCATGGAACACATGAATCCGGAAGAACAGCGCCACGTTCAAGAAATAATAAAGCGAAACCATGACCTCTTCCATCTCCCAGACGAGAAGTTGGGTCACACGAACGCTATTCAACACGGAATCCAAACAACGGACCCGGCGCCGGTTAATACGAAGCAATATCGCTTCCCTCAAGTCCACAAGAAAGAAATCACCAAACAAGTACAAAAGATGTTGGAAAGCGAAATTATCAAGCCATCATTATCGCCCTACAATTCACCCATCTGGATCGTCTCCAAGAAACCAGGACCCAATGGAGAACTCCTGTGGCGGATGGTAATCGATTTCAGGGACGTAAACAAAATAACCGTTCCTGACGCCTATCCACTCCCGAACATCAACGAAATATTGGACCAACTGGGAGGAGCAAAATACTTCTCCGTATTCGACCTCGCTTCAGGATTTCATCAAATACCCATGAAGCCGGAAGACTCACCAAAAACAGCATTTTCTACGCCTCATGGACATTACGAATTTGTTAGGATGCCGTTTGGACTTTGTAACGCACCAGCTACGTTCCAACGTCTGATGGACCACACTCTTACGGGACTCCAGGACACGGAAATGTTCGTGTATTTGGACGACATCGTCCTTTACGCGAGCTCCCTCACCGAACATTTAATAAAATTTAAGAAACTCGCCTATCGTCTCCGCGAAGCGAACCTTAAACTGCAACCTTCCAAGTGCAAATTTTTACATAAGGAAGTTGCATACTTGGGTCACGTGATCACCGAGGAAGGGGTAAAACCGGATCAACAGAAGATTCAAGCCGTCCGTAACTACCCAGCACCTCGCACACCCAAAGGAATTAAAGAATTCCTTGGATTAACCGGTTATTACCGAAGATTTATCCCAGACTTTTCTAAGGTTGCTCGCCCGTTGACCCAACTTTTGAAGAAAGACACAACATTTAATTGGGGACCGTCCCAGCAAACTGCTTTCGACCACTTAAGGTCAGCCTTGCAAACAGAACCTATCCTACAATATCCGAATTTTAACCTGGAATTCCACGTCACTACTGATGCCTCCGAATACGCCATCGGAGGAATATTAAGTCAGGCTATTGACGAAAAAGAGCTACCAATTGCTTACGCGTCCCGTCTTTTAAACAAAGCGGAAATCAATTACGCGACTATAGAAAAGGAACTCCTAGCAATAGTTTATTGTGTCAGATACTTCCGTCCTTACCTTTATGGGAGGAAATTTATTTTATATACCGACCACCAACCTTTAGTTTGGTTACACAGGGTAAAGGACCCGACGTCGCGACTCGTTAGGTGGCGCCTAAAATTAGCGGAATACGACTATGACATTCGATATCAACCGGGAAAAAGCAACAAACTTGCTGACGCCTTATCCCGTAATCCACCTACGGCGGAGACATGCCCCATACGACCACGAGAGGAAAATGACGATGACTGGGAAGATCTGCCCCCGCCTAAACGAGGCCCAGGGAGACCTCGGGGCTCCCAAGCGTCCACCTCCACACAAAAATCTACAAGTAAAATTCGCCACAGAACGGCTCCTACGAGGACGCAACCACGCCGAAAGGTACGCAAGGACCTGACGCCGATAATAGCGCCACCGGATTCCCCGTCGCTAAATCTACCAGAAGCAGGAAATACTACAGAAGAAGAAACCCAGGTAGCAGAAGAGGAACCTGCAGAGGAGCCGTATTCGGTTATCTCGTTTCCAGAATCGCCAGCACCGCCGGAACAAGATGACTCAGATTCCGATGTGGCATCAAACGCTTCACATGAATCAACATCGGACTCGGAATCATCGATAATCGAGACAAACGATCCTCCGGAACCAGCCTACGAAGCAGACCCTGATAAGGACCTCAGGATAACGCCAGTAATCAGTCGCGACCCGTTGTCCCTTCGAAAAGAAACGCTCGTATTCTTTTTAAGCGCCGATGGGAAAACTTGCGACGATGGCGCGAAACAACTGCAGGAAGCGGGAATCCTGCCAATAACAAAAGACCTCACACTAGGCAGGGCACACGTAACATTCAACAAGGGCCAAATTCTCATCGGGTTAGTTATTAAGGAAACGCAAAATACGCCTTTAGTCACTACCACATGGGGCGAAACCCTTTCTTCCCTTAGAAATGTAGTACGTGAGCTCATAATATATTCTTTCAGTATAGCTAAAACTACTAGTATCGATCAGTTAAGCTGGCAAGATATTATTACAGATATTCTCGAAACCCTCGACGAAGAAGACATTAGTATCACGATATGTTTACAAATAGTCCGCATCCCGAAGGATGCGGAACGACGAAACATTATTATGGAGAATCATGCATCCGCGTTAGCCGGTCATAAAGGAGTAACCAAAACATATAACCGTATTCGTCACTACTATTTTTGGAAAGGCATGAAGAAAGCCGTGGAAGATTTCGTCCGAAACTGCGAGGACTGCCAACGAAAGAAACTAGTGCGTGTAAAAACCAGACAACCAATGATCCTTACCGATACTCCTGGACGCGCCTTCGATAAAGTTGCGTTAGATATAGTAGGGCCGTTACCTACTACAAGAATGGGGAATACCTACATTCTAACAATGCAGGATTTACTAACAAAATACTTCGTGTGCGAACCCCTTAAACAATCCACAGCGATAAAAATTGCAGACGCATTTATAAAACGATTTATTTGTCAATTCGGAGCTCCTAGAGCCATCCTCACTGACCAAGGAGCAAATCTCACCGGTAATTTCATGAAAGCTATCGCGCAGAAATTTAAAATCGAACAATTTCGAACCACAGCCTTTCACCCGCAAACAAACGGCTCTCTAGAACGATCGCACCTCGTATTAACCGAATATTTAAAGATGTTTATAAGTAGGTACAGCGACTGGGACGAATGGACTGAAATGGCCGCGTTCTCTTATAATACCAGCGTCCACGAGGGCACTGGTTACACTCCACACGAGCTAGTATTCGGGAAAATAGCCCGGGTACCCAGTCAGAAACGGGTGCCCGAAGATTTTGAAAATGAAACTTACAACCACTACCTGTCCAAATTAAGTACGAGGCTACAAGAACTGCAAATCGCTGCAGCTGAAAAGTTGAATCAGTCCAAGCTTCGTTACAAAAAATATTATGATAGACATATAAACGAAGAGACCTTCAAACCGGGTGACCCTGTCTTTGTATTAATAGAACCGAGAAAAGGGAAATTTGGCGACCAATACTCTGGTCCCCACACTATATTAGAGGTGATTCCCTCTCAGAATCTCAGAATATCATGGAAGGGAAAAAGTAAAATCATCCATGCGAACAAAGCGCGTCTTGGCCACTTACGCGAGAATCCAAGTTGACCCCTTTATCAAACCAAACATACTAATCCTACTTTATCTTAGATCGTTAAAAGTTAACGCACAGGGAAGCATGCCCCATAGGCGGACCGCTATAGCGGGCCAACCCCACCATTTCGGGGGGGGCCAGAAAAGGAGGCTCTCCCGCATGCGGTGGCGGCGCCGAAGGAACACCCTGGCGGGAAGGAGCAATTCTCCTCTCCTCCCAAGGGTCATCGCCGACACCGTAGTCAGGGAAGCTGAGACTCGCCTGGAAAACCTCCTCAGGGAGGCAGATCCCCACGCGGAGGCTATCCTCAGGGAGGCAGACACATCCATGGAGGTCGTCGATCTCACCGACTCCCCTGCCCCTACACCCATCGACTGGGTAACCCTTATGGAGGCGATCACGCCTCCACTCCCGCAACGCGCCCCAAGGGCAATACATGCACCTCCTCCCCGACCCAGCAATACCCCTTTCCCCTCTATAATTCCTCCAAATCCAGGTGTAGTGGAAATCCTGGACACGGCGTCAGCCATCAGAGTCCCTGACACCAGGGAACTGACGCCGGAGTTTCTAAGGTGGTTCAATGACCAATATCAAGATGGTCATAACCTCGCGTACATCCTGGAGGATGTCACCTTTTCCACCCTTTCCTATTCATATCCCCCTTAAACTTCTTGTATATATATATGTAAATAGTCCCTTATAAATACATCCCTTAAACGTTTTTTCTTTCTTTTTATGTATATGTATTTACCAAAAGCCCTTTTGGCAGATAATTTTGTTTTCTTTCTTTGTTTTTTGAATAATCACATTTTATTTTTTTTTTCCTCCAAAGAATTATTTTGTTTGACACTGCGACGAGCAGGACCAATAACTTCAAAATCCACCTTTGCTCCTTACGGTGAAGAAATGCAGGCATTTCTTCATATAAGGGGGGAGGTGTGACGCCCCAAGATTTTTCGCGCGCGGTTACTTCAACTCATTTATAAATCTATATACAAATCCGCTCAAATCTTCCCCAAAACCTCAATTCTTACCCCTTTTCCATGACCACGGCCGCCTTGGCGATGTACCTTAGCGGTCCCCATCTCAAGACGGTCAATCATTAAATCTCCTTCCCTTATTCGCCCAACGCGGCACAAATTCCTCTCTTACGTCAAATCTAAACAAGTCCCTCGCCCCACAAATATCTTAAATCGAGACCACGTCTCACACCCTCTCAATGACCAAAGCAGTCAAACCCTCCGACGTCCCTTTCCTATTAAAACACCCAAAATCCATTCGAGGAGTTGAGCAAATCAAAATCCTATGTATAAAAACCCCGGAAGCATAGATGCGAATCCAAATATAGATCAACCTTTGGTCCCTACAAAAAACCCCAAAAGTTACTGCGACGCATGTTCCTAATTAGGTCAAGGTGCATACTGCGCACCCCCCTTCATACTGTAAAATATTATATAAGCAGGGCAAAGTCCATACCGCGGGTACACCCCACAACCCCTTGCAAAATCATATAAATACAAGGGCCCGGAGACAGAAGTCCTCTTTCGACGAAATACCTTTGCCGAAGGAAAGCTAATTACTCGAAACCATTTAAGGTCTCGCTGATCAAAGTATCATTTAAAATAAATTCAAACACCATCAACCATCAAGTATCGTAAGAGATTATAACTACTATTAATACCACGGTATATCACCATCATCTATGACAATTGTTCACATTCTTATTGTTTCATATTGTTTCACATTACAACGCTTATTGCGTTTATATTATCTTGTATTGCTATTCACATTATTTCGTATTGCAAAGCTTATTGCGCTCATATTATCGTGTATTGCTGTTTGCATTGCTTATTAACGCCTATTGCGTAAATCATTCTATCTTATTAATATATATATCTTGTATTTCATGTTCATATTCATAACTCATAACCATTATATACATGCTATGTTCATCGCCTATCCATTATTATAAAACGTAACTATCTGCACAACGATAGTGCATTATATATTATCAAAACTATAAAGTGAATAAACAGTTTTACTTTAAATCTGTTACGAATTATTTGTGTCAATCCTTCGGCTACGAAGATCCCGAAATCCAAACAGGCTGCCGGAACAGCTGATTCCGGGCAACGACCGCAGAAAGCGTCACGGTGTTTACTAAACTTACTTACGCATAGGTTTCGCTTAACCGTATGACTAGTCAAATCTCGCGAAGTATTACATGTGTCTTTTACGATAATGCAGCGGTAAATCCGATTACCTAAGCAAACCAAAACAAGTGCTCTAACGGGTGTCTCTCCAATACAAACCAGTTCATTTAAACCTTCCCTGGTCGATTAGTGTGCAGAATTAAACATTACTCGCCTGACGTTCAAAAAACGGTTAGTGTGCAGAATTAAACATTTCTCGCCTGTCAGTCCCAAATCCATTAGTGCGTAGAATTTCACATTTCTCTCCCGCCTTCTACCTAAATCCTCAGTGTGCAGAATTGAACATTGCTCGCCTGACTCTCCTTGCATTCTCAGTGTGCAGAATTAAACATTACTCGCCTGCCGTTCGATACGATTAGTGTGCAGAATTTCACATTTCTCGCCTGACGTTCGAAATGGTTAGTGTGCAGAATTGAACATTGCTCGCCTGACTTTCCCTAAATCCTCAGTGTGCAGAATTAAACATTACTCGCCTGCCGTTCGATACGATTAGTGTGCAGAATTTCACATTTCTCGCCTGACGTTCGAAATGGTTAGTGTGCAGAATTGAACATTGCTCGCCTGACTTTCCCTAAATCCTCAGTGTGCAGAATTAAACATTACTCGCCTGCCATTCGAAACAATTAGTGTGCAGAATTTCACATTTCTCGCCTGACGCTCGAAATGGTTAGTGTGCAGAATTGAATATTGCTCGCCTGACCTTCCCTAATCTTCAATCCCCTGAATCTAACATTCTCCCGGCCGTTCGAGACGATTAGCGTGCAGAATTTCACATTTCTCGCCTGACAATCGAAAAGGCTGGTGTACAGAATTACGTCGTCAAATACCTGATTTCCTCGCCTCCCGGTGCGCTGAACTATAGATCAGCGCCTGGAATTTATGTAAAAACCCCTTTGTCATTTGTCCCATTAAATCCATAACCCGGGACGTGACACATCTGTAACTAAAAATCATTAAAAAATGCAAAGAAATTTAATTTAATTTCTCCAAAATATCATCAATTTCAGCTCCTTCTACAGAAAATCTTAAGAAAATTCAAAGGAATCGAAGTGAATATCAACTAAATTTACTCAAATTCTGCATCTGTAACTAAAAATCATTAAAAAATGCAAAGAAATTTAATTTAATTTCTCCAAAATATCATCAATTTCAGCTCCTTCTACAGAAAATCTTAAGAAAATTCAAAGGAATCGAAGTGAATATCAACTAAATTTACTCAAATTCTGCATCTGTAACTAACTAAAAATCATAAAAAAATTCAAAAAGATTTAATTTAATATCACCACAATTTCTCCAATTTCAGCTCCTCCTACGAAAAATCTTAAGAAAATTCAAAAGAATCGAAGTGAATATCAAGTAAATTTACTCAAATTCTGCACCTTTCACTAAAAATCATAAAAAAATGCAAAGAAATTTAATTTAATTTCACCAAAATATCATCAATTTCAGCTCCTTCTACAGAAAATCTTAAGAAAATTCAAAGGAATCGAAGTGAATATCAACTAAATTTACTCAAATTCTGCATCTGTAACTAAAAATCATTAAAAAATGCAAAGAAATTTAATTTAATTTCTCCAAAATATCATCAATTTCAGCTCCTTCTACAGAAAATCTTAAGAAAATTCAAAGGAATCGAAGTGAATATCAACTAAATTTACTCAAATTCTGCACCTTTCACTAAAAGTCATAAAAAAATGCAAAGAAATTTAATTTAATTTCACCAAAATATCATCAATTTCAGCTCCTTCTACTAAAAATCTTAAGAAAATCCAAAAGAATCGAAGTGAATATCAACTAAATTTACTCAAATTCTGCATCTGTAACTAAAAATCATAAAAAATTCATAAAGATTTAATTTATATCACCAAAATTTTTTCAATTTCAGCACCTCCTACTAAAAAGCTTAAGAAAATGCAAAAGAATCGAAGTGAATTTCAACAATATTTTCTCAAATTCTGCACCTTTATCTAAAAATCATTAAAAAATTCAAAAAGATTTAATTTAATTTCACCAAAATTTTTTCAATTTCAGCACCTCTTACTAAAAATCTTAAGAAAATTCAAAAGAATAAATGTGAAATTCAACAATATTTTCACAAATTCTGCACCTTTAACTAAAAATCATAAAAAAATTCAAAAAGATTTAATTTAATTTCACCAAATTTCTTCAATTTCAGCAATTCTTACTAAAAATCTTAAGAAAATTCAAAAGAATCGAAGTGAATATCAAGTAAATTTACTCAAATTCTGCACCTTTAACTAAAAATCATTAAAAAATGCAAAGAAATTTAATTTAATTTCTCCAAAATATCATCAATTTCAGCTCCTTTTACTAAAATTCTTATGAAAATCCAAAAGAATCGAAGTGAATTTCAACAATATTTTCTCAAATTCTGTTTCTGTAACTAAAAATCATAAAAAAAATTCAAAAAGATTTAATTTAATTTCACCAAAATATCATCAATTTCAGCTCCTTCTACTAAAAATCTTATGAAAATCCAATAGAATCTAAGTGAACATCAACTAAATTTACTCAAATTCTGCATCTGTAACTAAAAATCATAAAAAATTCAGAAAGATTTAATTTAATTTTACCACAATTTCCATCAATTTCAGCTCCTTCTACTAAAAATCTTATGAAAATCCAAAGGAATCGAAGTGAATATCAACTAAATTTACTCAAATTCTGCACATTTCACTAAAAGTCATAAAAAAATGCAAAGAAATTTAATTTAATTTCACCAAAATATCATCAATTTCAGCTCCTTCTACTAAAAATCTTAAGAAAATCCAAAAGAATCGAAGTGAATATCAACTAAATTTACTCAAATTCTGCATCTGTAACTAAAAATCATAAAAAAATTCAAAAAAATTTAATTTATATCACCAACATTTTTTCAATTTCAGCACCTCCTACAAAAAATCTAAAGAAAATTCCAAAGAACCGATGTGAATTTCAACTATATTATCTCAAATTCTGCACCTTTAACTAAAAATCATTAAAAAATGCAAAGAAATTTAATTTAATTTCTCCAAAATATCATCAATTTCAGCTCCTTCTACAAAAAATCTTAAGAAAATTCAAAGGAATCGAAGTGAATATCAACTAAATTTACTCAAATTCTGCACCATTAACTAAAAATCATTAAAAAATTCAAAGAAATTTAATTTAATATCACCACAATTTCTCCAATTTCAGCTCCTCCTACAAAAAATCTTAAGAAAATTCAAAGGAATCGAAGTGAATATCAACTAAATTTACTCAAATTCTGCACCTTTAACTAAAAATCATTAAAAAATTCAAAGAAATTTAATTTAATTTCACCAAAATATCATCAATTTCAGCTCCTTCTACAGAAAATCTTAAGAAAATTCAAAGGAATCGAAGTGAATATCAACTAAATTTACTCAAATTCTGCATCTGTAACTAAAAATCATTAAAAAATGCAAAGAAATTTAATTTAATTTCTCCAAAATATCATCAATTTCAGCTCCTTCTACAGAAAATCTTAAGAAAATTCAAAGGAATCGAAGTGAATATCAACTAAATTTACTCAAATTCTGCATCTGTAACTAAAAATCATTAAAAAATGCAAAGAAATTTAATTTAATTTCTCCAAAATATCATCAATTTCAGCTCCTTTTACTAAAATTCTTATGAAAATCCAAAGGAATCGAAGTGAATATCAACTAAATTTACTCAAATTCTGCATCTGTAACTAAAAATCATAAAAAAATTCAAAAAGATTATTTAATTTTACCACAATTTCTTCAATTTCAGCTCCTCCTACAAAAAATCTTAAGAAAATTCAAAGGAATCGAAGTGAATATCAACTAAATTTACTCAAATTCTGCACCTTTAACTAAAAATCATTAAAAAATGCAAAGAAATTTAATTTAATTTCTCCAAAATATCATCAATTTCAGCTCCTTTTACTAAAATTCTTATGAAAATCCAAAGGAATCGAAGTGAATATCAACTAAATTTACTCAAATTCTGCATCTGTAACTAAAAATCATAAAAAACTTCAAAGAAATTTAATTTAATTTCTCCAAAATATCATCAATTTCAGCTCCTTCTACAAAAAATCTTAAGAAAATTCAAAGGAATCGAAGTGAATATCAACTAAATTTACTCAAATTCTGCATCTGTAACTAAAAATCATTAAAAAATGCAAAGAAATTTAATTTAATTTCTCCAAAATATCATCAATTTCAGCTCCTTTTACTAAAATTCTTATGAAAATCCAAAGGAATCGAAGTGAATATCAACTAAATTTACTCAAATTCTGCATCTGTAACTAAAAATCATAAAAAAATTCAAAAAGATTATTTAATTTTACCACAATTTCTTCAATTTCAGCTCCTCCTACAAAAAATCTTAAGAAAATTCAAAGGAGTCGAAGTGAATATCAACTAAATTTACTCAAATTCTGCATCTGTAACTAAAAATCATAAAAAAATTCAAAAAGATTATTAAATTTTACCACAATTTCTTCAATTTCAGCTCCTCCTACAAAAAATCTTAAGAAAATTCAAAGGAGTCGAAGTGAATATCAACTGAATTTACTCAAATTCTGCACCTTTAACTAAAAATCATTAAAAAATGCAAAGAAATTTAATTTAATTTCTCCAAAATATCATCAATTTCAGCTCCATTTACTAAAATTCTTATGAAAATCCAAAGGAATCGAAGTGAATATCAACTAAATTTACTCAAATTCTGCATCTGTAACTAAAAATCATTAAAAAATGCAAAGAAATTTAATTTAATTTCTCCAAAATATCATCAATTTCAGCTCCTTCTACTAAAATTCTTATGAAAAACCAAAGGAATCGAAGTGAATATCAACTAAATTTACTCAAATTCTGCATCTGTAACTAACTAAAAATCATAAAAAAATTCAAAAAGATTTAATTTAATATCACCACAATTTCTCCAATTTCAGCTCCTCCTACGAAAAATCTTAAGAAAATTCAAAGGAGTCGAAGTGAATATCAACTGAGTTTACTCAAATTCTGCACCTTTAACTAAAAATCATTAAAAAATGCAAAGAAATTTAATTTAATTTCTCCATAATATCATCAATTTCAGCTCCTTTTACTAAAATTCTTATGAAAATCCAAAGGAATCGAAGTGAATATCAACCAAATTTACTCAAATTCTGCATCTGTAACTAAAAATAATAAAAAAATTCCAAAAGATTTAATTTATATCACCAACATTTTTTCAATTTCAGCACCTCCTACAAAAAATCTAAAGAAAATTCAAAAGAATAAATGTGAAATTCAACAATATTTTCACAAATTCTGCACCTTTAACTAAAAATCATAAAAAAATTCAAAAAGATTTAATTTAATTTCACCAAATTTCTTCAATTTCAGCAATTCTTACAAAAAATCTTAAGAAAATTCAAAAGAATCGAAGTGAATATCAACTAAATTTACTCAAATTCTGCATCTGTAACTAAAAATCATAAAAAAATGCAAAGAAATTTAATTTAATTTTACCAAAATATCATCAATTTCAGCTCCTTCTACTAAAAATCTTATGAAAATCCAATAGAATCTAAGTGAATATCAACTAAATTTACTCAAATTCTGCATCTGTAACTAAAAATCATAAAAAAATTCAGAAAGATTTAATTTAATTTTACCACAATTTCCTTCAGTTCCAGCTCCTTCTACTAAAAATCTAATAAAAATCCAAAAGAATCGAAATGAATATCAAGTAAATTTACTCAAATTCTGCACCTTTAACTAAAAATCATTAAAAAATTCAAAGAAATTTAATTTAATTTCACCAAAATATCATCAATTTCAGCTCCTTCTATTAAAAATCTTATGGAAATCCAAAGGAATCGAAGTGAATATCAACTAAATTTACTCAAATTCTGCATCTGTAACTAACTAAAAATCATAAAAAAATTCAAAAAGATTTAATTTAATATCACCACAATTTCTCCAATTTCAGCTCCTCCTACGAAAAATCTTAAGAAAATTCAAAAGAATCGAAATGAATATCAAGTAAATTTACTCAAATTCTGCACCTTTAACTAAAAATCATTAAAAAATGCAAAGAAATTTAATTTAATTTCTCCAAAATATCATCAATTTCAGCTCCTTCTACAGAAAATCTTAAGAAAATTCAAAGGAATCGAAGTGAATATCAACTAAATTTACTCAAATTCTGCACCTTTCACTAAAAGTCATAAAAAAATGCAAAGAAATTTAATTTAATTTCACCAAAATATCATCAATTTCAGCTCCTTCTACTAAAAATCTTAAGAAAATCCAAAAGAATCGAAGTGAATATCAACTAAATTTACTCAAATTCTGCATCTGTAACTAAAAATCATAAAAAATTCATAAAGATTTAATTTATATCACCAAAATTTTTTCAATTTCAGCACCTCCTACTAAAAAGCTTAAGAAAATGCAATAGAATCGAAGTGAATTTCAACAATATTTTCTCAAATTCTGCACCTTTATCTAAAAATCATTAAAAAATTCAAAAAGATTTAATTTAATTTCACCAAAATTTTTTCAATTTCAGCACCTCTTACTAAAAATCTTAAGAAAATTCAAAAGAATAAATGTGAAATTCAACAATATTTTCACAAATTCTGCACCTTTAACTAAAAATCATAAAAAAATTCAAAAAGATTTAATTTAATTTCACCAAATTTCTTCAATTTCAGCAATTCTTACTAAAAATCTTAAGAAAATTCAAAAGAATCGAAGTGAATATCAAGTAAATTTACTCAAATTCTGCACCTTTAACTAAAAATCATTAAAAAATGCAAAGAAATTTAATTTAATTTCTCCAAAATATCATCAATTTCAGCTCCTTTTACTAAAATTCTTATGAAAATCCAAAAGAATCGAAGTGAATTTCAACAATATTTTCTCAAATTCTGTTTCTGTAACTAAAAATCATAAAAAAAATTCAAAAAGATTTAATTTAATTTCACCAAAATATCATCAATTTCAGCTCCTTCTACTAAAAATCTTATGAAAATCCAATAGAATCTAAGTGAACATCAACTAAATTTACTCAAATTCTGCATCTGTAACTAAAAATCATAAAAAATTCAGAAAGATTTAATTTAATTTTACCACAATTTCCATCAATTTCAGCTCCTTCTACTAAAAATCTTATGAAAATCCAAAGGAATCGAAGTGAATATCAACTAAATTTACTCAAATTCTGCACATTTCACTAAAAGTCATAAAAAAATGCAAAGAAATTTAATTTAATTTCACCAAAATATCATCAATTTCAGCTCCTTCTACTAAAAATCTTAAGAAAATCCAAAAGAATCGAAGTGAATATCAACTAAATTTACTCAAATTCTGCATCTGTAACTAAAAATCATAAAAAAATTCAAAAAAATTTAATTTATATCACCAACATTTTTTCAATTTCAGCACCTCCTACAAAAAATCTAAAGAAAATTCCAAAGAATCGATGTGAATTTCAACTATATTATCTCAAATTCTGCACCTTTAACTAAAAATCATTAAAAAATGCAAAGAAATTTAATTTAATTTCTCCAAAATATCATCAATTTCAGCTCCTTCTACAAAAAATCTTAAGAAAATTCAAAGGAATCGAAGTGAATATCAACTAAATTTACTCAAATTCTGCACCATTAACTAAAAATCATTAAAAAATTCAAAGAAATTTAATTTAATATCACCACAATTTCTCCAATTTCAGCTCCTCCTACAAAAAATCTTAAGAAAATTCAAAGGAATCGAAGTGAATATCAACTAAATTTACTCAAATTCTGCACCTTTAACTAAAAATCATTAAAAAATTCAAAGAAATTTAATTTAATTTCACCAAAATATCATCAATTTCAGCTCCTTCTACAGAAAATCTTAAGAAAATTCAAAGGAATCGAAGTGAATATCAACTAAATTTACTCAAATTCTGCATCTGTAACTAAAAATCATTAAAAAATGCAAAGAAATTTAATTTAATTTCTCCAAAATATCATCAATTTCAGCTCCTTCTACAGAAAATCTTAAGAAAATTCAAAGGAATCGAAGTGAATATCAACTAAATTTACTCAAATTCTGCACCTTTCACTAAAAGTCATAAAAAAATGCAAAGAAATTTAATTTAATTTCACCAAAATATCATCAATTTCAGCTCCTTCTACAAAAAATCTTAAGAAAATTCAAAGGAATCGAAGTGAATATCAACTAAATTTACTCAAATTCTGCACCATTAACTAAAAATCATTAAAAAATTCAAAGAAATTTAATTTAATATCACCACAATTTCTCCAATTTCAGCTCCTCCTACAAAAAATCTTAAGAAAATTCAAAGGAATCGAAGTGAATATCAACTAAATTTACTCAAATTCTGCACCTTTAACTAAAAATCATTAAAAAATTCAAAGAAATTTAATTTAATTTCACCAAAATATCATCAATTTCAGCTCCTTCTACAGAAAATCTTAAGAAAATTCAAAGGAATCGAAGTGAATATCAACTAAATTTACTCAAATTCTGCATCTGTAACTAAAAATCATTAAAAAATGCAAAGAAATTTAATTTAATTTCTCCAAAATATCATCAATTTCAGCTCCTTCTACAGAAAATCTTAAGAAAATTCAAAGGAATCGAAGTGAATATCAACTAAATTTACTCAAATTCTGCATCTGTAACTAAAAATCATTAAAAAATGCAAAGAAATTTAATTTAATTTCTCCAAAATATCATCAATTTCAGCTCCTTTTACTAAAATTCTTATGAAAATCCAAAGGAATCGAAGTGAATATCAACTAAATTTACTCAAATTCTGCATCTGTAACTAAAAATCATAAAAAAATTCAAAAAGATTATTTAATTTTACCACAATTTCAATTTCAGCTCCTCCTACAAAAAATCTTAAGAAAATTCAAAGGAATCGAAGTGAATATCAACTAAATTTACTCAAATTCTGCACCTTTAACTAAAAATCATTAAAAAATGCAAAGAAATTTAATTTAATTTCTCCAAAATATCATCAATTTCAGCTCCTTTTACTAAAATTCTTATGAAAATCCAAAGGAATCGAAGTGAATATCAACTAAATTTACTCAAATTCTGCATCTGTAACTAAAAATCATAAAAAAATTCAAAGAAATTTAATTTAATTTCTCCAAAATATCATCAATTTCAGCTCCTTCTACAGAAAATCTAAGAAAATTCAAAGGAATCGAAGTGAAGGAAGTGAATATCAACTAAATTTACTCAAATTCTGCATCTGTAACTAAAAATCATTAAAAAAATGCAAAGAAATTTAATTTAATTTCTCCAAAATATCATCAATTTCAGCTCGCTTTTACTAAAATTCTTATGAAAATCCAAAGGAATCGAAGTGAATATCAACTAAATTTACTCAAATTCTGCATCTGTAACTAAAAATCATAAAAAATTCAAAAAGATTATTTAATTTTACCACAATTTCTTCAATTTCAGCTCCTCCTACAAAAAATCTTAAGAAAATTCAAAGGAGTCGAAGTGAATATCAACTAAATTTACTCAAATTCTGCATCTGTAACTAAAAATCATAAAAAAATTCAAAAAGATTATTAAATTTTACCACAATTTCTTCAATTTCAGCTCCTCCTACAAAAAATCTTAAGAAAATTCAAAGGAGTCGAAGTGAATATCAACTGAATTTACTCAAATTCTGCACCTTTAACTAAAAATCATTAAAAAATGCAAAGAAATTTAATTTAATTTCTCCAAAATATCATCAATTTCAGCTCATTTTACTAAAATTCTTATGAAAATCCAAAGGAATCGAAGTGAATATCAACTAAATTTACTCAAATTCCTGCATCTGTAACTAAAAATCATTAAAAAATGCAAAGAAATTTAATTTAATTTCTCCAAAATATCATCAATTTCAGCTCCTTCTACTAAAATTCTTATGAAAAACCAAAGGAATCGAAGTGAATATCAACTAAATTTACTCAAATTCTGCATCTGTAACTAACTAAAAATCATAAAAAAAATTCAAAAAGATTTAATTTAATATCACCACAATTTCTCCAATTTCAGCTCCTCCTACGAAAAATCTTAAGAAAATTCAAAGGAGTCGAAGTGAATATCAACTGAGTTTACTCAAATTCTGCACCTTTAACTAAAAATCATTAAAAAATGCAAAGAAATTTAATTTAATTTCTCCATAATATCATCAATTTCAGCTCCTTTTACTAAAATTCTTATGAAAATCCAAAGGAATCGAAGTGAATATCACCAAATTTACTCAAATTCTGCATCTGTAACTAAAAATAATAAAAAATTCAAAAAGATTTAATTTATATCACCAACATTTTTTTCAATTTCAGCACCTCCTACAAAAAATCTAAAGAAAATTCAAAAGAATAAATGTGAAATTCAACAATATTTTCACAAATTCTGCACCTTTAACTAAAAATCATAAAAAAATTCAAAAAGATTTAATTTAATTTCACCAAATTTCTTCAATTTCAGCAATTCTTACAAAAAATCTTAAGAAAATTCAAAAGAATCGAAGTGAATATCAACTAAATTTACTCAAATTCTGCATCTGTAACTAAAAATCATAAAAAAATGCAAAGAAATTTAATTTAATTTTACCAAAATATCATCAATTTCAGCTCCTTCTACTAAAAATCTTATGAAATCCAATAGAATCTAAGTGAATATCAACTAAATTTACTCAAATTCTGCATCTGTAACTAAAAATCATAAAAAAATTCAGAAAGATTTAATTTAATTTTACCACAATTTCCTTCAGTTCCAGCTCCTTCTACTAAAAATCTAATAAAAATCCAAAAGAATCGAAATGAATATCAAGTAAATTTACTCAAATTCTGCACCTTTAACTAAAAATCATTAAAAAATTCAAAGAAATTTAATTTAATTTCACCAAAATATCATCAATTTCAGCTCCTTCTATTAAAAATCTTATGGAAATCCAAAGGAATCGAAGTGAATATCAACTAAATTTACTCAAATTCTGCATCTGTAACTAACTAAAAATCATAAAAAAATTCAAAAAGATTTAATTTAATATCACCACAATTTCTCCAATTTCAGCTCCTCCTACGAAAAATCTTAAGAAAATTCAAAGGAGTCGAAGTGAATATCAACTGAATTTACTCAAATTCTGCACCTTTAACTAAAAATCATTAAAAAATGCAAAGAAATTTAATTTAATTTCTCCAAAATATCATCAATTTCAGCTCCATTTACTAAAATTCTTATGAAAATCCAAAGGAATCGAAGTGAATATCAACTAAATTTACTCAAATTCTGCATCTGTAACTAAAAATCATTAAAAAAATGCAAAGAAATTTAATTTAATTTCTCCAAAATATCATCAATTTCAGCTCCTTCTACAGAAAATCTTAAGAAAATTCAAAGGAATCGAAGTGAATATCAACTAAATTTACTCAAATTCTGCATCTGTAACTAAAAATCATTAAAAAATGCAAAGAAATTTAATTTAATTTCTCCAAAATATCATCAATTTCAGCTCCTTCTACAGAAAATCTTAAGAAAATTCAAAGGAATCGAAGTGAATATCAACTAAATTTTACTCAAATTCTGCATCTGTAACTAACTAAAAATCATAAAAAAATTCAAAAAGATTTAATTTAATATCACCACAATTTTCTCCAATTTCAGCTCCTCCTACGAAAAATCTTAAGAAAATTCAAAAGAATCGAAGTGAATATCAAGTAAATTTACTCAAATTCTGCACCTTTCACTAAAAATCATAAAAAAATGCAAAGAAATTTAATTTAATTTCACCAAAATATCATCAATTTCAGCTCCTTCTACAGAAAATCTTAAGAAAATTCAAAGGAATCGAAGTGAATATCAACTAAATTTACTCAAATTCTGCATCTGTAACTAAAAATCATTAAAAAATGCAAAGAAATTTAATTTAATTTCTCCAAAATATCATCAATTTCAGCTCCTTCTACAGAAAATCTTAAGAAAATTCAAAGGAATCGAAGTGAATATCAACTAAATTTACTCAAATTCTGCACCTTTCACTAAAAATCATAAAAAAATGCAAAGAAATTTAATTTAATTTCACCAAATATCATCAATTTCAGCTCCTTCTACTAAAAAATCTTAAGAAAATCCAAAAGAATCGAAGTGAATATCAAGTAAATTTACTCAAATTCTGCATCTGTAACTAAAAATCATAAAAAATTCATAAAGATTTAATTTATATCACCAAAATTTTTTCAATTTCAGCACCTCCTACTAAAAAGCTTAAGAAAATGCAAAAGAATCGAAGTGAATTTCAACAATATTTTTCTCAATTTCTGCACCTTTATCTAAAAATCATTAAAAAATTCAAAAAGATTTAATTTAATTTCACCAAAATTTTTTCAATTTCAGCACCTCTTACTAAAAATCTTAAGAAAATTCAAAAGAATAAATGTGAAATTCAACAATATTTTCACAAATTCTGCACCTTTAACTAAAAATCATAAAAAAATTCAAAAAGATTAATTTAATTTCACCAAATTTCTTCAATTTCAGCAATTCTTACTAAAAATCTTAAGAAAATTCAAAAGAATCGAAGTGAATATCAAGTAAATTTACTCAAATTCTGCACCTTTAACTAAAAATCATTAAAAAATGCAAAGAAATTTAATTTAATTTCTCCAAAATATCATCAATTTCAGCTCCTTTTACTAAAATTCTTATGAAAATCCAAAAGAATCGAAGTGAATTTCAACAATATTTTCTCAAATTCTGTTTCTGTAACTAAAAATCATAAAAAAAATTCAAAAAGATTTAATTTAATTTCACCAAAATATCATCAATTTCAGCTCCTTCTACTAAAAATCTTATGAAAATCCAATAGAATCTAAGTGAACATCAACTAAATTTACTCAAATTCTGCATCTGTAACTAAAAATCATAAAAAATTCAGAAAGATTTAATTTAATTTTACCACAATTTCCATCAATTTCAGCTCCTTCTACTAAAATCTTATGAAAATCCAAAGGAATCGAAGTGAATATCAACTAAATTTACTCAAATTCTGCACATTTCACTAAAAGTCATAAAAAAAATGCAAAGAAATTTAATTTAATTTCACCAAAATATCATCAATTTCAGCTCCTTCTACTAAAAATCTTAAGAAAATCCAAAAGAATCGAAGTGAATATCAACTAAATTTACTCAAATTCTGCATCTGTAACTAAAAATCATAAAAAAATTCAAAAAAATTTAATTTATATCACCAACATTTTTTCAATTTCAGCACCTCCTACAAAAAATCTAAAGAAAATTCCAAAGAATCGATGTGAATTTCAACTATATTATCTCAAATTCTGCACCTTTAACTAAAAATCATTAAAAAATGCAAAGAAATTTAATTTAATTTCTCCAAAATATCATCAATTTCAGCTCCTTCTACAAAAAACCTTAAGAAAATTCAAAGGAATCGAAGTGAATATCAACTAAATTTACTCAAATTCTGCACCATTAACTAAAAATCATTAAAAAATTCAAAGAAATTTAATTTAATATCACCACAATTTCTCCAATTTCAGCTCCTCCTACAAAAAATCTTAAGAAAATTCAAAGGAATCGAAGTGAATATCAACTAAATTTACTCAAATTCTGCACCTTTAACTAAAAATCATTAAAAAATTCAAAGAAATTTAATTTAATTTCACCAAAATATCATCAATTTCAGCTCCTTCTACAGAAAATCTTAAGAAAATTCAAAGGAATCGAAGTGAATATCAACTAAATTTACTCAAATTCTGCATCTGTAACTAAAAATCATTAAAAAATGCAAAGAAATTTAATTTAATTTCTCCAAAATATCATCAATTTCAGCTCCTTCTACAGAAAATCTTAAGAAAATTCAAAGGAATCGAAGTGAATATCAACTAAATTTACTCAAATTCTGCATCTGTAACTAAAAATCATTAAAAAATGCAAAGAAATTTAATTTAATTTCTCCAAAATATCATCAATTTCAGCTCCTTTTACTAAAATTCTTATGAAAATCCAAAGGAATCGAAGTGAATATCAACTAAATTTACTCAAATTCTGCATCTGTAACTAAAAATCATAAAAAAATTCAAAAAGATTATTTAATTTTACCACAATTTCTTCAATTTCAGCTCCTCCTACAAAAAATCTTAAGAAAATTCAAAGGAATCGAAGTGAATATCAACTAAATTTACTCAAATTCTGCACCTTTAACTAAAAATCATTAAAAAATGCAAAGAAATTTAATTTAATTTCTCCAAAATATCATCAATTTCAGCTCCTTTTACTAAAATTCTTATGAAAATCCAAAGGAATCGAAGTGAATATCAACTAAATTTACTCAAATTCTGCATCTGTAACTAAAAATCATAAAAAAATTCAAAGAAATTTAATTTAATTTCTCCAAAATATCATCAATTTCAGCTCCTTCTACAGAAAATCTTAAGAAAATTCAAAGGAATCGAAGTGAATATCAACTAAATTTACTCAAATTCTGCATCTGTAACTAAAAATCATTAAAAAATGCAAAGAAATTTAATTTAATTTCTCCAAAATATCATCAATTTCAGCTCCTTTTACTAAAATTCTTATGAAAATCCAAAGGAATCGAAGTGAATATCAACTAAATTTACTCAAATTCTGCATCTGTAACTAAAAATCATAAAAAAATTCAAAAAGATTATTTAATTTTACCACAATTTCTTCAATTTCAGCTCCTCCTACAAAAAATCTTAAGAAAATTCAAAGGAGTCGAAGTGAATATCAACTGAATTTACTCAAATTCTGCACCTTTAACTAAAAATCATTAAAAAATGCAAAGAAATTTAATTTAATTTCTCCAAAATATCATCAATTTCAGCTCCTTTTACTAAAATTCTTATGAAAATCCAAAGGAATCGAAGTGAATATCAACTAAATTTACTCAAATTCTGCATCTGTAACTAAAAATCATTAAAAAATGCAAAGAAATTTAATTTAATTTCTCCAAAATATCATCAATTTCAGCTCCTTCTACTAAAATTCTTATGAAAAACCAAAGGAATCGAAGTGAATATCAACTAAATTTACTCAAATTCTGCATCTGTAACTAACTAAAAATCATAAAAAAATTCAAAAAGATTTAATTTAATATCACCACAATTTCTCCAATTTCAGCTCCTCCTACGAAAAATCTTAAGAAAATTCAAAGGAGTCGAAGTGAATATCAACTGAGTTTACTCAAATTCTGCACCTTTAACTAAAAATCATTAAAAAATGCAAAGAAATTTAATTTAATTTCTCCATAATATCATCAATTTCAGCTCCTTTTACTAAAATTCTTATGAAAATCCAAAGGAATCGAAGTGAATATCAACTAAATTTACTCAAATTCTGCATCTGTAACTAAAAATAATAAAAAAATTCCAAAAGATTTAATTTATATCACCAACATTTTTTCAATTTCAGCACCTCCTACAAAAAATCTAAAGAAAATTCAAAAGAATAAATGTGAAATTCAACAATATTTTCACAAATTCTGCACCTTTAACTAAAAATCATAAAAAAATTCAAAAAGATTTAATTTAATTTCACCAAATTTCTTCAATTTCAGCAATTCTTACAAAAAATCTTAAGAAAATTCAAAAGAATCGAAGTGAATATCAACTAAATTTACTCAAATTCTGCATCTGTAACTAAAAATCATAAAAAAATGCAAAGAAATTTAATTTAATTTTACCAAAATATCATCAATTTCAGCTCCTTCTACTAAAAATCTTATGAAAATCCAATAGAATCTAAGTGAATATCAACTAAATTTACTCAAATTCTGCATCTGTAACTAAAAATCATAAAAAAATTCAGAAAGATTTAATTTAATTTTACCACAATTTCCTTCAGTTCCAGCTCCTTCTACTAAAAATCTAATAAAAATCCAAAAGAATCGAAATGAATATCAAGTAAATTTACTCAAATTCTGCACCTTTAACTAAAAATCATTAAAAAATTCAAAGAAATTTAATTTAATTTCACCAAAATATCATCAATTTCAGCTCCTTCTATTAAAAATCTTATGGAAATCCAAAGGAATCGAAGTGAATATCAACTAAATTTACTCAAATTCTGCATCTGTAACTAACTAAAAATCATAAAAAAATTCAAAAAGATTTAATTTAATATCACCACAATTTCTCCAATTTCAGCTCCTCCTACGAAAAATCTTAAGAAAATTCAAAGGAGTCGAAGTGAATATCAACTGAATTTACTCAAATTCTGCACCTTTAACTAAAAATCATTAAAAAATGCAAAGAAATTTAATTTAATTTCTCCAAAATATCATCAATTTCAGCTCCATTTACTAAAATTCTTATGAAAATCCAAAGGAATCGAAGTGAATATCAACTAAATTTACTCAAATTCTGCATCTGTAACTAAAAATCATTAAAAAATGCAAAGAAATTTAATTTAATTTCTCCAAAATATCATCAATTTCAGCTCCTTCTACAGAAAATCTTAAGAAAATTCAAAGGAATCGAAGTGAATATCAACTAAATTTACTCAAATTCTGCATCTGTAACTAAAAATCATTAAAAAATGCAAAGAAATTTAATTTAATTTCTCCAAAATATCATCAATTTCAGCTCCTTCTACAGAAAATCTTAAGAAAATTCAAAGGAATCGAAGTGAATATCAACTAAATTTACTCAAATTCTGCATCTGTAACTAACTAAAAATCATAAAAAAATTCAAAAAGATTTAATTTAATATCACCACAATTTCTCCAATTTCAGCTCCTCCTACGAAAAATCTTAAGAAAATTCAAAAGAATCGAAGTGAATATCAAGTAAATTTACTCAAATTCTGCACCTTTCACTAAAAATCATAAAAAAATGCAAAGAAATTTAATTTAATTTCACCAAAATATCATCAATTTCAGCTCCTTCTACAGAAAATCTTAAGAAAATTCAAAGGAATCGAAGTGAATATCAACTAAATTTACTCAAATTCTGCATCTGTAACTAAAAATCATTAAAAAATGCAAAGAAATTTAATTTAATTTCTCCAAAATATCATCAATTTCAGCTCCTTCTACAGAAAATCTTAAGAAAATTCAAAGGAATCGAAGTGAATATCAACTAAATTTACTCAAATTCTGCACCTTTCACTAAAAGTCATAAAAAAATGCAAAGAAATTTAATTTAATTTCACCAAAATATCATCAATTTCAGCTCCTTCTACTAAAAATCTTAAGAAAATCCAAAAGAATCGAAGTGAATATCAACTAAATTTACTCAAATTCTGCATCTGTAACTAAAAATCATAAAAAATTCATAAAGATTTAATTTATATCACCAAAATTTTTTCAATTTCAGCACCTCCTACTAAAAAGCTTAAGAAAATGCAAAAGAATCGAAGTGAATTTCAACAATATTTTCTCAAATTCTGCACCTTTATCTAAAAATCATTAAAAAATTCAAAAAGATTTAATTTAATTTCACCAAAATTTTTTCAATTTCAGCACCTCTTACTAAAAATCTTAAGAAAATTCAAAAGAATAAATGTGAAATTCAACAATATTTTCACAAATTCTGCACCTTTAACTAAAAATCATAAAAAAATTCAAAAAGATTTAATTTAATTTCACCAAATTTCTTCAATTTCAGCAATTCTTACTAAAAATCTTAAGAAAATTCAAAAGAATCGAAGTGAATATCAAGTAAATTTACTCAAATTCTGCACCTTTAACTAAAAATCATTAAAAAATGCAAAGAAATTTAATTTAATTTCTCCAAAATATCATCAATTTCAGCTCCTTTTACTAAAATTCTTATGAAAATCCAAAAGAATCGAAGTGAATTTCAACAATATTTTCTCAAATTCTGTTTCTGTAACTAAAAATCATAAAAAAAATTCAAAAAGATTTAATTTAATTTCACCAAAATATCATCAATTTCAGCTCCTTCTACTAAAAATCTTATGAAAATCCAATAGAATCTAAGTGAACATCAACTAAATTTACTCAAATTCTGCATCTGTAACTAAAAATCATAAAAAATTCAGAAAGATTTAATTTAATTTTACCACAATTTCCATCAATTTCAGCTCCTTCTACTAAAAATCTTATGAAAATCCAAAGGAATCGAAGTGAATATCAACTAAATTTACTCAAATTCTGCACATTTCACTAAAAGTCATAAAAAAATGCAAAGAAATTTAATTTAATTTCACCAAAATATCATCAATTTCAGCTCCTTCTACTAAAAATCTTAAGAAAATCCAAAAGAATCGAAGTGAATATCAACTAAATTTACTCAAATTCTGCATCTGTAACTAAAAATCATAAAAAAATTCAAAAAAATTTAATTTATATCACCAACATTTTTTCAATTTCAGCACCTCCTACAAAAAATCTAAAGAAAATTCCAAAGAATCGATGTGAATTTCAACTATATTATCTCAAATTCTGCACCTTTAACTAAAAATCATTAAAAAATGCAAAGAAATTTAATTTAATTTCTCCAAAATATCATCAATTTCAGCTCCTTCTACAAAAAATCTTAAGAAAATTCAAAGGAATCGAAGTGAATATCAACTAAATTTACTCAAATTCTGCACCATTAACTAAAAATCATTAAAAAATTCAAAGAAATTTAATTTAATATCACCACAATTTCTCCAATTTCAGCTCCTCCTACAAAAAATCTTAAGAAAATTCAAAGGAATCGAAGTGAATATCAACTAAATTTACTCAAATTCTGCACCTTTAACTAAAAATCATTAAAAAATTCAAAGAAATTTAATTTAATTTCACCAAAATATCATCAATTTCAGCTCCTTCTACAGAAAATCTTAAGAAAATTCAAAGGAATCGAAGTGAATATCAACTAAATTTAGCATCTGTAACTAAAAATCATTAAAAAATGCAAAGAAATTTAATTTAATTTCTCCAAAATATCATCAATTTCAGCTCCTTCTACAGAAAATCTTAAGAAAATTCAAAGGAATCGAAGTGAATATCAACTAAATTTACTCAAATTCTGCATCTGTAACTAAAAATCATTAAAAATGCAAAGAAATTTAATTTAATTTCTCCAAAATATCATCAATTTCAGCTCCTTTTACTAAAATTCTTATGAAAATCCAAAGGAATCGAAGTGAATATCAACTAAATTTACTCAAATTCCTGCATCTGTAACTAAAAATCATAAAAAAAATTCAAAAAAGATTATTTAATTTTAACCACAATTTCTTCAATTTCAGCTCCTCCTACAAAAAATCTTAAGAAAATTCAAAGGAATCGAAGTGAATATCAACTAAATTTACTCAAATTCTGCACCTTTAACTAAAAATCATTAAAAAATGCAAAGAAATTTAATTTAATTTCTCCAAAATATCATCAATTTCAGCTCCTTTTACTAAAATTCTTATGAAAATCCAAAGGAATCGAAGTGAATATCAACTAAATTTACTCAAATTCTGCATCTGTAACTAAAAATCATAAAAAAATGCAAAGAAATTTAATTTAATTTCTCCAAAATATCATCAAATTTCAGCTCCTTCTACAGAAAATCTTAAGAAAATTCAAAGGAATCGAAGTGAATATCAACTAAATTTACTCAAATTCTGCATCTGTAACTAAAAATCATAAAAAAATTCAAAAAGATTATTTAATTTTACCACAATTTCTTCAATTTCAGCTCCTCCTACAAAAAATCTTAAGAAAATTCAAAGGAGTCGAAGTGAATATCAACTGAATTTACTCAAATTCTGCACCTTTAACTAAAAATCATTAAAAAATGCAAAGAAATTTAATTTAATTTCTCCAAAATATCATCAATTTCAGCTCCATTTACTAAAATTCTTATGAAAAATCCAAAGGAATCGAAGTGAATATCAACTAAATTTACTCAAATTCTGCATCTGTAACTAAAAATCATTAAAAAAATGCAAAGAAATTTAATTTAATTTTCTCCAAAATATCATCAATTTCAGCTCCTTCTACTAAAATTCTTATGAAAAACCAAAGGAATCGAAGTGAATATCAACTAAATTTACTCAAATTCTGCATCTGTAACTAACTAAAAATCATAAAAAAATTCAAAAAGATTTAATTTAATATCACCACAATTTCTCCAATTTCAGCTCCTCCTACGAAAAATCTTAAGAAAATTCAAAGGAGTCGAAGTGAATATCAACTGAGTTTACTCAAATTCTGCACCTTTAACTAAAAATCATTAAAAAATGCAAAGAAATTTAATTTAATTTCTCCATAATATCATCAATTTCAGCTCCTTTTACTAAAATTCTTATGAAAATCCAAAGGAATCGAAGTGAATATCAACTAAATTTACTCAAATTCTGCATCTGTAACTAAAAATAATAAAAAAATTCCAAAAGATTTAATTTATATCACCAACATTTTTTCAATTTCAGCACCTCCCTACAAAAAATCTAAAGAAAATTCAAAAGAATAAATGTGAAATTCAACAATATTTTCACAAATTCTGCACCTTTAACTAAAAATCATAAAAAAATTCAAAAAGATTTAATTTAATTTCACCAAATTTCTTCAATTTCAGCAATTCTTACAAAAAATCTTAAGAAAATTCAAAAGAATCGAAGTGAATATCAACTAAAATTTACTCAAATTCTGCATCTGTAACTAAAAATCATAAAAAAATGCAAAGAAATTTAATTTAATTTTACCAAAATATCATCAATTTCAGCTCCTTCTACTAAAAATCTTATGAAAATCCAATAGAATCTAAGTGAATATCAACTAAATTTACTCAAATTCTGCATCTGTAACTAAAAATCATAAAAAAATTCAGAAAGATTTAATTTAATTTTACCACAATTTCCTTCAGTTCCAGCTCCTTCTACTAAAAATCTAATAAAAAATCCAAAAGAATCGAAATGAATATCAAGTAAATTTACTCAAATTCTGCACCTTTAACTAAAAATCATTAAAAAATTCAAAGAAATTTAATTTAATTTCACCAAAATATCATCAATTTCAGCTCCTTCTATTAAAAATCTTATGGAAATCCAAAGGAATCGAAGTGAATATCAACTAAATTTACTCAAATTCTGCATCTGTAACTAACTAAAAATCATAAAAAAATTCAAAAAGATTTAATTTAATATCACCACAATTTCTCCAATTTCAGCTCCTCCTACGAAAAATCTTAAGAAAATTCAAAGGAGTCGAAGTGAATATCAACTGAATTTACTCAAATTCTGCACCTTTAACTAAAAATCATTAAAAAATGCAAAGAAATTTAATTTAATTTCTCCAAAATATCATCAATTTCAGCTCCATTTACTAAAATTCTTATGAAAATCCAAAGGAATCGAAGTGAATATCAACTAAATTTACTCAAATTCTGCATCTGTAACTAAAAATCATTAAAAAATGCAAAGAAATTTAATTTAATTTCTCCAAAATATCATCAATTTCAGCTCCTTCTACAGAAAATCTTAAGAAAATTCAAAGGAATCGAAGTGAATATCAACTAAATTTACTCAAATTCTGCATCTGTAACTAAAAATCATTAAAAAATGCAAAGAAATTTAATTTAATTTCTCCAAAATATCATCAATTTCAGCTCCTTCTACAGAAAATCTTAAGAAAATTCAAAGGAATCGAAGTGAATATCAACTAAATTTACTCAAATTCTGCATCTGTAACTAACTAAAAAATCATTAAAAAAATTCAAAAAGATTTAATTTAATATCACCACAATTTCTCCAATTTCAGCTCCTCCTACGAAAAATCTTAAGAAAATTCAAAAGAATCGAAGTGAATATCAAGTAAATTTACTCAAATTCTGCACCTTTCACTAAAAATCATAAAAAAATGCAAAGAAATTTAATTTAATTTCACCAAAATATCATCAATTTCAGCTCCTTCTACAGAAAATCTTAAGAAAATTCAAAGGAATCGAAGTGAATATCAACTAAATTTACTCAAATTCTGCATCTGTAACTAAAAATCATAAAAAATTCATAAAGATTTAATTTATATCACCAAAATTTTTTCAATTTCAGCACCTCCTACTAAAAAGCTTAAGAAAATGCAAAAGAATCGAAGTGAATTTCAACAATATTTTCTCAAATTCTGCACCTTTATCTAAAAATCATTAAAAAATTCAAAAAGATTTAATTTAATTTCACCAAAATTTTTTCAATTTCAGCACCTCTTACTAAAAATCTTAAGAAAATTCAAAAGAATAAATGTGAAATTCAACAATATTTTCACAAATTCTGCACCTTTAACTAAAAATCATAAAAAAATTCAAAAAGATTTAATTTAATTTCACCAAATTTCTTCAATTTCAGCAATTCTTACTAAAAATCTTAAGAAAATTCAAAAGAATCGAAGTGAATATCAAGTAAATTTACTCAAATTCTGCACCTTTAACTAAAAATCATTAAAAAATGCAAAGAAATTTAATTTAATTTCTCCAAAATATCATCAATTTCAGCTCCTTTTACTAAAATTCTTATGAAAATCCAAAAGAATCGAAGTGAATTTCAACAATATTTTCTCAAATTCTGTTTCTGTAACTAAAAATCATAAAAAAAATTCAAAAAGATTTAATTTAATTTCACCAAAATATCATCAATTTCAGCTCCTTCTACTAAAAATCTTATGAAAATCCAATAGAATCTAAGTGAACATCAACTAAATTTACTCAAATTCTGCATCTGTAACTAAAAATCATAAAAAATTCAGAAAGATTTAATTTAATTTTACCACAATTTCCATCAATTTCAGCTCCTTCTACTAAAAATCTTATGAAAATCCAAAGGAATCGAAGTGAATATCAACTAAATTTACTCAAATTCTGCACATTTCACTAAAAGTCATAAAAAAATGCAAAGAAATTTAATTTAATTTCACCAAAATATCATCAATTTCAGCTCCTTCTACTAAAAATCTTAAGAAAATCCAAAAGAATCGAAGTGAATATCAACTAAATTTACTCAAATTCTGCATCTGTAACTAAAAATCATAAAAAAATTCAAAAAAATTTAATTTATATCACCAACATTTTTTCAATTTCAGCACCTCCTACAAAAAATCTAAAGAAAATTCCAAAGAATCGATGTGAATTTCAACTATATTATCTCAAATTCTGCACCTTTAACTAAAAATCATTAAAAAATGCAAAGAAATTTAATTTAATTTCTCCAAAATATCATCAATTTCAGCTCCTTCTACAAAAAATCTTAAGAAAATTCAAAGGAATCGAAGTGAATATCAACTAAATTTACTCAAATTCTGCACCATTAACTAAAAATCATTAAAAAATTCAAAGAAATTTAATTTAATATCACCACAATTTCTCCAATTTCAGCTCCTCCTACAAAAAATCTTAAGAAAATTCAAAGGAATCGAAGTGAATATCAACTAAATTTACTCAAATTCTGCACCTTTAACTAAAAATCATTAAAAAATTCAAAGAAATTTAATTTAATTTCACCAAAATATCATCAATTTCAGCTCCTTCTACAGAAAATCTTAAGAAAATTCAAAGGAATCGAAGTGAATATCAACTAAATTTACTCAAATTCTGCATCTGTAACTAAAAATCATTAAAAAATGCAAAGAAATTTAATTTAATTTCTCCAAAATATCATCAATTTCAGCTCCTTCTACAGAAAATCTTAAGAAAATTCAAAGGAATCGAAGTGAATATCAACTAAATTTACTCAAATTCTGCATCTGTAACTAAAAATCATTAAAAAATGCAAAGAAATTTAATTTAATTTCTCCAAAATATCATCAATTTCAGCTCCTTCTACTAAAATTCTTATGAAAAACCAAAGGAATCGAAGTGAATATCAACTAAATTTACTCAAATTCTGCATCTGTAACTAACTAAAAATCATAAAAAAATTCAAAAAGATTTAATTTAATATCACCACAATTTCTCCAATTTCAGCTCCTCCTACGAAAAATCTTAAGAAAATTCAAAGGAGTCGAAGTGAATATCAACTGAGTTTACTCAAATTCTGCACCTTTAACTAGAAATCATTAAAAAATGCAAAGAAATTTAATTTAATTTCTCCATAATATCATCAATTTCAGCTCCTTTTACTAAAATTCTTATGAAAATCCAAAGGAATCGAAGTGAATATCAACTAAATTTACTCAAATTCTGCATCTGTAACTAAAAATAATAAAAAAATTCCAAAAGATTTAATTTATATCACCAACATTTTTTCAATTTCAGCACCTCCTACAAAAAATCTAAAGAAAATTCAAAAGAATAAATGTGAAATTCAACAATATTTTCACAAATTCTGCACCTTTAACTAAAAATCATAAAAAAATTCAAAAAGATTTAATTTAATTTCACCAAATTTCTTCAATTTCAGCAATTCTTACAAAAAATCTTAAGAAAATTCAAAAGAATCGAAGTGAATATCAACTAAATTTACTCAAATTCTGCATCTGTAACTAAAAATCATAAAAAAATGCAAAGAAATTTAATTTAATTTTACCAAAATATCATCAATTTCAGCTCCTTCTACTAAAAATCTTATGAAAATCCAATAGAATCTAAGTGAATATCAACTAAATTTACTCAAATTCTGCATCTGTAACTAAAAATCATAAAAAAATTCAGAAAGATTTAATTTAATTTTACCACAATTTCCTTCAGTTCCAGCTCCTTCTACTAAAAATCTAATAAAAATCCAAAAGAATCGAAATGAATATCAAGTAAATTTACTCAAATTCTGCACCTTTAACTAAAAATCATTAAAAAATTCAAAGAAATTTAATTTAATTTCACCAAAATATCATCAATTTCAGCTCCTTCTATTAAAAATCTTATGGAAATCCAAAGGAATCGAAGTGAATATCAACTAAATTTACTCAAATTCTGCATCTGTAACTAACTAAAAATCATAAAAAAATTCAAAAAGATTTAATTTAATATCACCACAATTTCTCCAATTTCAGCTCCTCCTACGAAAAATCTTAAGAAAATTCAAAGGAGTCGAAGTGAATATCAACTGAATTTACTCAAATTCTGCACCTTTAACTAAAAATCATTAAAAAATGCAAAGAAATTTAATTTAATTTCTCCAAAATATCATCAATTTCAGCTCCATTTACTAAAATTCTTATGAAAATCCAAAGGAATCGAAGTGAATATCAACTAAATTTACTCAAATTCTGCATCTGTAACTAAAAATCATTAAAAAATGCAAAGAAATTTAATTTAATTTCTCCAAAATATCATCAATTTCAGCTCCTTCTACAGAAAATCTTAAGAAAATTCAAAGGAATCGAAGTGAATATCAACTAAATTTACTCAAATTCTGCATCTGTAACTAAAAATCATTAAAAAATGCAAAGAAATTTAATTTAATTTCTCCAAAATATCATCAATTTCAGCTCCTTCTACAGAAAATCTTAAGAAAATTCAAAGGAATCGAAGTGAATATCAACTAAATTTACTCAAATTCTGCATCTGTAACTAACTAAAAATCATAAAAAAATTCAAAAAGATTTAATTTAATATCACCACAATTTCTCCAATTTCAGCTCCTCCTACGAAAAATCTTAAGAAAATTCAAAAGAATCGAAGTGAATATCAAGTAAATTTACTCAAATTCTGCACCTTTCACTAAAAATCATAAAAAAATGCAAAGAAATTTAATTTAATTTCACCAAAATATCATCAATTTCAGCTCCTTCTACAGAAAATCTTAAGAAAATTCAAAGGAATCGAAGTGAATATCAACTAAATTTACTCAAATTCTGCATCTGTAACTAAAAATCATTAAAAAATGCAAAGAAATTTAATTTAATTTCTCCAAAATATCATCAATTTCAGCTCCTTCTACAGAAAATCTTAAGAAAATTCAAAGGAATCGAAGTGAATATCAACTAAATTTACTCAAATTCTGCACCTTTCACTAAAAGTCATAAAAAAATGCAAAGAAATTTAATTTAATTTCACCAAAATATCATCAATTTCAGCTCCTTCTACTAAAAATCTTAAGAAAATCCAAAAGAATCGAAGTGAATATCAACTAAATTTACTCAAATTCTGCATCTGTAACTAAAAATCATAAAAAATTCATAAAGATTTAATTTATATCACCAAAATTTTTTCAATTTCAGCACCTCCTACTAAAAAGCTTAAGAAAATGCAAAAGAATCGAAGTGAATTTCAACAATATTTTCTCAAATTCTGCACCTTTATCTAAAAATCATTAAAAAATTCAAAAAGATTTAATTTAATTTCACCAAAATTTTTTCAATTTCAGCACCTCTTACTAAAAATCTTAAGAAAATTCAAAAGAATAAATGTGAAATTCAACAATATTTTCACAAATTCTGCACCTTTAACTAAAAATCATAAAAAAATTCAAAAAGATTTAATTTAATTTCACCAAATTTCTTCAATTTCAGCAATTCTTACTAAAAATCTTAAGAAAATTCAAAAGAATCGAAGTGAATATCAAGTAAATTTACTCAAATTCTGCACCTTTAACTAAAAATCATTAAAAAATGCAAAGAAATTTAATTTAATTTCTCCAAAATATCATCAATTTCAGCTCCTTTTACTAAAATTCTTATGAAAATCCAAAAGAATCGAAGTGAATTTCAACAATATTTTCTCAAATTCTGTTTCTGTAACTAAAAATCATAAAAAAAATTCAAAAAGATTTAATTTAATTTCACCAAAATATCATCAATTTCAGCTCCTTCTACTAAAAATCTTATGAAAATCCAATAGAATCTAAGTGAACATCAACTAAATTTACTCAAATTCTGCATCTGTAACTAAAAATCATAAAAAATTCAGAAAGATTTAATTTAATTTTACCACAATTTCCATCAATTTCAGCTCCTTCTACTAAAAATCTTATGAAAATCCAAAGGAATCGAAGTGAATATCAACTAAATTTACTCAAATTCTGCACATTTCACTAAAAGTCATAAAAAAATGCAAAGAAATTTAATTTAATTTCACCAAAATATCATCAATTTCAGCTCCTTCTACTAAAAATCTTAAGAAAATCCAAAAGAATCGAAGTGAATATCAACTAAATTTACTCAAATTCTGCATCTGTAACTAAAAATCATAAAAAAATTCAAAAAAATTTAATTTATATCACCAACATTTTTTCAATTTCAGCACCTCCTACAAAAAATCTAAAGAAAATTCCAAAGAATCGATGTGAATTTCAACTATATTATCTCAAATTCTGCACCTTTAACTAAAAATCATTAAAAAATGCAAAGAAATTTAATTTAATTTCTCCAAAATATCATCAATTTCAGCTCCTTCTACAAAAAATCTTAAGAAAATTCAAAGGAATCGAAGTGAATATCAACTAAATTTACTCAAATTCTGCACCATTAACTAAAAATCATTAAAAAATTCAAAGAAATTTAATTTAATATCACCACAATTTCTCCAATTTCAGCTCCTCCTACAAAAAATCTTAAGAAAATTCAAAGGAATCGAAGTGAATATCAACTAAATTTACTCAAATTCTGCACCTTTAACTAAAAATCATTAAAAAATTCAAAGAAATTTAATTTAATTTCACCAAAATATCATCAATTTCAGCTCCTTCTACAGAAAATCTTAAGAAAATTCAAAGGAATCGAAGTGAATATCAACTAAATTTACTCAAATTCTGCATCTGTAACTAAAAATCATTAAAAAATGCAAAGAAATTTAATTTAATTTCTCCAAAATATCATCAATTTCAGCTCCTTCTACAGAAAATCTTAAGAAAATTCAAAGGAATCGAAGTGAATATCAACTAAATTTACTCAAATTCTGCATCTGTAACTAAAAATCATTAAAAAATGCAAAGAAATTTAATTTAATTTCTCCAAAATATCATCAATTTCAGCTCCTTTTACTAAAATTCTTATGAAAATCCAAAGGAATCGAAGTGAATATCAACTAAATTTACTCAAATTCTGCATCTGTAACTAAAAATCATAAAAAAATTCAAAAAGATTATTTAATTTTACCACAATTTCTTCAATTTCAGCTCCTCCTACAAAAAATCTTAAGAAAATTCAAAGGAATCGAAGTGAATATCAACTAAATTTACTCAAATTCTGCACCTTTAACTAAAAATCATTAAAAAATGCAAAGAAATTTAATTTAATTTCTCCAAAATATCATCAATTTCAGCTCCTTTTACTAAAATTCTTATGAAAATCCAAAGGAATCGAAGTGAATATCAACTAAATTTACTCAAATTCTGCATCTGTAACTAAAAATCATAAAAAAATTCAAAGAAATTTAATTTAATTTCTCCAAAATATCATCAATTTCAGCTCCTTCTACAGAAAATCTTAAGAAAATTCAAAGGAATCGAAGTGAATATCAACTAAATTTACTCAAATTCTGCATCTGTAACTAAAAATCATTAAAAAATGCAAAGAAATTTAATTTAATTTCTCCAAAATATCATCAATTTCAGCTCCTTTTACTAAAATTCTTATGAAAATCCAATGGAATCGAAGTGAATATCAACTAAATTTACTCAAATTCTGCATCTGTAACTAAAAATCATAAAAAAATTCAAAAAGATTATTTAATTTTACCACAATTTCTTCAATTTCAGCTCCTCCTACAAAAAATCTTAAGAAAATTCAAAGGAGTCGAAGTGAATATCAACTAAATTTACTCAAATTCTGCATCTGTAACTAAAAATCATAAAAAAATTCAAAAAGATTATTTAATTTTACTACAATTTCTTCAATTTCAGCTCCTCCTACAAAAAATCTTAAGAAAATTCAAAGGAGTCGAAGTGAATATCAACTGAATTTACTCAAATTCTGCACCTTTAACTAAAAATCATTAAAAAATGCAAAGAAATTTAATTTAATTTCTCCAAAATATCATCAATTTCAGCTCCATTTACTAAAATTCTTATGAAAATCCAAAGGAATCGAAGTGAATATCAACTAAATTTACTCAAATTCTGCATCTGTAACTAAAAATCATTAAAAAATGCAAAGAAATTTAATTTAATTTCTCCAAAATATCATCAATTTCAGCTCCTTCTACTAAAATTCTTATGAAAAACCAAAGGAATCGAAGTGAATATCAACTAAATTTACTCAAATTCTGCATCTGTAACTAACTAAAAATCATAAAAAAATTCAAAAAGATTTAATTTAATATCACCACAATTTCTCCAATTTCAGCTCCTCCTACGAAAAATCTTAAGAAAATTCAAAGGAGTCGAAGTGAATATCAACTGAGTTTACTCAAATTCTGCACCTTTAACTAAAAATCATTAAAAAATGCAAAGAAATTTAATTTAATTTCTCCATAATATCATCAATTTCAGCTCCTTTTACTAAAATTCTTATGAAAATCCAAAGGAATCGAAGTGAATATCAACTAAATTTACTCAAATTCTGCATCTGTAACTAAAAATAATAAAAAAATTCCAAAAGATTTAATTTATATCACCAACATTTTTTCAATTTCAGCACCTCCTACAAAAAATCTAAAGAAAATTCAAAAGAATAAATGTGAAATTCAACAATATTTTCACAAATTCTGCACCTTTAACTAAAAATCATAAAAAAATTCAAAAAGATTTAATTTAATTTCACCAAATTTCTTCAATTTCAGCAATTCTTACAAAAAATCTTAAGAAAATTCAAAAGAATCGAAGTGAATATCAACTAAATTTACTCAAATTCTGCATCTGTAACTAAAAATCATAAAAAAATGCAAAGAAATTTAATTTAATTTTACCAAAATATCATCAATTTCAGCTCCTTCTACTAAAAATCTTATGAAAATCCAATAGAATCTAAGTGAATATCAACTAAATTTACTCAAATTCTGCATCTGTAACTAAAAATCATAAAAAAATTCAGAAAGATTTAATTTAATTTTACCACAATTTCCTTCAGTTCCAGCTCCTTCTACTAAAAATCTAATAAAAATCCAAAAGAATCGAAATGAATATCAAGTAAATTTACTCAAATTCTGCACCTTTAACTAAAAATCATTAAAAAATTCAAAGAAATTTAATTTAATTTCACCAAAATATCATCAATTTCAGCTCCTTCTATTAAAAATCTTATGGAAATCCAAAGGAATCGAAGTGAATATCAACTAAATTTACTCAAATTCTGCATCTGTAACTAACTAAAAATCATAAAAAAATTCAAAAAGATTTAATTTAATATCACCACAATTTCTCCAATTTCAGCTCCTCCTACGAAAAATCTTAAGAAAATTCAAAGGAGTCGAAGTGAATATCAACTGAATTTACTCAAATTCTGCACCTTTAACTAAAAATCATTAAAAAATGCAAAGAAATTTAATTTAATTTCTCCAAAATATCATCAATTTCAGCTCCATTTACTAAAATTCTTATGAAAATCCAAAGGAATCGAAGTGAATATCAACTAAATTTACTCAAATTCTGCATCTGTAACTAAAAATCATTAAAAAATGCAAAGAAATTTAATTTAATTTCTCCAAAATATCATCAATTTCAGCTCCTTCTACAGAAAATCTTAAGAAAATTCAAAGGAATCGAAGTGAATATCAACTAAATTTACTCAAATTCTGCATCTGTAACTAAAAATCATTAAAAAATGCAAAGAAATTTAATTTAATTTCTCCAAAATATCATCAATTTCAGCTCCTTCTACAGAAAATCTTAAGAAAATTCAAAGGAATCGAAGTGAATATCAACTAAATTTACTCAAATTCTGCATCTGTAACTAACTAAAAATCATAAAAAAATTCAAAAAGATTTAATTTAATATCACCACAATTTCTCCAATTTCAGCTCCTCCTACGAAAAATCTTAAGAAAATTCAAAAGAATCGAAGTGAATATCAAGTAAATTTACTCAAATTCTGCACCTTTCACTAAAAATCATAAAAAAATGCAAAGAAATTTAATTTAATTTCACCAAAATATCATCAATTTCAGCTCCTTCTACAGAAAATCTTAAGAAAATTCAAAGGAATCGAAGTGAATATCAACTAAATTTACTCAAATTCTGCATCTGTAACTAAAAATCATTAAAAAATGCAAAGAAATTTAATTTAATTTCTCCAAAATATCATCAATTTCAGCTCCTTCTACAGAAAATCTTAAGAAAATTCAAAGGAATCGAAGTGAATATCAACTAAATTTACTCAAATTCTGCACCTTTCACTAAAAGTCATAAAAAAATGCAAAGAAATTTAATTTAATTTCACCAAAATATCATCAATTTCAGCTCCTTCTACTAAAAATCTTAAGAAAATCCAAAAGAATCGAAGTGAATATCAACTAAATTTACTCAAATTCTGCATCTGTAACTAAAAATCATAAAAAATTCATAAAGATTTAATTTATATCACCAAAATTTTTTCAATTTCAGCACCTCCTACTAAAAAGCTTAAGAAAATGCAAAAGAATCGAAGTGAATTTCAACAATATTTTCTCAAATTCTGCACCTTTATCTAAAAATCATTAAAAAATTCAAAAAGATTTAATTTAATTTCACCAAAATTTTTTCAATTTCAGCACCTCTTACTAAAAATCTTAAGAAAATTCAAAAGAATAAATGTGAAATTCAACAATATTTTCACAAATTCTGCACCTTTAACTAAAAATCATAAAAAAATTCAAAAAGATTTAATTTAATTTCACCAAATTTCTTCAATTTCAGCAATTCTTACTAAAAATCTTAAGAAAATTCAAAAGAATCGAAGTGAATATCAAGTAAATTTACTCAAATTCTGCACCTTTAACTAAAAATCATTAAAAAATGCAAAGAAATTTAATTTAATTTCTCCAAAATATCATCAATTTCAGCTCCTTTTACTAAAATTCTTATGAAAATCCAAAAGAATCGAAGTGAATTTCAACAATATTTTCTCAAATTCTGTTTCTGTAACTAAAAATCATAAAAAAAATTCAAAAAGATTTAATTTAATTTCACCAAAATATCATCAATTTCAGCTCCTTCTACTAAAAATCTTATGAAAATCCAATAGAATCTAAGTGAACATCAACTAAATTTACTCAAATTCTGCATCTGTAACTAAAAATCATAAAAAATTCAGAAAGATTTAATTTAATTTTACCACAATTTCCATCAATTTCAGCTCCTTCTACTAAAAATCTTATGAAAATCCAAAGGAATCGAAGTGAATATCAACTAAATTTACTCAAATTCTGCACATTTCACTAAAAGTCATAAAAAAATGCAAAGAAATTTAATTTAATTTCACCAAAATATCATCAATTTCAGCTCCTTCTACTAAAAATCTTAAGAAAATCCAAAAGAATCGAAGTGAATATCAACTAAATTTACTCAAATTCTGCATCTGTAACTAAAAATCATAAAAAAATTCAAAAAAATTTAATTTATATCACCAACATTTTTTCAATTTCAGCACCTCCTACAAAAAATCTAAAGAAAATTCCAAAGAATCGATGTGAATTTCAACTATATTATCTCAAATTCTGCACCTTTAACTAAAAATCATTAAAAAATGCAAAGAAATTTAATTTAATTTCTCCAAAATATCATCAATTTCAGCTCCTTCTACAAAAAATCTTAAGAAAATTCAAAGGAATCGAAGTGAATATCAACTAAATTTACTCAAATTCTGCACCATTAACTAAAAATCATTAAAAAATTCAAAGAAATTTAATTTAATATCACCACAATTTCTCCAATTTCAGCTCCTCCTACAAAAAATCTTAAGAAAATTCAAAGGAATCGAAGTGAATATCAACTAAATTTACTCAAATTCTGCACCTTTAACTAAAAATCATTAAAAAATTCAAAGAAATTTAATTTAATTTCACCAAAATATCATCAATTTCAGCTCCTTCTACAGAAAATCTTAAGAAAATTCAAAGGAATCGAAGTGAATATCAACTAAATTTACTCAAATTCTGCATCTGTAACTAAAAATCATTAAAAAATGCAAAGAAATTTAATTTAATTTCTCCAAAATATCATCAATTTCAGCTCCTTCTACAGAAAATCTTAAGAAAATTCAAAGGAATCGAAGTGAATATCAACTAAATTTACTCAAATTCTGCATCTGTAACTAAAAATCATTAAAAAATGCAAAGAAATTTAATTTAATTTCTCCAAAATATCATCAATTTCAGCTCCTTTTACTAAAATTCTTATGAAAATCCAAAGGAATCGAAGTGAATATCAACTAAATTTACTCAAATTCTGCATCTGTAACTAAAAATCATAAAAAAATTCAAAAAGATTATTTAATTTTACCACAATTTCTTCAATTTCAGCTCCTCCTACAAAAAATCTTAAGAAAATTCAAAGGAATCGAAGTGAATATCAACTAAATTTACTCAAATTCTGCACCTTTAACTAAAAATCATTAAAAAATGCAAAGAAATTTAATTTAATTTCTCCAAAATATCATCAATTTCAGCTCCTTTTACTAAAATTCTTATGAAAATCCAAAGGAATCGAAGTGAATATCAACTAAATTTACTCAAATTCTGCATCTGTAACTAAAAATCATAAAAAAATTCAAAGAAATTTAATTTAATTTCTCCAAAATATCATCAATTTCAGCTCCTTCTACAGAAAATCTTAAGAAAATTCAAAGGAATCGAAGTGAATATCAACTAAATTTACTCAAATTCTGCATCTGTAACTAAAAATCATTAAAAAATGCAAAGAAATTTAATTTAATTTCTCCAAAATATCATCAATTTCAGCTCCTTTTACTAAAATTCTTATGAAAATCCAAAGGAATCGAAGTGAATATCAACTAAATTTACTCAAATTCTGCATCTGTAACTAAAAATCATAAAAAAATTCAAAAAGATTATTTAATTTTACCACAATTTCTTCAATTTCAGCTCCTCCTACAAAAAATCTTAAGAAAATTCAAAGGAGTCGAAGTGAATATCAACTAAATTTACTCAAATTCTGCATCTGTAACTAAAAATCATAAAAAAATTCAAAAAGATTATTTAATTTTACCACAATTTCTTCAATTTCAGCTCCTCCTACAAAAAATCTTAAGAAAATTCAAAGGAGTCGAAGTGAATATCAACTGAATTTACTCAAATTCTGCACCTTTAACTAAAAATCATTAAAAAATGCAAAGAAATTTAATTTAATTTCTCCAAAATATCATCAATTTCAGCTCCATTTACTAAAATTCTTATGAAAATCCAAAGGAATCGAAGTGAATATCAACTAAATTTACTCAAATTCTGCATCTGTAACTAAAAATCATTAAAAAATGCAAAGAAATTTAATTTAATTTCTCCAAAATATCATCAATTTCAGCTCCTTCTACTAAAATTCTTATGAAAAACCAAAGGAATCGAAGTGAATATCAACTAAATTTACTCAAATTCTGCATCTGTAACTAACTAAAAATCATAAAAAAATTCAAAAAGATTTAATTTAATATCACCACAATTTCTCCAATTTCAGCTCCTCCTACGAAAAATCTTAAGAAAATTCAAAGGAGTCGAAGTGAATATCAACTGAGTTTACTCAAATTCTGCACCTTTAACTAAAAATCATTAAAAAATGCAAAGAAATTTAATTTAATTTCTCCATAATATCATCAATTTCAGCTCCTTTTACTAAAATTCTTATGAAAATCCAAAGGAATCGAAGTGAATATCAACTAAATTTACTCAAATTCTGCATCTGTAACTAAAAATAATAAAAAAATTCCAAAAGATTTAATTTATATCACCAACATTTTTTCAATTTCAGCACCTCCTACAAAAAATCTAAAGAAAATTCAAAAGAATAAATGTGAAATTCAACAATATTTTCACAAATTCTGCACCTTTAACTAAAAATCATAAAAAAATTCAAAAAGATTTAATTTAATTTCACCAAATTTCTTCAATTTCAGCAATTCTTACAAAAAATCTTAAGAAAATTCAAAAGAATCGAAGTGAATATCAACTAAATTTACTCAAATTCTGCATCTGTAACTAAAAATCATAAAAAAATGCAAAGAAATTTAATTTAATTTTACCAAAATATCATCAATTTCAGCTCCTTCTACTAAAAATCTTATGAAAATCCAATAGAATCTAAGTGAATATCAACTAAATTTACTCAAATTCTGCATCTGTAACTAAAAATCATAAAAAAATTCAGAAAGATTTAATTTAATTTTACCACAATTTCCTTCAGTTCCAGCTCCTTCTACTAAAAATCTAATAAAAATCCAAAAGAATCGAAATGAATATCAAGTAAATTTACTCAAATTCTGCACCTTTAACTAAAAATCATTAAAAAATTCAAAGAAATTTAATTTAATTTCACCAAAATATCATCAATTTCAGCTCCTTCTATTAAAAATCTTATGGAAATCCAAAGGAATCGAAGTGAATATCAACTAAATTTACTCAAATTCTGCATCTGTAACTAACTAAAAATCATAAAAAAATTCAAAAAGATTTAATTTAATATCACCACAATTTCTCCAATTTCAGCTCCTCCTACGAAAAATCTTAAGAAAATTCAAAGGAGTCGAAGTGAATATCAACTGAATTTACTCAAATTCTGCACCTTTAACTAAAAATCATTAAAAAATGCAAAGAAATTTAATTTAATTTCTCCAAAATATCATCAATTTCAGCTCCATTTACTAAAATTCTTATGAAAATCCAAAGGAATCGAAGTGAATATCAACTAAATTTACTCAAATTCTGCATCTGTAACTAAAAATCATTAAAAAATGCAAAGAAATTTAATTTAATTTCTCCAAAATATCATCAATTTCAGCTCCTTCTACAGAAAATCTTAAGAAAATTCAAAGGAATCGAAGTGAATATCAACTAAATTTACTCAAATTCTGCATCTGTAACTAAAAATCATTAAAAAATGCAAAGAAATTTAATTTAATTTCTCCAAAATATCATCAATTTCAGCTCCTTCTACAGAAAATCTTAAGAAAATTCAAAGGAATCGAAGTGAATATCAACTAAATTTACTCAAATTCTGCATCTGTAACTAACTAAAAATCATAAAAAAATTCAAAAAGATTTAATTTAATATCACCACAATTTCTCCAATTTCAGCTCCTCCTACGAAAAATCTTAAGAAAATTCAAAAGAATCGAAGTGAATATCAAGTAAATTTACTCAAATTCTGCACCTTTCACTAAAAATCATAAAAAAATGCAAAGAAATTTAATTTAATTTCACCAAAATATCATCAATTTCAGCTCCTTCTACAGAAAATCTTAAGAAAATTCAAAGGAATCGAAGTGAATATCAACTAAATTTACTCAAATTCTGCATCTGTAACTAAAAATCATTAAAAAATGCAAAGAAATTTAATTTAATTTCTCCAAAATATCATCAATTTCAGCTCCTTCTACAGAAAATCTTAAGAAAATTCAAAGGAATCGAAGTGAATATCAACTAAATTTACTCAAATTCTGCACCTTTCACTAAAAGTCATAAAAAAATGCAAAGAAATTTAATTTAATTTCACCAAAATATCATCAATTTCAGCTCCTTCTACTAAAAATCTTAAGAAAATCCAAAAGAATCGAAGTGAATATCAACTAAATTTACTCAAATTCTGCATCTGTAACTAAAAATCATAAAAAATTCATAAAGATTTAATTTATATCACCAAAATTTTTTCAATTTCAGCACCTCCTACTAAAAAGCTTAAGAAAATGCAAAAGAATCGAAGTGAATTTCAACAATATTTTCTCAAATTCTGCACCTTTATCTAAAAATCATTAAAAAATTCAAAAAGATTTAATTTAATTTCACCAAAATTTTTTCAATTTCAGCACCTCTTACTAAAAATCTTAAGAAAATTCAAAAGAATAAATGTGAAATTCAACAATATTTTCACAAATTCTGCACCTTTAACTAAAAATCATAAAAAAATTCAAAAAGATTTAATTTAATTTCACCAAATTTCTTCAATTTCAGCAATTCTTACTAAAAATCTTAAGAAAATTCAAAAGAATCGAAGTGAATATCAAGTAAATTTACTCAAATTCTGCACCTTTAACTAAAAATCATTAAAAAATGCAAAGAAATTTAATTTAATTTCTCCAAAATATCATCAATTTCAGCTCCTTTTACTAAAATTCTTATGAAAATCCAAAAGAATCGAAGTGAATTTCAACAATATTTTCTCAAATTCTGTTTCTGTAACTAAAAATCATAAAAAAAATTCAAAAAGATTTAATTTAATTTCACCAAAATATCATCAATTTCAGCTCCTTCTACTAAAAATCTTATGAAAATCCAATAGAATCTAAGTGAACATCAACTAAATTTACTCAAATTCTGCATCTGTAACTAAAAATCATAAAAAATTCAGAAAGATTTAATTTAATTTTACCACAATTTCCATCAATTTCAGCTCCTTCTACTAAAAATCTTATGAAAATCCAAAGGAATCGAAGTGAATATCAACTAAATTTACTCAAATTCTGCACATTTCACTAAAAGTCATAAAAAAATGCAAAGAAATTTAATTTAATTTCACCAAAATATCATCAATTTCAGCTCCTTCTACTAAAAATCTTAAGAAAATCCAAAAGAATCGAAGTGAATATCAACTAAATTTACTCAAATTCTGCATCTGTAACTAAAAATCATAAAAAAATTCAAAAAAATTTAATTTATATCACCAAAATTTTTTCAATTTCAGCACCTCCTACTAAAAAGCTTAAGAAAATGCAAAAGAATCGAAGTGAATTTCAACAATATTTTCTCAAATTCTGCACCTTTATCTAAAAATCATTAAAAAATTCAAAAAGATTTAATTTAATTTCACCAAAATTTTTTCAATTTCAGCACCTCTTACTAAAAATCTTAAGAAAATTCAAAAGAATAAATGTGAAATTCAACAATATTTTCACAAATTCTGCACCTTTAACTAAAAATCATAAAAAAATTCAAAAAGATTTAATTTAATTTCACCAAATTTCTTCAATTTCAGCAATTCTTACTAAAAATCTTAAGAAAATTCAAAAGAATCGAAGTGAATATCAAGTAAATTTACTCAAATTCTGCACCTTTAACTAAAAATCATTAAAAAATGCAAAGAAATTTAATTTAATTTCTCCAAAATATCATCAATTTCAGCTCCTTTTACTAAAATTCTTATGAAAATCCAAAAGAATCGAAGTGAATTTCAACAATATTTTCTCAAATTCTGTTTCTGTAACTAAAAATCATAAAAAAAATTCAAAAAGATTTAATTTAATTTCACCAAAATATCATCAATTTCAGCTCCTTCTACTAAAAATCTTATGAAAATCCAATAGAATCTAAGTGAACATCAACTAAATTTACTCAAATTCTGCATCTGTAACTAAAAATCATAAAAAATTCAGAAAGATTTAATTTAATTTTACCACAATTTCCATCAATTTCAGCTCCTTCTACTAAAAATCTTATGAAAATCCAAAGGAATCGAAGTGAATATCAACTAAATTTACTCAAATTCTGCACATTTCACTAAAAGTCATAAAAAAATGCAAAGAAATTTAATTTAATTTCACCAAAATATCATCAATTTCAGCTCCTTCTACTAAAAATCTTAAGAAAATCCAAAAGAATCGAAGTGAATATCAACTAAATTTACTCAAATTCTGCATCTGTAACTAAAAATCATAAAAAAATTCAAAAAAATTTAATTTATATCACCAACATTTTTTCAATTTCAGCACCTCCTACAAAAAATCTAAAGAAAATTCCAAAGAATCGATGTGAATTTCAACTATATTATCTCAAATTCTGCACCTTTAACTAAAAATCATTAAAAAATGCAAAGAAATTTAATTTAATTTCTCCAAAATATCATCAATTTCAGCTCCTTCTACAAAAAATCTTAAGAAAATTCAAAGGAATCGAAGTGAATATCAACTAAATTTACTCAAATTCTGCACCATTAACTAAAAATCATTAAAAAATTCAAAGAAATTTAATTTAATATCACCACAATTTCTCCAATTTCAGCTCCTCCTACAAAAAATCTTAAGAAAATTCAAAGGAATCGAAGTGAATATCAACTAAATTTACTCAAATTCTGCACCTTTAACTAAAAATCATTAAAAAATTCAAAGAAATTTAATTTAATTTCACCAAAATATCATCAATTTCAGCTCCTTCTACAGAAAATCTTAAGAAAATTCAAAGGAATCGAAGTGAATATCAACTAAATTTACTCAAATTCTGCATCTGTAACTAAAAATCATTAAAAAATGCAAAGAAATTTAATTTAATTTCTCCAAAATATCATCAATTTCAGCTCCTTCTACAGAAAATCTTAAGAAAATTCAAAGGAATCGAAGTGAATATCAACTAAATTTACTCAAATTCTGCATCTGTAACTAAAAATCATTAAAAAATGCAAAGAAATTTAATTTAATTTCTCCAAAATATCATCAATTTCAGCTCCTTTTACTAAAATTCTTATGAAAATCCAAAGGAATCGAAGTGAATATCAACTAAATTTACTCAAATTCTGCATCTGTAACTAAAAATCATAAAAAAATTCAAAAAGATTATTTAATTTTACCACAATTTCTTCAATTTCAGCTCCTTCTACATAAAATCTTAAGAAAATTCAAAGGAATCGAAGTGAATATCAACTAAATTTACTCAAATTCTGCACCTTTAACTAAAAATCATTAAAAAATGCAAAGAAATTTAATTTAATTTCTCCAAAATATCATCAATTTCAGCTCCTTTTACTAAAATTCTTATGAAAATCCAAAGGAATCGAAGTGAATATCAACTAAATTTACTCAAATTCTGCATCTGTAACTAAAAATCATAAAAAAATTCAAAGAAATTTAATTTAATTTCTCCAAAATATCATCAATTTCAGCTCCTTCTACAGAAAATCTTAAGAAAATTCAAAGGAATCGAAGTGAATATCAACTAAATTTACTCAAATTCTGCATCTGTAACTAAAAATCATTAAAAAATGCAAAGAAATTTAATTTAATTTCTCCAAAATATCATCAATTTCAGCTCCTTTTACTAAAATTCTTATGAAAATCCAAAGGAATCGAAGTGAATATCAACTAAATTTACTCAAATTCTGCATCTGTAACTAAAAATCATAAAAAAATTCAAAAAGATTATTTAATTTTACCACAATTTCTTCAATTTCAGCTCCTCCTACAAAAAATCTTAAGAAAATTCAAAGGAGTCGAAGTGAATATCAACTAAATTTACTCAAATTCTGCATCTGTAACTAAAAATCATTAAAAAATGCAAAGAAATTTAATTTAATTTCTCCAAAATATCATCAATTTCAGCTCCTTTTACTAAAATTCTTATGAAAATCCAAAGGAATCGAAGTGAATATCAACTAAATTTACTCAAATTCTGCATCTGTAACTAAAAATCATAAAAAAATTCAAAAAGATTATTTAATTTTACCACAATTTCTTCAATTTCAGCTCCTCCTACAAAAAATCTTAAGAAAATTCAAAGGAGTCGAAGTGAATATCAACTAAATTTACTCAAATTCTGCATCTGTAACTAAAAATCATAAAAAAATTCAAAAAGATTATTTAATTTTACCACAATTTCTTCAATTTCAGCTCCTCCTACAAAAAATCTTAAGAAAATTCAAAGGAGTCGAAGTGAATATCAACTGAATTTACTCAAATTCTGCACCTTTAACTAAAAATCATTAAAAAATGCAAAGAAATTTAATTTAATTTCTCCAAAATATCATCAATTTCAGCTCCATTTACTAAAATTCTTATGAAAATCCAAAGGAATCGAAGTGAATATCAACTAAATTTACTCAAATTCTGCATCTGTAACTAAAAATCATTAAAAAATGCAAAGAAATTTAATTTAATTTCTCCAAAATATCATCAATTTCAGCTCCTTCTACTAAAATTCTTATGAAAAACCAAAGGAATCGAAGTGAATATCAACTAAATTTACTCAAATTCTGCATCTGTAACTAAAAATCATAAAAAAATTCAAAAAGATTATTTAATTTTACCACAATTTCTTCAATTTCAGCTCCTCCTACAAAAAATCTTAAGAAAATTCAAAGGAGTCGAAGTGAATATCAACTAAATTTACTCAAATTCTGCATCTGTAACTAAAAATCATAAAAAAATTCAAAAAGATTATTTAATTTTACCACAATTTCTTCAATTTCAGCTCCTCCTACAAAAAATCTTAAGAAAATTCAAAGGAGTCGAAGTGAATATCAACTGAATTTACTCAAATTCTGCACCTTTAACTAAAAATCATTAAAAAATGCAAAGAAATTTAATTTAATTTCTCCAAAATATCATCAATTTCAGCTCCATTTACTAAAATTCTTATGAAAATCCAAAGGAATCGAAGTGAATATCAACTAAATTTACTCAAATTCTGCATCTGTAACTAAAAATCATTAAAAAATGCAAAGAAATTTAATTTAATTTCTCCAAAATATCATCAATTTCAGCTCCTTCTACTAAAATTCTTATGAAAAACCAAAGGAATCGAAGTGAATATCAACTAAATTTACTCAAATTCTGCATCTGTAACTAAAAATAATAAAAAAATTCCAAAAGATTTAATTTATATCACCAACATTTTTTCAATTTCAGCACCTCCTACAAAAAATCTAAAGAAAATTCAAAAGAATAAATGTGAAATTCAACAATATTTTCACAAATTCTGCACCTTTAACTAAAAATCATAAAAAAATTCAAAAAGATTTAATTTAATTTCACCAAATTTCTTCAATTTCAGCAATTCTTACAAAAAATCTTAAGAAAATTCAAAAGAATCGAAGTGAATATCAACTAAATTTACTCAAATTCTGCATCTGTAACTAAAAATCATAAAAAAATGCAAAGAAATTTAATTTAATTTTACCAAAATATCATCAATTTCAGCTCCTTCTACTAAAAATCTTATGAAAATCCAATAGAATCTAAGTGAATATCAACTAAATTTACTCAAATTCTGCATCTGTAACTAAAAATCATAAAAAAATTCAGAAAGATTTAATTTAATTTTACCACAATTTCCTTCAGTTCCAGCTCCTTCTACTAAAAATCTAATAAAAATCCAAAAGAATCGAAATGAATATCAAGTAAATTTACTCAAATTCTGCACCTTTAACTAAAAATCATTAAAAAATTCAAAGAAATTTAATTTAATTTCACCAAAATATCATCAATTTCAGCTCCTTCTATTAAAAATCTTATGGAAATCCAAAGGAATCGAAGTGAATATCAACTAAATTTACTCAAATTCTGCATCTGTAACTAACTAAAAATCATAAAAAAATTCAAAAAGATTTAATTTAATATCACCACAATTTCTCCAATTTCAGCTCCTCCTACGAAAAATCTTAAGAAAATTCAAAGGAGTCGAAGTGAATATCAACTGAATTTACTCAAATTCTGCACCTTTAACTAAAAATCATTAAAAAATGCAAAGAAATTTAATTTAATTTCTCCAAAATATCATCAATTTCAGCTCCATTTACTAAAATTCTTATGAAAATCCAAAGGAATCGAAGTGAATATCAACTAAATTTACTCAAATTCTGCATCTGTAACTAAAAATCATTAAAAAATGCAAAGAAATTTAATTTAATTTCTCCAAAATATCATCAATTTCAGCTCCTTCTACAGAAAATCTTAAGAAAATTCAAAGGAATCGAAGTGAATATCAACTAAATTTACTCAAATTCTGCATCTGTAACTAAAAATCATTAAAAAATGCAAAGAAATTTAATTTAATTTCTCCAAAATATCATCAATTTCAGCTCCTTCTACAGAAAATCTTAAGAAAATTCAAAGGAATCGAAGTGAATATCAACTAAATTTACTCAAATTCTGCATCTGTAACTAACTAAAAATCATAAAAAAATTCAAAAAGATTTAATTTAATATCACCACAATTTCTCCAATTTCAGCTCCTCCTACGAAAAATCTTAAGAAAATTCAAAAGAATCGAAGTGAATATCAAGTAAATTTACTCAAATTCTGCACCTTTCACTAAAAATCATAAAAAAATGCAAAGAAATTTAATTTAATTTCACCAAAATATCATCAATTTCAGCTCCTTCTACAGAAAATCTTAAGAAAATTCAAAGGAATCGAAGTGAATATCAACTAAATTTACTCAAATTCTGCATCTGTAACTAAAAATCATTAAAAAATGCAAAGAAATTTAATTTAATTTCTCCAAAATATCATCAATTTCAGCTCCTTCTACAGAAAATCTTAAGAAAATTCAAAGGAATCGAAGTGAATATCAACTAAATTTACTCAAATTCTGCACCTTTCACTAAAAGTCATAAAAAAATGCAAAGAAATTTAATTTAATTTCACCAAAATATCATCAATTTCAGCTCCTTCTACTAAAAATCTTAAGAAAATCCAAAAGAATCGAAGTGAATATCAACTAAATTTACTCAAATTCTGCATCTGTAACTAAAAATCATAAAAAATTCATAAAGATTTAATTTATATCACCAAAATTTTTTCAATTTCAGCACCTCCTACTAAAAAGCTTAAGAAAATGCAAAAGAATCGAAGTGAATTTCAACAATATTTTCTCAAATTCTGCACCTTTATCTAAAAATCATTAAAAAATTCAAAAAGATTTAATTTAATTTCACCAAAATTTTTTCAATTTCAGCACCTCTTACTAAAAATCTTAAGAAAATTCAAAAGAATAAATGTGAAATTCAACAATATTTTCACAAATTCTGCACCTTTAACTAAAAATCATAAAAAAATTCAAAAAGATTTAATTTAATTTCACCAAATTTCTTCAATTTCAGCAATTCTTACTAAAAATCTTAAGAAAATTCAAAAGAATCGAAGTGAATATCAAGTAAATTTACTCAAATTCTGCACCTTTAACTAAAAATCATTAAAAAATGCAAAGAAATTTAATTTAATTTCTCCAAAATATCATCAATTTCAGCTCCTTTTACTAAAATTCTTATGAAAATCCAAAAGAATCGAAGTGAATTTCAACAATATTTTCTCAAATTCTGTTTCTGTAACTAAAAATCATAAAAAAAATTCAAAAAGATTTAATTTAATTTCACCAAAATATCATCAATTTCAGCTCCTTCTACTAAAAATCTTATGAAAATCCAATAGAATCTAAGTGAACATCAACTAAATTTACTCAAATTCTGCATCTGTAACTAAAAATCATAAAAAATTCAGAAAGATTTAATTTAATTTTACCACAATTTCCATCAATTTCAGCTCCTTCTACTAAAAATCTTATGAAAATCCAAAGGAATCGAAGTGAATATCAACTAAATTTACTCAAATTCTGCACATTTCACTAAAAGTCATAAAAAAATGCAAAGAAATTTAATTTAATTTCACCAAAATATCATCAATTTCAGCTCCTTCTACTAAAAATCTTAAGAAAATCCAAAAGAATCGAAGTGAATATCAACTAAATTTACTCAAATTCTGCATCTGTAACTAAAAATCATAAAAAAATTCAAAAAAATTTAATTTATATCACCAACATTTTTTCAATTTCAGCACCTCCTACAAAAAATCTAAAGAAAATTCCAAAGAATCGATGTGAATTTCAACTATATTATCTCAAATTCTGCACCTTTAACTAAAAATCATTAAAAAATGCAAAGAAATTTAATTTAATTTCTCCAAAATATCATCAATTTCAGCTCCTTCTACAAAAAATCTTAAGAAAATTCAAAGGAATCGAAGTGAATATCAACTAAATTTACTCAAATTCTGCACCATTAACTAAAAATCATTAAAAAATTCAAAGAAATTTAATTTAATATCACCACAATTTCTCCAATTTCAGCTCCTCCTACAAAAAATCTTAAGAAAATTCAAAGGAATCGAAGTGAATATCAACTAAATTTACTCAAATTCTGCACCTTTAACTAAAAATCATTAAAAAATTCAAAGAAATTTAATTTAATTTCACCAAAATATCATCAATTTCAGCTCCTTCTACAGAAAATCTTAAGAAAATTCAAAGGAATCGAAGTGAATATCAACTAAATTTACTCAAATTCTGCATCTGTAACTAAAAATCATTAAAAAATGCAAAGAAATTTAATTTAATTTCTCCAAAATATCATCAATTTCAGCTCCTTCTACAGAAAATCTTAAGAAAATTCAAAGGAATCGAAGTGAATATCAACTAAATTTACTCAAATTCTGCATCTGTAACTAAAAATCATTAAAAAATGCAAAGAAATTTAATTTAATTTCTCCAAAATATCATCAATTTCAGCTCCTTTTACTAAAATTCTTATGAAAATCCAAAGGAATCGAAGTGAATATCAACTAAATTTACTCAAATTCTGCATCTGTAACTAAAAATCATAAAAAAATTCAAAAAGATTATTTAATTTTACCACAATTTCTTCAATTTCAGCTCCTCCTACAAAAAATGTTAAGAAAATTCAAAGGAATCGAAGTGAATATCAACTAAATTTACTCAAATTCTGCACCTTTAACTAAAAATCATTAAAAAATGCAAAGAAATTTAATTTAATTTCTCCAAAATATCATCAATTTCAGCTCCTTTTACTAAAATTCTTATGAAAATCCAAAGGAATCGAAGTGAATATCAACTAAATTTACTCAAATTCTGCATCTGTAACTAAAAATCATAAAAAAATTCAAAGAAATTTAATTTAATTTCTCCAAAATATCATCAATTTCAGCTCCTTCTACAGAAAATCTTAAGAAAATTCAAAGGAATCGAAGTGAATATCAACTAAATTTACTCAAATTCTGCATCTGTAACTAAAAATCATTAAAAAATGCAAAGAAATTTAATTTAATTTCTCCAAAATATCATCAATTTCAGCTCCTTTTACTAAAATTCTTATGAAAATCCAAAGGAATCGAAGTGAATATCAACTAAATTTACTCAAATTCTGCATCTGTAACTAAAAATCATAAAAAAATTCAAAAAGATTATTTAATTTTACCACAATTTCTTCAATTTCAGCTCCTCCTACAAAAAATCTTAAGAAAATTCAAAGGAGTCGAAGTGAATATCAACTAAATTTACTCAAATTCTGCATCTGTAACTAAAAATCATTAAAAAATGCAAAGAAATTTAATTTAATTTCTCCAAAATATCATCAATTTCAGCTCCTTTTACTAAAATTCTTATGAAAATCCAAAGGAATCGAAGTGAATATCAACTAAATTTACTCAAATTCTGCATCTGTAACTAAAAATCATAAAAAAATTCAAAAAGATTATTTAATTTTACCACAATTTCTTCAATTTCAGCTCCTCCTACAAAAAATCTTAAGAAAATTCAAAGGAGTCGAAGTGAATATCAACTAAATTTACTCAAATTCTGCATCTGTAACTAAAAATCATAAAAAAATTCAAAAAGATTATTTAATTTTACCACAATTTCTTCAATTTCAGCTCCTCCTACAAAAAATCTTAAGAAAATTCAAAGGAGTCGAAGTGAATATCAACTGAATTTACTCAAATTCTGCACCTTTAACTAAAAATCATTAAAAAATGCAAAGAAATTTAATTTAATTTCTCCAAAATATCATCAATTTCAGCTCCATTTACTAAAATTCTTATGAAAATCCAAAGGAATCGAAGTGAATATCAACTAAATTTACTCAAATTCTGCATCTGTAACTAAAAATCATTAAAAAATGCAAAGAAATTTAATTTAATTTCTCCAAAATATCATCAATTTCAGCTCCTTCTACTAAAATTCTTATGAAAAACCAAAGGAATCGAAGTGAATATCAACTAAATTTACTCAAATTCTGCATCTGTAACTAACTAAAAATCATAAAAAAATTCAAAAAGATTTAATTTAATATCACCACAATTTCTCCAATTTCAGCTCCTCCTACGAAAAATCTTAAGAAAATTCAAAGGAGTCGAAGTGAATATCAACTGAGTTTACTCAAATTCTGCACCTTTAACTAAAAATCATTAAAAAATGCAAAGAAATTTAATTTAATTTCTCCATAATATCATCAATTTCAGCTCCTTTTACTAAAATTCTTATGAAAATCCAAAGGAATCGAAGTGAATATCAACTAAATTTACTCAAATTCTGCATCTGTAACTAAAAATAATAAAAAAATTCCAAAAGATTTAATTTATATCACCAACATTTTTTCAATTTCAGCACCTCCTACAAAAAATCTAAAGAAAATTCAAAAGAATAAATGTGAAATTCAACAATATTTTCACAAATTCTGCACCTTTAACTAAAAATCATAAAAAAATTCAAAAAGATTTAATTTAATTTCACCAAATTTCTTCAATTTCAGCAATTCTTACAAAAAATCTTAAGAAAATTCAAAAGAATCGAAGTGAATATCAACTAAATTTACTCAAATTCTGCATCTGTAACTAAAAATCATTAAAAAATTCAAAGAAATTTAATTTAATTTCACCAAAATATCATCAATTTCAGCTCCTTCTACTAAAAATCTTATGGAAATCCAAAGGAATCGAAGTGAATATCAACTAAATTTACTCAAATTCTGCATCTGTAACTAACTAAAAATCATAAAAAAATTCAAAAAGATTTAATTTAATATCACCACAATTTCTCCAATTTCAGCTCCTCCTACGAAAAATCTTAAGAAAATTCAAAGGAGTCGAAGTGAATATCAACTGAATTTACTCAAATTCTGCACCTTTAACTAAAAATCATTAAAAAATGCAAAGAAATTTAATTTAATTTCTCCAAAATATCATCAATTTCAGCTCCATTTACTAAAATTCTTATGAAAATCCAAAGGAATCGAATGAATATCAACTAAATTTACTCAAATTCTGCATCTGTAACTAAAAATCATTAAAAAATGCAAAGAAATTTAATTTAATTTCTCCAAAATATCATCAATTTCAGCTCCTTCTACAGAAAATCTTAAGAAAATTCAAAGGAATCGAAGTGAATATCAACTAAATTTACTCAAATTCTGCATCTGTAACTAAAAATCATTAAAAAATGCAAAGAAATTTAATTTAATTTCTCCAAAATATCATCAATTTCAGCTCCTTCTACAGAAAATCTTAAGAAAATTCAAAGGAATCGAAGTGAATATCAACTAAATTTACTCAAATTCTGCATCTGTAACTAACTAAAAATCATAAAAAAATTCAAAAAGATTTAATTTAATATCACCACAATTTCTCCAATTTCAGCTCCTCCTACGAAAAATCTTAAGAAAATTCAAAAGAATCGAAGTGAATATCAAGTAAATTTACTCAAATTCTGCACCTTTCACTAAAAATCATAAAAAAATGCAAAGAAATTTAATTTAATTTCACCAAAATATCATCAATTTCAGCTCCTTCTACAGAAAATCTTAAGAAAATTCAAAGGAATCGAAGTGAATATCAACTAAATTTACTCAAATTCTGCATCTGTAACTAAAAATCATTAAAAAATGCAAAGAAATTTAATTTAATTTCTCCAAAATATCATCAATTTCAGCTCCTTCTACAGAAAATCTTAAGAAAATTCAAAGGAATCGAAGTGAATATCAACTAAATTTACTCAAATTCTGCATCTGTAACTAAAAATCATTAAAAAATGCAAAGAAATTTAATTTAATTTCTCCAAAATATCATCAATTTCAGCTCCTTTTACTAAAATTCTTATGAAAATCCAAAGGAATCGAAGTGAATATCAACTAAATTTACTCAAATTCTGCATCTGTAACTAAAAATCATAAAAAAATTCAAAAAGATTATTTAATTTTACCACAATTTCTTCAATTTCAGCTCCTCCTACAAAAAATCTTAAGAAAATTCAAAGGAATCGAAGTGAATATCAACTAAATTTACTCAAATTCTGCACCTTTAATTAAAAATCATTAAAAAATGCAAAGAAATTTAATTTAATTTCACCAAAATATCATCAATTTCAGCTCCTTCTACTAAAAATCTTATGAAAATCCAATGGAATCGAAGTGAATATCAACTAAATTTACACAAATTCTGCACATTTCACTAAAAATCATAAAAAAATGCAAAGAAATTTAATTTAATTTCACCAAAATATCATCAATTTCAGCTCCTTCTACTAAAAATCTTATGAAAATCCAAAGGAATCGAAGTGAATATCAACTAAATTTACTCAAATTCTGCATATGTAACTAAAAATCATAAAAAAGTGTAAAGAAATTTAATTTAATTTCACCAAAATATCATCAATTTCAGCTCCTTCTACTAAAAATCTTAAGAAAATTCAAAAGAATCGAAGTGAATATCAAGTAAATTTACTCAAATTCTGCACCTTTCACTAAAAATCATAAAAAAATTCAAAAAGTTTTAATTTAATTTTACCAACATTTCTTCAATTTCAGCTCCTCCTACTAAAAATCTTATGAAAATGCAAAAGAATCGAAGTGAATTTCAACAATATTTTCTCAAATTCTGTTTCTGTAACTAAAAATCAAAAAAAAATTCAAAAAGTTTTAATTTAATTTTACCAACATTTCTTCAATTTCAGCTCCTCCTACTAAAAATCTTATGAAAATGCAAAAGAACCGAAGTGAATTTCAACAATATTTTCTCAAATTCTGTTTCTGTAACTAAAAATCATAAAAAAATTCAAAAAGATTTAATTTAATTTCACCAAAATATCATCAATTTCAGCTCCTTCTACTAAAAATCTTATGAAAATCCAATAGAATCTAAGTGAATATCAACTAAATTTACTCAAATTCTGCATCTGTAACTAAAAATCATAAAAAAATGCAAAGAAATTTAATTTAATTTCACCAAAATATCATCAATTTCAGCTCCTTCTACTAAAAATCTTATGAAAATCCAATAGAATCTAAGTGAATATCAACTAAATTTACTCAAATTCTGCATCTGTAACTAAAAATCATAAAAAAATTCAAAAAAATTTAATTTATATCACCAACATTTTTTCAATTTCAGCACCTCCTACAAAAAATCTAAAGAAAATTCAAAAGAATCGATGTGAATTTCAACTATATTATCTCAAATTCTGCACCTTTAACTAAAAATCATTAAAAAATGCAAAGAAATTTAATTTAATTTCTCCAAAATATCATCAATTTCAGCTCCTTCTACAGAAAATCTTAAGAAAATTCAAAGGAATCGAAGTGAATATCAACTAAATTTACTCAAATTCTGCATCTGTAACTAAAAATCATAAAAAAATGCAAAGAAATTTAATTTAATTTCTCCAAAATATAATCAATTTCAGCTCCTTCTACAGAAAATCTTAAGAAAATTCAAAGGAATCGAAGTGAATATCAACTAAATTTACTCAAATTCTGCATCTGTAACTAAAAATCATTAAAAAATGCAAAGAAATTTAATTTAATTTCTCCAAAATATCATCAATTTCAGCTCCTTTTACTAAAATTCTTATGAAAATCCAAAGGAATCGAAGTGAATATCAACTAAATTTACTCAAATTCTGCATCTGTAACTAAAAATCATAAAAAAATTCAAAAAGATTATTTAATTTTACCACAATTTCTTCAATTTCAGCTCCTCCTACAAAAAATCTTAAGAAAATTCAAAGGAGTCGAAGTGAATATCAAGTAAATTTACTCAAATTCTGCACCTTTAACTAAAAATCATTAAAAAATGCAAAGAAATTTAATTTAATTTCTCCAAAATATCATCAATTTCAGCTCCATTTACTAAAATTCTTATGAAAATCCAAAGGAATCGAAGTGAATATCAACTAAATTTACTCAAATTCTGCATCTGTAACTAAAAATCATTAAAAAATGCAAAGAAATTTAATTTAATTTCTCCAAAATATCATCAATTTCAGCTCCTTCTACAGAAAATCTTAAGAAAATTCAAAGGAATCGAAGTGAATATCAACTAAATTTACTCAAATTCTGCATCTGTAACTAAAAATCATTAAAAAATGCAAAGAAATTTAATTTAATTTCTCCAAAATATCATCAATTTCAGCTCCTTCTACAGAAAATCTTAAGAAAATTCAAAGGAATCGAAGTGAATATCAACTAAATTTACTCAAATTCTGCATCTGTAACTAACTAAAAATCATAAAAAAATTCAAAAAGATTTAATTTAATATCACCACAATTTCTCCAATTTCAGCTCCTCCTACGAAAAATCTTAAGAAAATTCAAAAGAATCGAAGTGAATATCAAGTAAATTTACTCAAATTCTGCACCTTTCACTAAAAATCATAAAAAAATGCAAAGAAATTTAATTTAATTTCACCAAAATATCATCAATTTCAGCTCCTTCTACAGAAAATCTTAAGAAAATTCAAAGGAATCGAAGTGAATATCAACTAAATTTACTCAAATTCTGCATCTGTAACTAAAAATCATTAAAAAATGCAAAGAAATTTAATTTAATTTCTCCAAAATATCATCAATTTCAGCTCCTTCTACAGAAAATCTTAAGAAAATTCAAAGGAATCGAAGTGAATATCAACTAAATTTACTCAAATTCTGCACCTTTCACTAAAAGTCATAAAAAAATGCAAAGAAATTTAATTTAATTTCACCAAAATATCATCAATTTCAGCTCCTTCTACTAAAAATCTTAAGAAAATCCAAAAGAATCGAAGTGAATATCAACTAAATTTACTCAAATTCTGCATCTGTAACTAAAAATCATAAAAAATTCATAAAGATTTAATTTATATCACCAAAATTTTTTCAATTTCAGCACCTCCTACTAAAAAGCTTAAGAAAATGCAAAAGAATCGAAGTGAATTTCAACAATATTTTCTCAAATTCTGCACCTTTAACTAAAAATCATAAAAAAATTCAAAAAGATTTAATTTAATTTCACCAACATTTTTTCAATTTCAGCACCTCCTACAAAAAATCTAAAGAAAATTCCAAAGAATCGATGTGAATTTCAACTATATTATCTCAAATTCTGCACCTTTAACTAAAAATCATTAAAAAATGCAAAGAAATTTAATTTAATTTCTCCAAAATATCATCAATTTCAGCTCCTTCTACAAAAAATCTTAAGAAAATTCAAAGGAATCGAAGTGAATATCAACTAAATTTACTCAAATTCTGCACCATTAACTAAAAATCATTAAAAAATTCAAAGAAATTTAATTTAATATCACCACAATTTCTCCAATTTCAGCTCCTCCTACAAAAAATCTTAAGAAAATCCAAAGGAATCGAAGTGAATATCAACTAAATTTACTCAAATTCTGCACATTTCACTAAAAGTCATAAAAAAATGCAAAGAAATTTAATTTAATTTCACCAAAATATCATCAATTTCAGCTCCTTCTACTAAAAATCTTAAGAAAATCCAAAAGAATCGAAGTGAATATCAACTAAATTTACTCAAATTCTGCATCTGTAACTAAAAATCTTAAAAAAATTCAAAAAATTTTAATTTATATCACCAACATTTTTTCAATTTCAGCACCTCCTACAAAAAATCTAAAGAAAATTCCAAAGAATCGATGTGAATTTCAACTATATTATCTCAAATTCTGCACCTTTAACTAAAAATCATTAAAAAATGCAAAGAAATTTAATTTAATTTCTCCAAAATATCATCAATTTCAGCTCCTTCTACAAAAAATCTTAAGAAAATTCAAAGGAATCGAAGTGAATATCAACTAAATTTACTCAAATTCTGCACCATTAACTAAAAATCATTAAAAAATTCAAAGAAATTTAATTTAATATCACCACAATTTCTCCAATTTCAGCTCCTCCTACAAAAAATCTTAAGAAAATTCAAAGGAATCGAAGTGAATATCAACTAAATTTACTCAAATTCTGCACCTTTAACTAAAAATCATTAAAAAATTCAAAGAAATTTAATTTAATTTCACCAAAATATCATCAATTTCAGCTCCTTCTACAGAAAATCTTAAGAAAATTCAAAGGAATCGAAGTGAATATCAACTAAATTTACTCAAATTCTGCATCTGTAACTAAAAATCATTAAAAAATTCAAAGAAATTTAATTTAATTTCTCCAAAATATCATCAATTTCAGCTCCTTTTACTAAAATTCTTATGAAAATCCAAAGGAATCGAAGTGAATATCAACTAAATTTACTCAAATTCTGCATCTGTAACTAAAAATCATAAAAAAATTCAAAAAGATTATTTAATTTTACCACAATTTCTTCAATTTCAGCTCCTCCTACAAAAAATCTTAAGAAAATTCAAAGGAATCGAAGTGAATATCAACTAAATTTACTCAAATTCTGCACCTTTAACTAAAAATCATTAAAAAATGCAAAGAAATTTAATTTAATTTCTCCAAAATATCATCAATTTCAGCTCCTTTTACTAAAATTCTTATGAAAATCCAAAGGAATCGAAGTGAATATCAACTAAATTTACTCAAATTCTGCATCTGTAACTAAAAATCATAAAAAAATTCAAAGAAATTTAATTTAATTTCTCCAAAATATCATCAATTTCAGCTCCTTCTACAGAAAATCTTAAGAAAATTCAAAGGAATCGAAGTGAATATCAACTAAATTTACTCAAATTCTGCATCTGTAACTAAAAATCATTAAAAAATGCAAAGAAATTTAATTTAATTTCTCCAAAATATCATCAATTTCAGCTCCTTTTACTAAAATTCTTATGAAAATCCAAAGGAATCGAAGTGAATATCAACTAAATTTACTCAAATTCTGCATCTGTAACTAAAAATCATAAAAAAATTCAAAAAGATTATTTAATTTTACCACAATTTCTTCAATTTCAGCTCCTCCTACAAAAAATCTTAAGAAAATTCAAAGGAGTCGAAGTGAATATCAACTAAATTTACTCAAATTCTGCATCTGTAACTAAAAATCATAAAAAAATTCAAAAAGATTATTTAATTTTACCACAATTTCTTCAATTTCAGCTCCTCCTACAAAAAATCTTAAGAAAATTCAAAGGAGTCGAAGTGAATATCAACTGAATTTACTCAAATTCTGCACCTTTAACTAAAAATCATTAAAAAATGCAAAGAAATTTAATTTAATTTCTCCAAAATATCATCAATTTCAGCTCCATTTACTAAAATTCTTATGAAAATCCAAAGGAATCGAAGTGAATATCAACTAAATTTACTCAAATTCTGCATCTGTAACTAAAAATCATTAAAAAATGCAAAGAAATTTAATTTAATTTCTCCAAAATATCATCAATTTCAGCTCCTTCTACTAAAATTCTTATGAAAAACCAAAGGAATCGAAGTGAATATCAACTAAATTTACTCAAATTCTGCATCTGTAACTAACTAAAAATCATAAAAAAATTCAAAAAGATTTAATTTAATATCACCACAATTTCTCCAATTTCAGCTCCTCCTACGAAAAATCTTAAGAAAATTCAAAGGAGTCGAAGTGAATATCAACTGAGTTTACTCAAATTCTGCACCTTTAACTAAAAATCATTAAAAAATGCAAAGAAATTTAATTTAATTTCTCCATAATATCATCAATTTCAGCTCCTTTTACTAAAATTCTTATGAAAATCCAAAGGAATCGAAGTGAATATCAACTAAATTTACTCAAATTCTGCATCTGTAACTAAAAATAATAAAAAAATTCCAAAAGATTTAATTTATATCACCAACATTTTTTCAATTTCAGCACCTCCTACAAAAAATCTAAAGAAAATTCAAAAGAATAAATGTGAAATTCAACAATATTTTCACAAATTCTGCACCTTTAACTAAAAATCATAAAAAAATTCAAAAAGATTTAATTTAATTTCACCAAATTTCTTCAATTTCAGCAATTCTTACAAAAAATCTTAAGAAAATTCAAAAGAATCGAAGTGAATATCAACTAAATTTACTCAAATTCTGCATCTGTAACTAAAAATCATAAAAAAATGCAAAGAAATTTAATTTAATTTTACCAAAATATCATCAATTTCAGCTCCTTCTACTAAAAATCTTATGAAAATCCAATAGAATCTAAGTGAATATCAACTAAATTTACTCAAATTCTGCATCTGTAACTAAAAATCATAAAAAAATTCAGAAAGATTTAATTTAATTTTACCACAATTTCCTTCAGTTCCAGCTCCTTCTACTAAAAATCTAATAAAAATCCAAAAGAATCGAAATGAATATCAAGTAAATTTACTCAAATTCTGCACCTTTAACTAAAAATCATTAAAAAATTCAAAGAAATTTAATTTAATTTCACCAAAATATCATCAATTTCAGCTCCTTCTACTAAAAATCTTATGGAAATCCAAAGGAATCGAAGTGAATATCAACTAAATTTACTCAAATTCTGCACCTTTAACTAAAAATCATTAAAAAATGCAAAGAAATTTAATTTAATTTCTCCAAAATATCATCAATTTCAGCTCCATTTACTAAAATTCTTATGAAAATCCAAAGGAATCGAATGAATATCAACTAAATTTACTCAAATTCTGCATCTGTAACTAAAAATCATTAAAAAATGCAAAGAAATTTAATTTAATTTCACCAAAATATCATCAATTTCAGCTCCTTCTACATAAAATCTTAAGAAAATTCAAAGGAATCGAAGTGAATATCAACTAAATTTACTCAAATTCTGCATCTGTAACTAAAAATCATTAAAAAATGCAAAGAAATTTAATTTAATTTCTCCAAAATATCATCAATTTCAGCTCCTTCTACAAAAAATCTTAAGAAAATTCAAAGGAATCGAAGTGAATATCAACTAAATTTACTCAAATTCTGCATCTGTAACTAACTAAAAATCATAAAAAAATTCAAAAAGATTTAATTTAATATCACCACAATTTCTCCAATTTCAGCTCCTCCTACGAAAAATCTTAAGAAAATTCAAAAGAATCGAAGTGAATATCAAGTAAATTTACTCAAATTCTGCACCTTTCACTAAAAATCATAAAAAAATGCAAAGAAATTTAATTTAATTTCACCAAAATATCATCAATTTCAGCTCCTTCTACAGAAAATCTTAAGAAAATTCAAAGGAATCGAAGTGAATATCAACTAAATTTACTCAAATTCTGCATCTGTAACTAAAAATCATTAAAAAATGCAAAGAAATTTAATTTAATTTCTCCAAAATATCATCAATTTCAGCTCCTTCTACAGAAAATCTTAAGAAAATTCAAAGGAATCGAAGTGAATATCAACTAAATTTACTCAAATTCTGCATCTGTAACTAAAAATCATTAAAAAATGCAAAGAAATTTAATTTAATTTCTCCAAAATATCATCAATTTCAGCTCCTTTTACTAAAATTCTTATGAAAATCCAAAGGAATCGAAGTGAATATCAACTAAATTTACTCAAATTCTGCATCTGTAACTAAAAATCATAAAAAAATTCAAAAAGATTATTTAATTTTACCACAATTTCTTCAATTTCAGCTCCTCCTACAAAAAATCTTAAGAAAATTCAAAGGAATCGAAGTGAATATCAACTAAATTTACTCAAATTCTGCACCTTTAACTAAAAATCATTAAAAAATGCAAAGAAATTTAATTTAATTTCACCAAAATATCATCAATTTCAGCTCCTTCTACTAAAAATCTTATGAAAATCCAATGGAATCGAAGTGAATATCAACTAAATTTACACAAATTCTGCACATTTCACTAAAAATCATAAAAAAATGCAAAGAAATTTAATTTAATTTCACCAAAATATCATCAATTTCAGCTCCTTCTACTAAAAATCTTATGAAAATCCAAAGGAATCGAAGTGAATATCAACTAAATTTACTCAAATTCTGCATATGTAACTAAAAATCATAAAAAAATGTAAAGAAATTTAATTTAATTTCACCAAAATATCATCAATTTCAGCTCCTTCTACTAAAAATCTTAAGAAAATTCAAAAGAATCGAAGTGAATATCAAGTAAATTTACTCAAATTCTGCACCTTTCACTAAAAATCATAAAAAAATTCAAAAAGTTTTAATTTAATTTTACCAACATTTCTTCAATTTCAGCTCCTCCTACTAAAAATCTTATGAAAATGCAAAAGAATCGAAGTGAATTTCAACAATATTTTCTCAAATTCTGTTTCTGTAACTAAAAATCATAAAAAAATTCAAAAAGTTTTAATTTAATTTTACCAACATTTCTTCAATTTCAGCTCCTCCTACTAAAAATCTTATGAAAATGCAAAAGAATCGAAGTGAATTTCAACAATATTTTCTCAAATTCTGTTTCTGTAACTAAAAATCATAAAAAAATTCAAAAAGATTTAATTTAATTTCACCAAAATATCATCAATTTCTGCTCCTTCTACTAAAAATCTTATGAAAATCCAATTGAATCTAAGTGAATATCAACTAAATTTACTCAAATTCTGCATCTGTAACTAAAAATCATAAAAAAATGCAAAGAAATTTAATTTAATTTCACCAAAATATCATCAATTTCAGCTCCTTCTACTAAAAATCTTATGAAAATCCAATAGAATCTAAGTGAATATCAACTAAATTTACTCAAATTCTGCATCTGTAACTAAAAATCATAAAAAAATTCAAAAAAATTTAATTTATATCACCAACATTTTTTCAATTTCAGCACCTCCTACAAAAAATCTAAAGAAAATTCAAAAGAATCGATGTGAATTTCAACTATATTATCTCAAATTCTGCACCTTTAACTAAAAATCATTAAAAAATGCAAAGAAATTTAATTTAATTTCTCCAAAATATCATCAATTTCAGCTCCTTCTACAGAAAATCTTAAGAAAATTCAAAGGAATCGAAGTGAATATCAACTAAATTTACTCAAATTCTGCATCTGTAACTAAAAATCATTAAAAAATGCAAAGAAATTTAATTTAATTTCTCCAAAATATAATCAATTTCAGCTCCTTCTACAGAAAATCTTAAGAAAATTCAAAGGAATCGAAGTGAATATCAACTAAATTTACTCAAATTCTGCATCTGTAACTAAAAATCATTAAAAAATGCAAAGAAATTTAATTTAATTTCTCCAAAATATCATCAATTTCAGCTCCTTTTACTAAAATTCTTATGAAAATCCAAAGGAATCGAAGTGAATATCAACTAAATTTACTCAAATTCTGCATCTGTAACTAAAAATCATAAAAAAATTCAAAAAGATTATTTAATTTTACCACAATTTCTTCAATTTCAGCTCCTCCTACAAAAAATCTTAAGAAAATTCAAAGGAGTCGAAGTGAATATCAAGTAAATTTACTCAAATTCTGCACCTTTAACTAAAAATCATTAAAAAATGCAAAGAAATTTAATTTAATTTCTCCAAAATATCATCAATTTCAGCTCCTTTTACTAAAATTCTTATGAAAATCCAAAGGAATCGAAGTGAATATCAACTAAATTTACTCAAATTCTGCATCTGTAACTAAAAATCATAAAAAAATGTAAAGAAATTTAATTTAATTTCACCAAAATATCATCAATTTCAGCTCCTTTTACTAAAAATCTTAAGAAAATCCAAAAGAATCGAAGTGAATATCAACTAAATTTACTCAAATTCTGCATCTGTAACTAAAAATCATAAAAAATTCATAAAGATTTAATTTAATTTTACCAACATTTCTTCAATTTCAGCTCCTCCTACTAAAAATCTTATGAAAATGCAAAAGAATCGAAGTGAATTTCAACAATATTTTCTCAAATTCTGTATCTGTAACTAAAAATCATAAAAAAATTCAAAAAGATTTAATTTAATTTCACCAAAATATCATCAATTTCAGCTCCTTCTACTAAAAATCTTATGAAAATCCAATAGAATCTAAGTGAACATCAACTAAATTTACTAAAATTCTGCATCTGTAACTAAAAATCATAAAAAATTCAGAAAGATTTAATTTAATTTTACCACAATTTCCATCAATTTCAGCTCCTTCTACTAAAAATCTTATGAAAATCCAAAGGAATCGAAGTGAATATCAACTAAATTTACTCAAATTCTGCACATTTCACTAAAAATCATAAAAAAATGCAAAGAAATTTAATTTAATTTCACCAAAATATCATCAATTTCAGCTCCTTCTACTAAAAATCTTATGAAAATCCAATGGAATCGAAGTGAATATCAACTAAATTTACACAAATTCTGCACATTTCACTAAAAATCATAAAAAAATGCAAAGAAATTTAATTTAATTTCACCAAAATATCATCAATTTCAGCTCCTTCTACTAAAAATCTTATGAAAATCCAAAGGAATCGAAGTGAATATCAACTAAATTTACTCAAATTCTGCATATGTAACTAAAAATCATAAAAAAATGTAAAGAAATTTAATTTAATTTCACCAAAATATCATCAATTTCAGCTCCTTCTACTAAAAATCTTAAGAAAATCCAAAAGAATCGAAGTGAATATCAAGTAAATTTACTCAAATTCTGCACCTTTCACTAAAAATCATAAAAAAATTCAAAAAGTTTTAATTTAATTTTACCAACATTTCTTCAATTTCAGCTCCTCCTACTAAAAATCTTATGAAAATGCAAAAGAATCGAAGTGAATTTCAACAATATTTTCTCAAATTCTGTTTCTGTAACTAAAAATCATAAAAAAATTCAAAAAGATTTAATTTAATTTCACCAAAATATCATCAATTTCAGCTCCTTCTACTAAAAATCTTATGAAAATCCAATAGAATCTAAGTGAACATCAACTAAATTTACTCAAATTCTGCATCTGTAACTAAAAATCATAAAAAATTCAGAAAGATTTAATTTAATTTTACCACAATTTCCATCAATTTCAGCTCCTTCTACTAAAAATCTTATGAAAATCCAATGGAATCGAAGTGAATATCAACTAAATTTACTCAAATTCTGCACCTTTAACTAAAAATCATTAAAAAATGCAAAGAAATTTAATTTAATTTCTCCAAAATATCATCAATTTCAGCTCCATTTACTAAAATTCTTATGAAAATCCAAAGGAATCGAATGAATATCAACTAAATTTACTCAAATTCTGCATCTGTAACTAAAAATCATTAAAAAATGCAAAGAAATTTAATTTAATTTCTCCAAAATATCATCAATTTCAGCTCCTTCTACAGAAAATCTTAAGAAAATTCAAAGGAATCGAAGTGAATATCAACTAAATTTACTCAAATTCTGCATCTGTAACTAAAAATCATTAAAAAATGCAAAGAAATTTAATTTAATTTCTCCAAAATATCATCAATTTCAGCTCCTTCTACAGAAAATCTTAAGAAAATTCAAAGGAATCGAAGTGAATATCAACTAAATTTACTCAAATTCTGCATCTGTAACTAACTAAAAATCATAAAAAAATTCAAAAAGATTTAATTTAATATCACCACAATTTCTCCAATTTCAGCTCCTCCTACGAAAAATCTTAAGAAAATTCAAAAGAATCGAAGTGAATATCAAGTAAATTTACTCAAATTCTGCACCTTTCACTAAAAATCATAAAAAAATGCAAAGAAATTTAATTTAATTTCACCAAAATATCATCAATTTCAGCTCCTTCTACAGAAAATCTTAAGAAAATTCAAAGGAATCGAAGTGAACATCAACTAAATTTACTCAAATTCTGCATCTGTAACTAAAAATCATTAAAAAATGCAAAGAAATTTAATTTAATTTCTCCAAAATATCATCAATTTCAGCTCCTTCTACAGAAAATCTTAAGAAAATTCAAAGGAATCGAAGTGAATATCAACTAAATTTACTCAAATTCTGCATCTGTAACTAAAAATCATTAAAAAATGCAAAGAAATTTAATTTAATTTCTCCAAAATATCATCAATTTCAGCTCCTTTTACTAAAATTCTTATGAAAATCCAAAGGAATCGAAGTGAATATCAACTAAATTTACTCAAATTCTGCATCTGTAACTAAAAATCATAAAAAAATTCAAAAAGATTATTTAATTTTACCACAATTTCTTCAATTTCAGCTCCTCCTACAAAAAATCTTAAGAAAATTCAAAGGAATCGAAGTGAATATCAACTAAATTTAATCAAATTCTGCACCTTTAACTAAAAATCATTAAAAAATGCAAAGAAATTTAATTTAATTTCACCAAAATATCATCAATTTCAGCTCCTTCTACTAAAAATCTTATGAAAATCCAATGGAATCGAAGTGAATATCAACTAAATTTACACAAATTCTGCACATTTCACTAAAAATCATAAAAAAATGCAAAGAAATTTAATTTAATTTCACCAAAATATCATCAATTTCAGCTCCTTCTACTAAAAATCTTATGAAAATCCAAAGGAATCGAAGTGAATATCAACTAAATTTACTCAAATTCTGCATATGTAACTAAAAATCATAAAAAAATGTAAAGAAATTTAATTTAATTTCACCAAAATATCATCAATTTCAGCTCCTTCTACTAAAAATCTTAAGAAAATTCAAAAGAATCGAAGTGAATATCAAGTAAATTTACTCAAATTCTGCACCTTTCACTAAAAATCATAAAAAAATTCAAAAAGTTTTAATTTAATTTTACCAACATTTCTTCAATTTCAGCTCCTCCTACTAAAAATCTTATGAAAATGCAAAAGAATCGAAGTGAATTTCAACAATATTTTCTCAAATTCTGTTTCTGTAACTAAAAATCATAAAAAAATTCAAAAAGTTTTAATTTAATTTTACCAACATTTCTTCAATTTCAGCTCCTCCTACTAAAAATCTTATGAAAATGCAAAAGAATCGAAGTGAATATCAACTAAATTTAATCAAATTCTGCACCTTTAACTAAAAATCATTAAAAAATGCAAAGAAATTTAATTTAATTTCACCAAAATATCATCAATTTCTGCTCCTTCTACTAAAAATCTTATGAAAATCCAATAGAATCTAAGTGAATATCAACTAAATTTACTCAAATTCTGCATCTGTAACTAAAAATCATAAAAAAATGCAAAGAAATTTAATTTAATTTCACCAAAATATCATCAATTTCAGCTCCTTCTACTAAAAATCTTATGAAAATCCAATAGAATCTAAGTGAATATCAACTAAATTTACTCAAATTCTGCATCTGTAACTAAAAATCATAAAAAAATTCAAAAAAATTTAATTTATATCACCAACATTTTTTCAATTTCAGCACCTCCTACAAAAAATCTAAAGAAAATTCAAAAGAATCGATGTGAATTTCAACTATATTATCTCAAATTCTGCACCTTTAACTAAAAATCATTAAAAAATGCAAAGAAATTTAATTTAATTTCTCCAAAATATCATCAATTTCAGCTCCTTCTACAGAAAATCTTAAGAAAATTCAAAGGAATCGAAGTGAATATCAACTAAATTTACTCAAATTCTGCATCTGTAACTAAAAATCATTAAAAAATGCAAAGAAATTTAATTTAATTTCTCCAAAATATAATCAATTTCAGCTCCTTCTACAGAAAATCTTAAGAAAATTCAAAGGAATCGAAGTGAATATCAACTAAATTTACTCAAATTCTGCATCTGTAACTAAAAATCATTAAAAAATGCAAAGAAATTTAATTTAATTTCTCCAAAATATCATCAATTTCAGCTCCTTTTACTAAAATTCTTATGAAAATCCAAAGGAATCGAAGTGAATATCAACTAAATTTACTCAAATTCTGCATCTGTAACTAAAAATCATAAAAAAATTCAAAAAGATTATTTAATTTTACCACAATTTCTTCAATTTCAGCTCCTCCTACAAAAAATCTTAAGAAAATTCAAAGGAGTCGAAGTGAATATCAACTAAATTTACACAAATTCTGCACATTTCACTAAAAATCATAAAAAAATGCAAAGAAATTTAATTTAATTTCACCAAAATATCATCAATTTCAGCTCCTTCTACTAAAAATCTTATGAAAATCCAAAGGAATCGAAGTGAATATCAACTAAATTTACTCAAATTCTGCATATGTAACTAAAAATCATAAAAAAATGTAAAGAAATTTAATTTAATTTCACCAAAATATCATCAATTTCAGCTCCTTCTACTAAAAATCTTAAGAAAATCCAAAAGAATCGAAGTGAATATCAAGTAAATTTACTCAAATTCTGCACCTTTCACTAAAAATCATAAAAAAATTCAAAAAGTTTTAATTTAATTTTACCAACATTTCTTCAATTTCAGCTCCTCCTACTAAAAATCTTATGAAAATGCAAAAGAATCGAAGTGAATTTCAACAATATTTTCTCAAATTCTGTTTCTGTAACTAAAAATCATAAAAAAATTCAAAAAGATTTAATTTAATTTCACCAAAATATCATCAATTTCAGCTCCTTCTGCTAAAAATCTTATGAAAATCCAATAGAATCTAAGTGAACATCAACTAAATTTACTCAAATTCTGCATCTGTAACTAAAAATCATAAAAAATTCAGAAAGATTTAATTTAATTTTACCACAATTTCCATCAATTTCAGCTCCTTCTACTAAAAATCTTATGAAAATCCAATGGAATCGAAGTGAATATCAACTAAATTTACTCAAATTCTGCACATTTCACTAAAAATCATAAAAAAATGCAAAGAAATTTAATTTAATTTCACCAAAATATCATCAATTTCAGCTCCTTCTACTAAAAATCTTATGAAAATCCAATGGAATCGAAGTGAATATCAACTAAATTTACACAAATTCTGCACATTTCACTAAAAATCATAAAAAAATGCAAAGAAATTTAATTTAATTTCACCAAAATATCATCAATTTCAGCTCCTTCTACTAAAAATCTTATGAAAATCCAATAGAATCTAAGTGAATATCAACTAAATTTACTCAAATTCTGCATCTGTAACTAAAAATCATAAAAAAATTCAAAAAAATTTAATTTATATCACCAACATTTTTTCAATTTCAGCACCTCCTACAAAAAATCTAAAGAAAATTCAAAAGAATCGATGTGAATTTCAACTATATTATCTCAAATTCTGCACCTTTAACTAAAAATCATTAAAAAATGCAAAGAAATTTAATTTAATTTCTCCAAAATATCATCAATTTCAGCTCCTTCTACAAAAAATCTTAAGAAAATTCAAAGGAATCGAAGTGAATATCAACTAAATTTACTCAAATTCTGCACCATTAACTAAAAATCATTAAAAAATTCAAAGAAATTTAATTTAATTTCACCAAAATATCATCAATTTCAGCTCCTTCTACAGAAAATCTTAAGAAAATTCAAAGGAGTCGAAGTGAATATCAACTAAATTTACTCAAATTCTGCATCTGTAACTAAAAATCATAAAAAAATTCAAAAAGATTATTTAATTTTACCACAATTTCTTCAATTTCAGCTCCTCCTACAAAAAATCTTAAGAAAATTCAAAGGAGTCGAAGTGAATATCAACTGAATTTACTCAAATTCTGCACCTTTAACTAAAAATCATTAAAAAATGCAAAGAAATTTAATTTAATTTCTCCAAAATATCATCAATTTCAGCTCCATTTACTAAAATTCTTATGAAAATCCAAAGGAATCGAAGTGAATATCAACTAAATTTACTCAAATTCTGCATCTGTAACTAAAAATCATTAAAAAATGCAAAGAAATTTAATTTAATTTCTCCAAAATATCATCAATTTCAGCTCCTTCTACTAAAATTCTTATGAAAAACCAAAGGAATCGAAGTGAATATCAACTAAATTTACTCAAATTCTGCATCTGTAACTAACTAAAAATCATAAAAAAATTCAAAAAGATTTAATTTAATATCACCACAATTTCTCCAATTTCAGCTCCTCCTACGAAAAATCTTAAGAAAATTCAAAGGAGTCGAAGTGAATATCAACTGAGTTTACTCAAATTCTGCACCTTTAACTAAAAATCATTAAAAAATGCAAAGAAATTTAATTTAATTTCTCCATAATATCATCAATTTCAGCTCCTTTTACTAAAATTCTTATGAAAATCCAAAGGAATCGAAGTGAATATCAACTAAATTTACTCAAATTCTGCATCTGTAACTAAAAATCATAAAAAAATGCAAAGAAATTTAATTTAATTTTACCAAAATATCATCAATTTCAGCTCCTTCTACTAAAAATCTTATGAAAATCCAATAGAATCTAAGTGAATATCAACTAAATTTACTCAAATTCTGCATCTGTAACTAAAAATCATAAAAAAATTCAGAAAGATTTAATTTAATTTTACCACAATTTCCTTCAGTTCCAGCTCCTTCTACTAAAAATCTAATAAAAATCCAAAAGAATCGAAATGAATATCAAGTAAATTTACTCAAATTCTGCACCTTTAACTAAAAATCATTAAAAAATTCAAAGAAATTTAATTTAATTTCACCAAAATATCATCAATTTCAGCTCCTTCTACTAAAAATCTTATGGAAATCCAAAGGAATCGAAGTGAATATCAACTAAATTTACTCAAATTCTGCATCTGTAACTAACTAAAAATCATAAAAAAATTCAAAAAGATTTAATTTAATATCACCACAATTTCTCCAATTTCAGCTCCTCCTACGAAAAATCTTAAGAAAATTCAAAGGAGTCGAAGTGAATATCAACTGAATTTACTCAAATTCTGCACCTTTAACTAAAAATCATTAAAAAATGCAAAGAAATTTAATTTAATTTCTCCAAAATATCATCAATTTCAGCTCCATTTACTAAAATTCTTATGAAAATCCAAAGGAATCGAAGTGAATATCAACTAAATTTACTCAAATTCTGCATCTGTAACTAAAAATCATTAAAAAATGCAAAGAAATTTAATTTAATTTCTCCAAAATATCATCAATTTCAGCTCCTTCTACAGAAAATCTTAAGAAAATTCAAAGGAATCGAAGTGAATATCAACTAAATTTACTCAAATTCTGCATCTGTAACTAAAAATCATTAAAAAATGCAAAGAAATTTAATTTAATTTCTCCAAAATATCATCAATTTCAGCTCCTTCTACAGAAAATCTTAAGAAAATTCAAAGGAATCGAAGTGAATATCAACTAAATTTACTCAAATTCTGCATCTGTAACTAACTAAAAATCATAAAAAAATTCAAAAAGATTTAATTTAATATCACCACAATTTCTCCAATTTCAGCTCCTCCTACGAAAAATCTTAAGAAAATTCAAAAGAATCGAAGTGAATATCAAGTAAATTTACTCAAATTCTGCACCTTTCACTAAAAATCATAAAAAAATGCAAAGAAATTTAATTTAATTTCACCAAAATATCATCAATTTCAGCTCCTTCTACAGAAAATCTTAAGAAAATTCAAAGGAATCGAAGTGAATATCAACTAAATTTACTCAAATTCTGCATCTGTAACTAAAAATCATTAAAAAATGCAAAGAAATTTAATTTAATTTCTCCAAAATATCATCAATTTCAGCTCCTTCTACAGAAAATCTTAAGAAAATTCAAAGGAATCGAAGTGAATATCAACTAAATTTACTCAAATTCTGCATCTGTAACTAAAAATCATTAAAAAATGCAAAGAAATTTAATTTAATTTCTCCAAAATATCATCAATTTCAGCTCCTTTTACTAAAATTCTTATGAAAATCCAAAGGAATCGAAGTGAATATCAACTAAATTTACTCAAATTCTGCATCTGTAACTAAAAATCATAAAAAAATTCAAAAAGATTTAATATAATTTTACCACAATTTCTTCAATTTCAGCTCCTTTTACTAAAATTCTTATGAAAATCCAAAGGAATCGAAGTGAATATCAACTAAATTTACTCAAATTCTGCATCTGTAACTAAAAATCATAAAAAAATGCAAAGAAATTTAATTTAATTTTACCAAAATATCATCAATTTCAGCTCCTTCTACTAAAAATCTTATGAAAATCCAATAGAATCTAAGTGAATATCAACTAAATTTACTCAAATTCTGCATCTGTAACTAAAAATCATAAAAAAATTCAGAAAGATTTAATTTAATTTTACCACAATTTCCTTCAGTTCCAGCTCCTTCTACTAAAAATCTAATAAAAATCCAAAAGAATCGAAATGAATATCAAGTAAATTTACTCAAATTCTGCACCTTTAACTAAAAATCATTAAAAAATTCAAGGAAATTTAATTTAATTTCACCAAAATATCATCAATTTCAGCTCCTTCTACTAAAAATCTTATGGAAATCCAAAGGAATCGAAGTGAATATCAACTAAATTTACTCAAATTCTGCATCTGTAACTAACTAAAAATCATAAAAAAATTCAAAAAGATTTAATTTAATATCACCACAATTTCTCCAATTTCAGCTCCTCCTACGAAACATCTTAAGAAAATTCAAAGGAGTCGAAGTGAATATCAACTGAATTTACTCAAATTCTGCACCTTTAACTAAAAATCATTAAAAAATGCAAAGAAATTTAATTTAATTTCTCCAAAATATCATCAATTTCAGCTCCATTTACTAAAATTCTTATGAAAATCCAAAGGAATCGAAGTGAATATCAACTAAATTTACTCAAATTCTGCATCTGTAACTAAAAATCATTAAAAAATGCAAAGAAATTTAATTTAATTTCTCCAAAATATCATCAATTTCAGCTCCTTCTACAGAAAATCTTAAGAAAATTCAAAGGAATCGAAGTGAATATCAACTAAATTTACTCAAATTCTGCATCTGTAACTAAAAATCATTAAAAAATGCAAAGAAATTTAATTTAATTTCTCCAAAATATCATCAATTTCAGCTCCTTCTACAGAAAATCTTAAGAAAATTCAAAGGAATCGAAGTGAATATCAACTAAATTTACTCAAATTCTGCATCTGTAACTAACTACAAATCATAAAAAAATTCAAAAAGATTTAATTTAATATCACCACAATTTCTCCAATTTCAGCTCCTCCTACGAAAAATCTTAAGAAAATTCAAAAGAATCGAAGTGAATATCAAGTAAATTTACTCAAATTCTGCACCTTTCACTAAAAATCATAAAAAAATGCAAAGAAATTTAATTTAATTTCACCAAAATATCATCAATTTCAGCTCCTTCTACAGAAAATCTTAAGAAAATTCAAAGGAATCGAAGTGAATATCAACTAAATTTACTCAAATTCTGCATCTGTAACTAAAAATCATTAAAAAATGCAAAGAAATTTAATTTAATTTCTCCAAAATATCATCAATTTCAGCTCCTTCTACAGAAAATCTTAAGAAAATTCAAAGGAATCGAAGTGAATATCAACTAAATTTACTCAAATTCTGCATCTGTAACTAAAAATCATTAAAAAATGCAAAGAAATTTAATTTAATTTCTCCAAAATATCATCAATTTCAGCTCCTTTTACTAAAATTCTTATGAAAATCCAAAGGAATCGAATTGAATATCAACTAAATTTACTCAAATTCTGCATCTGTAACTAAAAATCATAAAAAAATTCAAAAAGATTATTTAATTTTACCACAATTTCTTCAATTTCAGCTCCTTCTACTAAAAATCTTATGAAAATCCAAAGGAATCGAAGTGAATATCAAGTAAATTTACTCAAATTCTGCACCTTTCACTAAAAGTCATAAAAAAATGCAAAGAAATTTAATTTAATTTCACCAAAATATCATCAATTTCAGCTCCTTCTACTAAAAATCTTAAGAAAATCCAAAAGAATCGAAGTGAATATCAAGTAAATTTACTCAAATTCAGCACCTTTCACTAAAAATCATAAAAAAATTCAAAAAGTTTTAATTTAATTTTACCAACATTTCTTCAATTTCAGCTCCTCCTACTAAAAATCTTATGAAAATGCAAAAGAATCGAAGTGAATTTCAACAATATTTTCTCAAATTCTGTTTCTGTAACTAAAAATCATAAAAAAATTCAAAAAGATTTAATTTAATTTCACCAAAATATCATCAATTTCAGCTCCTTCTACTAAAAATCTTATGAAAATCCAAAGGAATCGAAGTGAATATCAACTAAATTTACTCAAATTCTGCACATTTCACTAAAAATCATAAAAAAATGCAAAGAAATTTAATTTAATTTCACCAAAATATCATCAATTTCAGCTCCTTCTACTAAAAATCTTATGAAAATCCAATGGAATCGAAGTGAATATCAAATAAATTTACACAAATTCTGCACATTTCACTAAAAATCATAAAAAAATGCAAAGAAATTTAATTTAATTTCACCAAAATATCATCAATTTCAGCTCCTTCTACTAAAAATTTTATGAAAATCCAAAGGAATCGAAGTGAATATCAACTAAATTTACTCAAATTCTGCATCTGTAACTAAAAATCATAAAAAATTCATAAAGATTTAATTTAATTTTACCAACATTTCTTCAATTTCAGCTCCTCCTACTAAAAATCTTATGAAAATGCAAAAGAATCGAAGTGAATTTCAACAATATTTTCTCAAATTCTGTATCTGTAACTAAAAATCATAAAAAAATTCAAAAAGATTTAATTTAATTTCACCAAAATATCATCAATTTCAGCTCCTTCTACTAAAAATCTTATGAAAATCCAATAGAATCTAAGTGAACATCAACTAAATTTACAAAAATTCTGCATCTGTAACTAAAAAACATAAAAAATTCAGAAAGATTTAATTTAATTTTACCACAATTTCCATCAATTTCAGCTCCTTCTACTAAAAATCTTATGAAAATCCAAAGGAATCGAAGTGAATATCAACTAAATTTACTCAAATTCTGCACATTTCACTAAAAATCATAAAAAAATGCAAAGAAATTTAATTTAATTTCACCAAAATATCATCAATTTCAGCTCCTTCTACAAAAAATCTTAAGAAAATTCAAAGGAATCGAAGTGAATATCAACTAAATTTACTCAAATTCTGCACCATTAACTAAAAATCATTAAAAAATTCAAAGAAATTTAATTTAATTTCACCAAAATATCATCAATTTCAGCTCCTTCTACAGAAAATCTTAAGAAAATTCAAAGGAGTCGAAGTGAATATCAACTAAATTTACTCAAATTCTGCATCTGTAACTAAAAATCATAAAAAAATTCAAAAAGATTATTTAATTTTACCACAATTTCTTCAATTTCAGCTCCTCCTACAAAAAATCTTAAGAAAATTCAAAGGAGTCGAAGTGAATATCAACTGAATTTACTCAAATTCTGCACCTTTAACTAAAAATCATTAAAAAATGCAAAGAAATTTAATTTAATTTCTCCAAAATATCATCAATTTCAGCTCCATTTACTAAAATTCTTATGAAAATCCAAAGGAATCGAAGTGAATATCAACTAAATTTACTCAAATTCTGCATCTGTAACTAAAAATCATTAAAAAATGCAAAGAAATTTAATTTAATTTCTCCAAAATATCATCAATTTCAGCTCCTTCTACTAAAATTCTTATGAAAAACCAAAGGAATCGAAGTGAATATCAACTAAATTTACTCAAATTCTGCATCTGTAACTAACTAAAAATCATAAAAAAATTCAAAAAGATTTAATTTAATATCACCACAATTTCTCCAATTTCAGCTCCTCCTACGAAAAATCTTAAGAAAATTCAAAGGAGTCGAGTGAATATCAACTGAGTTTACTCAAATTCTGCACCTTTAACTAAAAATCATTAAAAAATGCAAAGAAATTTAATTTAATTTCTCCATAATATCATCAATTTCAGCTCCTTTTACTAAAATTCTTATGAAAATCCAAAGGAATCGAAGTGAATATCAACTAAATTTACTCAAATTCTGCATCTGTAACTAAAAATCATAAAAAAATGCAAAGAAATTTAATTTAATTTTACCAAAATATCATCAATTTCAGCTCCTTCTACTAAAAATCTTATGAAAATCCAATAGAATCTAAGTGAATATCAACTAAATTTACTCAAATTCTGCATCTGTAACTAAAAATCATAAAAAAATTCAGAAAGATTTAATTTAATTTTACCACAATTTCCTTCAGTTCCAGCTCCTTCTACTAAAAATCTAATAAAAATCCAAAAGAATCGAAATGAATATCAAGTAAATTTACTCAAATTCTGCACCTTTAACTAAAAATCATTAAAAAATTCAAAGAAATTTAATTTAATTTCACCAAAATATCATCAATTTCAGCTCCTTCTACTAAAAATCTTATGGAAATCCAAAGGAATCGAAGTGAATATCAACTAAATTTACTCAAATTCTGCATCTGTAACTAACTAAAAATCATAAAAAAATTCAAAAAGATTTAATTTAATATCACCACAATTTCTCCAATTTCAGCTCCTCCTACGAAAAATCTTAAGAAAATTCAAAGGAGTCGAAGTGAATATCAACTGAATTTACTCAAATTCTGCACCTTTAACTAAAAATCATTAAAAAATGCAAAGAAATTTAATTTAATTTCTCCAAAATATCATCAATTTCAGCTCCATTTACTAAAATTCTTATGAAAATCCAAAGGAATCGAAGTGAATATCAACTAAATTTACTCAAATTCTGCATCTGTAACTAAAAATCATTAAAAAATGCAAAGAAATTTAATTTAATTTCTCCAAAATATCATCAATTTCAGCTCCTTCTACAGAAAATCTTAAGAAAATTCAAAGGAATCGAAGTGAATATCAACTAAATTTACTCAAATTCTGCATCTGTAACTAAAAATCATTAAAAAAATGCAAAGAAATTTAATTTAATTTCTCCAAAATATCATCAATTTCAGCTCCTTCTACAGAAAATCTTAAGAAAATTCAAAGGAATCGAAGTGAATATCAACTAAATTTACTCAAATTCTGCATCTGTAACTAACTAAAAATCATAAAAAAATTCAAAAAGATTTAATTTAATATCACCACAATTTCTCCAATTTCAGCTCCTCCTACGAAAAATCTTAAGAAAATTCAAAAGAATCGAAGTGAATATCAAGTAAATTTACTCAAATTCTGCACCTTTCACTAAAAATCATAAAAAAATGCAAAGAAATTTAATTTAATTTCACCAAAATATCATCAATTTCAGCTCCTTCTACAGAAAATCTTAAGAAAATTCAAAGGAATCGAAGTGAATATCAACTAAATTTACTCAAATTCTGCATCTGTAACTAAAAATCATTAAAAAATGCAAAGAAATTTAATTTAATTTCTCCAAAATATCATCAATTTCAGCTCCTTCTACAGAAAATCTTAAGAAAATTCAAAGGAATCGAAGTGAATATCAACTAAATTTACTCAAATTCTGCATCTGTAACTAAAAATCATTAAAAAATGCAAAGAAATTTAATTTAATTTCTCCAAAATATCATCAATTTCAGCTCCTTTTACTAAAATTCTTATGAAAATCCAAAGGAATCGAAGTGAATATCAACTAAATTTACTCAAATTCTGCATCTGTAACTAAAAATCATAAAAAAATTCAAAAAGATTATTTAATTTTACCACAATTTCTTCAATTTCAGCTCCTTCTACTAAAAATCTTATGAAAATCCAAAGGAATCGAAGTGAATATCAACTAAATTTACTCAAATTCTGCATCTGTAACTAAAAATCATAAAAAAATGCAAAGAAATTTAATTTAATTTTACCAAAATATCATCAATTTCAGCTCCTTCTACTAAAAATCTTATGAAAATCCAATAGAATCTAAGTGAATATCAACTAAATTTACTCAAATTCTGCATCTGTAACTAAAAATCATAAAAAAATTCAGAAAGATTTAATTTAATTTTACCACAATTTCCTTCAGTTCCAGCTCCTTCTACTAAAAATCTAATAAAAATCCAAAAGAATCGAAATGAATATCAAGTAAATTTACTCAAATTCTGCACCTTTAACTAAAAATCATTAAAAAATTCAAGGAAATTTAATTTAATTTCACCAAAATATCATCAATTTCAGCTCCTTCTACTAAAAATCTTATGGAAATCCAAAGGAATCGAAGTGAATATCAACTAAATTTACTCAAATTCTGCATCTGTAACTAACTAAAAATCATAAAAAAATTCAAAAAGATTTAATTTAATATCACCACAATTTCTCCAATTTCAGCTCCTCCTACGAAAAATCTTAAGAAAATTCAAAGGAGTCGAAGTGAATATCAACTGAATTTACTCAAATTCTGCACCTTTAACTAAAAATCATTAAAAAATGCAAAGAAATTTAATTTAATTTCTCCAAAATATCATCAATTTCAGCTCCATTTACTAAAATTCTTATGAAAATCCAAAGGAATCGAAGTGAATATCAACTAAATTTACTCAAATTCTGCATCTGTAACTAAAAATCATTAAAAAATGCAAAGAAATTTAATTTAATTTCTCCAAAATATCATCAATTTCAGCTCCTTCTACAGAAAATCTTAAGAAAATTCAAAGGAATCGAAGTGAATATCAACTAAATTTACTCAAATTCTGCATCTGTAACTAAAAATCATTAAAAAATGCAAAGAAATTTAATTTAATTTCTCCAAAATATCATCAATTTCAGCTCCTTCTACAGAAAATCTTAAGAAAATTCAAAGGAATCGAAGTGAATATCAACTAAATTTACTCAAATTCTGCATCTGTAACTAACTAAAAATCATAAAAAAATTCAAAAAGATTTAATTTAATATCACCACAATTTCTCCAATTTCAGCTCCTCCTACGAAAAATCTTAAGAAAATTCAAAAGAATCGAAGTGAATATCAAGTAAATTTACTCAAATTCTGCACCTTTCACTAAAAATCATAAAAAAATGCAAAGAAATTTAATTTAATTTCACCAAAATATCATCAATTTCAGCTCCTTCTACAGAAAATCTTAAGAAAATTCAAAGGAATCGAAGTGAATATCAACTAAATTTACTCAAATTCTGCATCTGTAACTAAAAATCATTAAAAAATGCAAAGAAATTTAATTTAATTTCTCCAAAATATCATCAATTTCAGCTCCTTCTACAGAAAATCTTAAGAAAATTCAAAGGAATCGAAGTGAATATCAACTAAATTTACTCAAATTCTGCATCTGTAACTAAAAATCATTAAAAAATGCAAAGAAATTTAATTTAATTTCTCCAAAATATCATCAATTTCAGCTCCTTTTACTAAAATTCTTATGAAAATCCAAAGGAATCGAATTGAATATCAACTAAATTTACTCAAATTCTGCATCTGTAACTAAAAATCATAAAAAAATGCAAAGAAATTTAATTTAATTTCACCAAAATATCATCAATTTCAGCTCCTTCTACTAAAAATCTTAAGAAAATCCAAAAGAATCGAAGTGAATATCAAGTAAATTTACTCAAATTCAGCACCTTTCACTAAAAATCATAAAAAAATTCAAAAAGTTTTAATTTAATTTTACCAACATTTCTTCAATTTCAGCTCCTCCTACTAAAAATCTTATGAAAATGCAAAAGAATCGAAGTGAATTTCAACAATATTTTCTCAAATTCTGTTTCTGTAACTAAAAATCATAAAAAAATTCAAAAAGATTTAATTTAATTTCACCAAAATATCATCAATTTCAGCTCCTTCTACTAAAAATCTTATGAAAATCCAAAGGAATCGAAGTGAATATCAACTAAATTTACTCAAATTCTGCACATTTCACTAAAAATCATAAAAAAATGCAAAGAAATTTAATTTAATTTCACCAAAATATCATCAATTTCAGCTCCTTCTACTAAAAATCTTATGAAAATCCAATGGAATCGAAGTGAATATCAAATAAATTTACACAAATTCTGCACATTTCACTAAAAATCATAAAAAAATGCAAAGAAATTTAATTTAATTTCACCAAAATATCATCAATTTCAGCTCCTTCTACTAAAAATCTTATGAAAATCCAAAGGAATCGAAGTGAATATCAACTAAATTTACTCAAATTCTGCATCTGTAACTAAAAATCATAAAAAATTCATAAAGATTTAATTTAATTTTACCAACATTTCTTCAATTTCAGCTCCTCCTACTAAAAATCTTATGAAAATGCAAAAGAATCGAAGTGAATTTCAACAATATTTTCTCAAATTCTGTATCTGTAACTAAAAATCATAAAAAAATTCAAAAAGATTATTTAATTTTACCACAATTTCTTCAATTTCAGCTCCTTCTACTAAAAATCTTAAGAAAATCCAAAAGAATCGAAGTGAATATCAAGTAAATTTACTCAAATTCAGCACCTTTCACTAAAAATCATAAAAAAATTCAAAAAGTTTTAATTTAATTTTACCAACATTTCTTCAATTTCAGCTCCTTCTACTAAAAATCTTATGAAAATCCAAAGGAATCGAAGTGAATATCAACTAAATTTACTCAAATTCTGCACATTTCACTAAAAATCATAAAAAAATGCAAAGAAATTTAATTTAATTTCACCAAAATATCATCAATTTCAGCTCCTTCTACTAAAAATCTTATGAAAATCCAATGGAATCGAAGTGAATATCAACTAAATTTACACAAATTCTGCACATTTCACTAAAAATCATAAAAAAATGCAAAGAAATTTAATTTAATTTCACCAGAATATCATCAATTTCAGCTCCTTCTACTAAAAATTTTATGAAAATCCAAAGGAATCGAAGTGAATATCAACTAAATTTACTCAAATTCTGCATATGTAACTAAAAATCATAAAAAAATGTAAAGAAATTTAATTTAATTTCACCAAAATATCATCAATTTCAGCTCCTTCTACTAAAAATCTTAAGAAAATCCAAAAGAATCGAAGTGAATATCAAGTAAATTTACTCAAATTCTGCACCTTTCACTAAAAATCATAAAAAAATTCAAAAAGTTTTAATTTAATTTTACCAACATTTCTTCAATTTCAGCTCCTCCTACTAAAAATCTTATGAAAATGCAAAAGAATCGAAGTGAATTTCAACAATATTTTCTCAAATTCTGTTTCTGTAACTAAAAATCATAAAAAAATTCAAAAAGATTTAATTTAATTTCACCAAAATATCATCAATTTCAGCTCCTTCTACTAAAAATCTTATGAAAATCCAATAGAATCTAAGTGAACATCAACTAAATTTACTCAAATTCTGCATCTGTAACTAAAAATCATAAAAAATTCAGAAAGATTTAATTTAATTTTACCACAATTTCCATCAATTTCAGCTCCTTCTACTAAAAATCTTATGAAAATCCAATGGAATCGAAGTGAATATCAACTAAATTTACTCAAATTCTGCACATTTCACTAAAAATCATAAAAAAATGCAAAGAAATTTAATTTAATTTCACCAAAATATCATCAATTTCAGCTCCTTCTACTAAAAATCTTATGAAAATCCAATGGAATCGAAGTGAATATCAACTAAATTTACACAAATTCTGCACAATTCACTAAAAATCATAAAAAAATGCAAAGAAATTTAATTTAATTTCACCAAAATATCATCAATTTCAGCTCCTTCTACTAAAAATCTTAAGAAAATCCAAAAGAATCGAAGTGAATATCAAGTAAATTTACTCAAATTCTGCACCTTTCACTAAAAATCATAAAAAAATTCAAAAAGTTTTAATTTAATTTTACCAAAATTTCTTCAATTTCAGCTCCTCCTACTAAAAATCTTATGAAAATGCAAAAGAATCGAAGTGAATTTCAACAATATTTTCTCAAATTCTGTTTCTGTAACTAAAAATCATAAAAAAAATCAAAAAGATTTAATTTAATTTCACCAAAATATCATCAATTTCAGCTCCTTCTACTAAAAATCTTATGAAAATCCAAAGGAATCGAAGTGAATATCAACTAAATTTACTCAAATTCTGCACATTTCACTAAAAATCATAAAAAAATGCAAAGAAATTTAATTTAATTTCACCAAAATATCATCAATTTCAGCTCCTTCTACTAAAAATCTTATGAAAATCCAATGGAATCGAAGTGAATATCAAATAAATTTACACAAATTCTGCACATTTCACTAAAAATCATAAAAAAAATGCAAAGAAATTTAATTTAATTTCACCAAAATATCATCAATTTCAGCTCCTTCTACTAAAAATTTTATGAAAATCCAAAGGAATCGAAGTGAATATCAACTAAATTTACTCAAATTCTGCATATGTAACTAAAAATCATAAAAAAATGTAAAGAAATTTAATTTAATTTCACCAAAATATCATCAATTTCAGCTCCTTCTACTAAAAATCTTAAGAAAATCCAAAAGAATCGAAGTGAATATCAAGTAAATTTACTCAAATTCTGCACCTTTCACTAAAAATCATAAAAAAATTCAAAAAGTTTTAATTTAATTTTACCAACATTTCTTCAATTTCAGCTCCTCCTACTAAAAATCTTATGAAAATGCAAAAGAATCGAAGTGAATTTCAACAATATTTTCTCAAATTCTGTTTCTGTAACTAAAAATCATAAAAAAATTCAAAAAGATTTAATTTAATTTCACCAAAATATCATCAATTTCAGCTCCTTCTACTAAAAATCTTAAGAAAATCCAAAAGAATCGAAGTGAATATCAAGTAAATTTACTCAAATTCAGCACCTTTCACTAAAAATCATAAAAAAATTCAAAAAGTTTTAATTTAATTTTACCAACATTTCTTCAATTTCAGCTCCTCCTACTAAAAATCTTATGAAAATGCAAAAGAATCGAAGTGAATTTCAACAATATTTTCTCAAATTCTGTTTCTGTAACTAAAAATCATAAAAAAATTCAAAAAGATTTAATTTAATTTCACCAAAATATCATCAATTTCAGCTCCTTCTACTAAAAATCTTATGAAAATCCAAAGGAATCGAAGTGAATATCAACTAAATTTACTCAAATTCTGCACATTTCACTAAAAATCATAAAAAAATGCAAAGAAATTTAATTTAATTTCACCAAAATATCATCAATTTCAGCTCCTTCTACTAAAAATCTTATGAAAATCCAATGGAATCGAAGTGAATATCAAATAAATTTACACAAATTCTGCACATTTCACTAAAAATCATAAAAAAATGCAAAGAAATTTAATTTAATTTCACCAAAATATCATCAATTTCAGCTCCTTCTACTAAAAATTTTATGAAAATCCAAAGGAATCGAAGTGAATATCAACTAAATTTACTCAAATTCTGCATCTGTAACTAAAAATCATAAAAAATTCATAAAGATTTAATTTAATTTTACCAACATTTCTTCAATTTCAGCTCCTCCTACTAAAAATCTTATGAAAATGCAAAAGAATCGAAGTGAATTTCAACAATATTTTCTCAAATTCTGTATCTGTAACTAAAAATCATAAAAAAATTCAAAAAGATTTAATTTAATTTCACCAAAATATCATCAATTTCAGCTCCTTCTACTAAAAATCTTATGAAAATCCAATAGAATCTAAGTGAACATCAACTAAATTTACAAAAATTCTGCATCTGTAACTAAAAAACATAAAAAATTCAGAAAGATTTAATTTAATTTTACCACAATTTCCATCAATTTCAGCTCCTTCTACTAAAAATCTTATGAAAATCCAAAGGAATCGAAGTGAATATCAACTAAATTTACTCAAATTCTGCACATTTCACTAAAAATCATAAAAAAATGCAAAGAAATTTAATTTAATTTCACCAAAATATCATCAATTTCAGCTCCTTCTACTAAAAATCTTATGAAAATCCAATGGAATCGAAGTGAATATCAACTAAATTTACACAAATTCTGCACATTTCACTAAAAATCATAAAAAAATGCAAAGAAATTTAATTTAATTTCACCAGAATATCATCAATTTCAGCTCCTTCTACTAAAAATTTTATGAAAATCCAAAGGAATCGAAGTGAATATCAACTAAATTTACTCAAATTCTGCATATGTAACTAAAAATCATAAAAAAATGTAAAGAAATTTAATTTAATTTCACCAAAATATCATCAATTTCAGCTCCTTCTACTAAAAATCTTAAGAAAATCCAAAAGAATCGAAGTGAATATCAAGTAAATTTACTCAAATTCTGCACCTTTCACTAAAAATCATAAAAAAATTCAAAAAGTTTTAATTTAATTTTACCAACATTTCTTCAATTTCAGCTCCTCCTACTAAAAATCTTATGAAAATGCAAAAGAATCGAAGTGAATTTCAACAATATTTTCTCAAATTCTGTTTCTGTAACTAAAAATCATAAAAAAATTCAAAAAGATTTAATTTAATTTCACCAAAATATCATCAATTTCAGCTCCTTCTACTAAAAATCTTATGAAAATCCAATAGAATCTAAGTGAACATCAACTAAATTTACTCAAATTCTGCATCTGTAACTAAAAATCATAAAAAATTCAGAAAGATTTAATTTAATTTTACCACAATTTCCATCAATTTCAGCTCCTTCTACTAAAAATCTTATGAAAATCCAATGGAATCGAAGTGAATATCAACTAAATTTACTCAAATTCTGCACATTTCACTAAAAATCATAAAAAAATGCAAAGAAATTTAATTTAATTTCACCAAAATATCATCAATTTCAGCTCCTTCTACTAAAAATCTTATGAAAATCCAATGGAATCTAAGTGAATATCAACTAAATTTACACAAATTCTGCACATTTCACTAAAAATCATAAAAAAATGCAAAGAAATTTAATTTAATTTCACCAAAATATCATCAATTTCAGCTCCTTCTACTAAAAATCTTAAGAAAATCCAAAAGAATCGAAGTGAATATCAAGTAAATTTACTCAAATTCTGCACCTTTCACTAAAAATCATAAAAAAATTCAAAAAGTTTTAATTTAATTTTACCAAAATTTCTTCAATTTCAGCTCCTCCTACTAAAAATCTTATGAAAATGCAAAAGAATCGAAGTGAATTTCAACAATATTTTCTCAAATTCTGTTTCTGTAACTAAAAATCATAAAAAAATTCAAAAAGATTTAATTTAATTTCACCAAAATATCATCAATTTCAGCTCCTTCTACTAAAAATCTTATGAAAATCCAAAGGAATCGAAGTGAATATCAACTAAATTTACTCAAATTCTGCACATTTCACTAAAAATCATAAAAAAATGCAAAGAAATTTAATTTAATTTCACCAAAATATCATCAATTTCAGCTCCTTCTACTAAAAATCTTATGAAAATCCAATGGAATCGAAGTGAATATCAAATAAATTTACACAAATTCTGCACATTTCACTAAAAATCATAAAAAAATGCAAAGAAATTTAATTTAATTTCACCAAAATATCATCAATTTCAGCTCCTTCTACTAAAAATTTTATGAAAATCCAAAGGAATCGAAGTGAATATCAACTAAATTTACTCAAATTCTGCATATGTAACTAAAAATCATAAAAAAATGTAAAGAAATTTAATTTAATTTCACCAAAATATCATCAATTTCAGCTCCTTCTACTAAAAATCTTAAGAAAATCCAAAAGAATCGAAGTGAATATCAAGTAAATTTACTCAAATTCTGCACCTTTCACTAAAAATCATAAAAAAATTCAAAAAGTTTTAATTTAATTTTACCAACATTTCTTCAATTTCAGCTCCTCCTACTAAAAATCTTATGAAAATGCAAAAGAATCGAAGTGAATTTCAACAATATTTTCTCAAATTCTGTTTCTGTAACTAAAAATCATAAAAAAATTCAAAAAGATTTAATTTAATTTCACCAAAATATCATCAATTTCAGCTCCTTCTACTAAAAATCTTATGAAAATCCAATAGAATCTAAGTGAACATCAACTAAATTTACTCAAATTCTGCATCTGTAACTAAAAATCATAAAAAATTCAGAAAGATTTAATTTAATTTTACCACAATTTCCATCAATTTCAGCTCCTTCTACTAAAAATCTTATGAAAATCCAATGGAATCGAAGTGAATATCAACTAAATTTACACAAATTCTGCACATTTCACTAAAAATCATAAAAAAATGCAAAGAAATTTAATTAAATTTCACCAAAATATCATCAATTTCAGCTCCTTCTACTAAAAATCTTATGAAAATCCAAAGGAATCGAAGTGAATATCAACTAAATTTACTCAAATTCTGCATCTGTAACTAAAAATCATAAAAAAATGTAAAGAAATTTAATTTAATTTCACCAAAATATCATCAATTTCAGCTCCTTCTACTAAAAATCTTAAGAAAATCCAAAAGAATCGAAGTGAATATCAAGTAAATTTACTCAAATTCTGCACCTTTCACTAAAAATCATAAAAAAATTCAAAAAGTTTTAATTTAATTTTACCAACATTTCTTCAATTTCAGCTCCTCCTACTAAAAATCTTATGAAAATGCAAAAGAATCGAAGTGAATTTCAACAATATTTTCTCAAATTCTGTTTCTGTAACTAAAAATCATAAAAAAATTCAAAAAGATTTAATTTAATTTCACCAAAATATCATCAATTTCAGCTCCTTCTACTAAAAATCTTATGAAAATCCAATAGAATCTAAGTGAACATCAACTAAATTTACTCAAATTCTGCATCTGTAACTAAAAATCATAAAAAATTCAGAAAGATTTAATTTAATTTTACCACAATTTCCATCAATTTCAGCTCCTTCTACTAAAAATCTTATGAAAATCCAAAGGAATCGAAGTGAATATCAACTAAATTTACTCAAATTCTGCACATTTCACTAAAAATCATAAAAAAATGCAAAGAAATTTAATTTAATTTCACCAAAATATCATCAATTTCAGCTCCTTCTACTAAAAATCTTATGAAAATCCAATGGAATCGAAGTGAATATCAACTAAATTTACACAAATTCTGCACATTTCACTAAAAATCATAAAAAAATGCAAAGAAATTTAATTTAATTTCACCAAAATATCATCAATTTCAGCTCCTTCTACTAAAAATCTTATGAAAATCCAAAGGAATCGAAGTGAATATCAACTAAATTTACTCAAATTCTGCATATGTAACTAAAAATCATAAAAAAATGTAAAGAAATTTAATTTAATTTCACCAAAATATCATCAATTTCAGCTCCTTCTACTAAAAATCTTAAGAAAATCCAAAAGAATCGAAGTGAATATCAAGTAAATTTACTCAAATTCTGCACCTTTCACTAAAAATCATAAAAAAATTCAAAAAGATTTAATTTAATTTTACCAACATTTCTTCAATTTCAGCTCCTCCTACTAAAAATCTTATGAAAATGCAAAAGAATCGAAGTGAATTTCAACAATATTTTCTCAAATTCTGTTTCTGTAACTAAAAATCATAAAAAAATTCAAAAAGATTATTTAATTTTACCACAATTTCTTCAATTTCAGCTCCTCCTACAAAAAATCTTAAGAAAATTCAAAGGAGTCGAAGAGAATATCAACTGAATTTACTCAAATTCTGCACCTTTAACTAAAAATCATTAAAAAATGCAAAGAAATTTAATTTAATTTCTCCAAAATATCATCAATTTCAGCTCCATTTACTAAAATTCTTATGAAAATCCAAAGGAATCGAAGTGAATATCAACTAAATTTACTCAAATTCTGCATCTGTAACTAAAAATCATTAAAAAATGCAAAGAAATTTAATTTAATTTCTCCAAAATATCATCAATTTCAGCTCCTTCTACTAAAATTCTTATGAAAAACCAAAGGAATCGAAGTGAATATCAACTAAATTTACTCAAATTCTGCATCTGTAACTAACTAAAAATCATAAAAAAATTCAAAAAGATTTAATTTAATATCACCACAATTTCTCCAATTTCAGCTCCTCCTACGAAAAATCTTAAGAAAATTCAAAGGAGTCGAAGTGAATATCAACTGAGTTTACTCAAATTCTGCACCTTTAACTAAAAATCATTAAAAAATGCAAAGAAATTTAATTTAATTTCTCCATAATATCATCAATTTCAGCTCCATTTACTAAAATTCTTATGAAAATCCAAAGGAATCGAAGTGAATATCAACTAAATTTACTCAAATTCTGCATCTGTAACTAAAAATCATTAAAAAATGCAAAGAAATTTAATTTAATTTCTCCAAAATATCATCAATTTCAGCTCCTTCTACAGAAAATCTTAAGAAAATTCAAAGGAATCGAAGTGAATATCAACTAAATTTACTCAAATTCTGCATCTGTAACTAACTAAAAATCATAAAAAAATTCAAAAAGATTTAATTTAATATCACCACAATTTCTCCAATTTCAGCTCCTCCTACGAAAAATCTTAAGAAAATTCAAAAGAATCGAAGTGAATATCAAGTAAATTTACTCAAATTCTGCACCTTTCACTAAAAATCATAAAAAAATGCAAAGAAATTTAATTTAATTTCACCAAAATATCATCAATTTCAGCTCCTTCTACAGAAAATCTTAAGAAAATTCAAAGGAATCGAAGTGAATATCAACTAAATTTACTCAAATTCTGCATCTGTAACTAAAAATCATTAAAAAATGCAAAGAAATTTAATTTAATTTCTCCAAAATATCATCAATTTCAGCTCCTTCTACAGAAAATCTTAAGAAAATTCAAAGGAATCGAAGTGAATATCAACTAAATTTACTCACATTCTGCACCTTTCACTAAAAGTCATAAAAAAATGCAAAGAAATTTAATTTAATTTCACCAAAATATCATCAATTTCAGCTCCTTCTACTAAAAATCTTAAGAAAATCCAAAAGAATCGAAGTGAATATCAACTAAATTTACTCAAATTCTGCATCTGTAACTAAAAATCATAAAAAATTCATAAAGATTTAATTTATATCACCAAAATTTTTTCAATTTCAGCACCTCCTACTAAAAAGCTTAAGAAAATGCAAAAGAATCGAAGTGAATTTCAACAATATTTTCTCAAATTCTGCACCTTTATCTAAAAATCATTAAAAAATTCAAAAAGATTTAATTTAATTTCACCAAAATTTTTTCAATTTCAGCACCTCTTACTAAAAATCTTAAGAAAATTCAAAAGAATAAATGTGAAATTCAACAATATTTTCACAAATTCTGCACCTTTAACTAAAAATCATAAAAAAATTCAAAAAGATTTAATTTAATTTCACCAAATTTCTTCAATTTCAGCAATTCTTACTAAAAATCTTAAGAAAATTCAAAAGAATCGAAGTGAATATCAAGTAAATTTACTCAAATTCTGCACCTTTAACTAAAAATCATTAAAAAATGCAAAGAAATTTAATTTAATTTCTCCAAAATATCATCAATTTCAGCTCCTTTTACTAAAATTCTTATGAAAATCCAAAAGAATCGAAGTGAATTTCAACAATATTTTCTCAAATTCTGTTTCTGTAACTAAAAATCATAAAAAAAATTCAAAAAGATTTAATTTAATTTCACCAAAATATCATCAATTTCAGCTCCTTCTACTAAAAATCTTATGAAAATCCAATAGAATCTAAGTGAACATCAACTAAATTTACTCAAATTCTGCATCTGTAACTAAAAATCATAAAAAATTCAGAAAGATTTAATTTAATTTTACCACAATTTCCATCAATTTCAGCTCCTTCTACTAAAAATCTTATGAAAATCCAAAGGAATCGAAGTGAATATCAACTAAATTTACTCAAATTCTGCACATTTCACTAAAAGTCATAAAAAAATGCAAAGAAATTTAATTTAATTTCACCAAAATATCATCAATTTCAGCTCCTTCTACTAAAAATCTTAAGAAAATCCAAAAGAATCGAAGTGAATATCAACTAAATTTACTCAAATTCTGCATCTGTAACTAAAAATCATAAAAAAATTCAAAAAAATTTAATTTATATCACCAACATTTTTTCAATTTCAGCACCTCCTACAAAAAATCTAAAGAAAATTCCAAAGAATCGATGTGAATTTCAACTATATTATCTCAAATTCTGCACCTTTAACTAAAAATCATTAAAAAATTCAAAAAGATTTAATTTAATATCACCACAATTTCTCCAATTTCAGCTCCTCCTACAAAAAATCTTAAGAAAATTCAAAGGAATCGAAGTGAATATCAACTAAATTTACTCAAATTCTGCACCTTTAACTAAAAATCATTAAAAAATTCAAAGAAATTTAATTTAATTTCACCAAAATATCATCAATTTCAGCTCCTTCTACAGAAAATCTTAAGAAAATTCAAAGGAATCGAAGTGAATATCAACTAAATTTACTCAAATTCTGCATCTGTAACTAAAAATCATTAAAAAATGCAAAGAAATTTAATTTAATTTCTCCAAAATATCATCAATTTCAGCTCCTTCTACAGAAAATCTTAAGAAAATTCAAAGGAATCGAAGTGAATATCAACTAAATTTACTCAAATTCTGCATCTGTAACTAAAAATCATTAAAAAATGCAAAGAAATTTAATTTAATTTCTCCAAAATATCATCAATTTCAGCTCCTTTTACTAAAATTCTTATGAAAATCCAAAGGAATCGAAGTGAATATCAACTAAATTTACTCAAATTCTGCATCTGTAACTAAAAATCATAAAAAAATTCAAAAAGATTATTTAATTTTACCACAATTTCTTCAATTTCAGCTCCTCCTACAAAAAATCTTAAGAAAATTCAAAGGAATCGAAGTGAATATCAACTAAATTTACTCAAATTCTGCACCTTTAACTAAAAATCATTAAAAAATGCAAAGAAATTTAATTTAATTTCTCCAAAATATCATCAATTTCAGCTCCTTTTACTAAAATTCTTATGAAAATCCAAAGGAATCGAAGTGAATATCAACTAAATTTACTCAAATTCTGCATCTGTAACTAAAAATCATAAAAAAATTCAAAAAGATTATTTAATTTTACCACAATTTCTTCAATTTCAGCTCCTCCTACAAAAAATCTTAAGAAAATTCAAAGGAGTCGAAGTGAATATCAACTAAATTTACTCAAATTCTGCATCTGTAACTAAAAATCATAAAAAAATTCAAAAAGATTATTTAATTTTACCACAATTTCTTCAATTTCAGCTCCTCCTACAAAAAATCTTAAGAAAATTCAAAGGAGTCGAAGTGAATATCAACTGAATTTACTCAAATTCTGCACCTTTAACTAAAAATCATTAAAAAATGCAAAGAAATTTAATTTAATTTCTCCAAAATATCATCAATTTCAGCTCCATTTACTAAAATTCTTATGAAAATCCAAAGGAATCGAAGTGAATATCAACTAAATTTACTCAAATTCTGCATCTGTAACTAAAAATCATTAAAAAATGCAAAGAAATTTAATTTAATTTCTCCAAAATATCATCAATTTCAGCTCCTTCTACTAAAATTCTTATGAAAAACCAAAGGAATCGAAGTGAATATCAACTAAATTTACTCAAATTCTGCACATTTCACTAAAAATCATAAAAAAATGCAAAGAAATTTAATTTAATTTCACCAAAATATCATCAATTTCAGCTCCTTCTACTAAAAATCTTATGAAAATCCAATGGAATCGAAGTGAATATCAACTAAATTTACACAAATTCTGCACATTTCACTAAAAATCATAAAAAAATGCAAAGAAATTTAATTTAATTTCACCAGAATATCATCAATTTCAGCTCCTTCTACTAAAAATTTTATGAAAATCCAAAGGAATCGAAGTGAATATCAACTAAATTTACTCAAATTCTGCATATGTAACTAAAAATCATAAAAAAATGTAAAGAAATTTAATTTAATTTCACCAAAATATCATCAATTTCAGCTCCTTCTACTAAAAATCTTAAGAAAATCCAAAAGAATCGAAGTGAATATCAAGTAAATTTACTCAAATTCTGCACCTTTCACTAAAAATCATAAAAAAATTCAAAAAGTTTTAATTTAATTTTACCAACATTTCTTCAATTTCAGCTCCTCCTACTAAAAATCTTATGAAAATGCAAAAGAATCGAAGTGAATTTCAACAATATTTTCTCAAATTCTGTTTCTGTAACTAAAAATCATAAAAAAATTCAAAAAGATTTAATTTAATTTCACCAAAATATCATCAATTTCAGCTCCTTCTACTAAAAATCTTATGAAAATCCAATAGAATCTAAGTGAACATCAACTAAATTTACTCAAATTCTGCATCTGTAACTAAAAATCATAAAAAATTCAGAAAGATTTAATTTAATTTTACCACAATTTCCATCAATTTCAGCTCCTTCTACTAAAAATCTTATGAAAATCCAATGGAATCGAAGTGAATATCAACTAAATTTACTCAAATTCTGCACATTTCACTAAAAATCATAAAAAAATGCAAAGAAATTTAATTTAATTTCACCAAAATATCATCAATTTCAGCTCCTTCTACTAAAAATCTTATGAAAATCCAATGGAATCGAAGTGAATATCAACTAAATTTACACAAATTCTGCACATTTCACTAAAAATCATAAAAAAATGCAAAGAAATTTAATTTAATTTCACCAAAATATCATCAATTTCAGCTCCTTCTACTAAAAATCTTAAGAAAATCCAAAAGAATCGAAGTGAATATCAAGTAAATTTACTCAAATTCTGCACCTTTCACTAAAAATCATAAAAAAATTCAAAAAGTTTTAATTTAATTTTACCAAAATTTCTTCAATTTCAGCTCCTCCTACTAAAAATCTTATGAAAATGCAAAAGAATCGAAGTGAATTTCAACAATATTTTCTCAAATTCTGTTTCTGTAACTAAAAATCATAAAAAAATTCAAAAAGATTTAATTTAATTTCACCAAAATATCATCAATTTCAGCTCCTTCTACTAAAAATCTTATGAAAATCCAAAGGAATCGAAGTGAATATCAACTAAATTTACTCAAATTCTGCACATTTCACTAAAAATCATAAAAAAATGCAAAGAAATTTAATTTAATTTCACCAAAATATCATCAATTTCAGCTCCTTCTACTAAAAATCTTATGAAAATCCAATGGAATCGAAGTGAATATCAAATAAATTTACACAAATTCTGCACATTTCACTAAAAATCATAAAAAAATGCAAAGAAATTTAATTTAATTTCACCAAAATATCATCAATTTCAGCTCCTTCTACTAAAAATTTTATGAAAATCCAAAGGAATCGAAGTGAATATCAACTAAATTTACTCAAATTCTGCATATGTAACTAAAAATCATAAAAAAATGTAAAGAAATTTAATTTAATTTCACCAAAATATCATCAATTTCAGCTCCTTCTACTAAAAATCTTAAGAAAATCCAAAAGAATCGAAGTGAATATCAAGTAAATTTACTCAAATTCTGCACCTTTCACTAAAAATCATAAAAAAATTCAAAAAGTTTTAATTTAATTTTACCAACATTTCTTCAATTTCAGCTCCTCCTACTAAAAATCTTATGAAAATGCAAAAGAATCGAAGTGAATTTCAACAATATTTTCTCAAATTCTGTTTCTGTAACTAAAAATCATAAAAAAATTCAAAAAGATTTAATTTAATTTCACCAAAATATCATCAATTTCAGCTCCTTCTACTAAAAATCTTATGAAAATCCAATAGAATCTAAGTGAACATCAACTAAATTTACTCAAATTCTGCATCTGTAACTAAAAATCATAAAAAATTCAGAAAGATTTAATTTAATTTTACCACAATTTCCATCAATTTCAGCTCCTTCTACTAAAAATCTTATGAAAATCCAATGGAATCGAAGTGAATATCAACTAAATTTACACAAATTCTGCACATTTCACTAAAAATCATAAAAAAATGCAAAGAAATTTAATTTAATTTCACCAAAATATCATCAATTTCAGCTCCTTCTACTAAAAATCTTATGAAAATCCAAAGGAATCGAAGTGAATATCAACTAAATTTACTCAAATTCTGCATCTGTAACTAAAAATCATAAAAAAATGTAAAGAAATTTAATTTAATTTCACCAAAATATCATCAATTTCAGCTCCTTCTACTAAAAATCTTAAGAAAATCCAAAAGAATCGAAGTGAATATCAAGTAAATTTACTCAAATTCTGCACCTTTCACTAAAAATCATAAAAAAATTCAAAAAGTTTTAATTTAATTTTACCAACATTTCTTCAATTTCAGCTCCTCCTACTAAAAATCTTATGAAAATGCAAAAGAATCGAAGTGAATTTCAACAATATTTTCTCAAATTCTGTTTCTGTAACTAAAAATCATAAAAAAATTCAAAAAGATTTAATTTAATTTCACCAAAATATCATCAATTTCAGCTCCTTCTACTAAAAATCTTATGAAAATCCAATAGAATCTAAGTGAACATCAACTAAATTTACTCAAATTCTGCATCTGTAACTAAAAATCATAAAAAATTCAGAAAGATTTAATTTAATTTTACCACAATTTCCATCAATTTCAGCTCCTTCTACTAAAAATCTTATGAAAATCCAAAGGAATCGAAGTGAATATCAACTAAATTTACTCAAATTCTGCACATTTCACTAAAAATCATAAAAAAATGCAAAGAAATTTAATTTAATTTCACCAAAATATCATCAATTTCAGCTCCTTCTACTAAAAATCTTATGAAAATCCAATGGAATCGAAGTGAATATCAACTAAATTTACACAAATTCTGCACATTTCACTAAAAATCATAAAAAAATGCAAAGAAATTTAATTTAATTTCACCAAAATATCATCAATTTCAGCTCCTTCTACTAAAAATCTTATGAAAATCCAAAGGAATCGAAGTGAATATCAACTAAATTTACTCAAATTCTGCATATGTAACTAAAAATCATAAAAAAATGTAAAGAAATTTAATTTAATTTCACCAAAATATCATCAATTTCAGCTCCTTCTACTAAAAATCTTAAGAAAATCCAAAAGAATCGAAGTGAATATCAAGTAAATTTACTCAAATTCTGCACCTTTCACTAAAAATCATAAAAAAATTCAAAAAGATTTAATTTAATTTTACCAACATTTCTTCAATTTCAGCTCCTCCTACTAAAAATCTTATGAAAATGCAAAAGAATCGAAGTGAATTTCAACAATATTTTCTCAAATTCTGTTTCTGTAACTAAAAATCATAAAAAAATTCAAAAAGATTATTTAATTTTACCACAATTTCTTCAATTTCAGCTCCTCCTACAAAAAATCTTAAGAAAATTCAAAGGAGTCGAAGAGAATATCAACTGAATTTACTCAAATTCTGCACCTTTAACTAAAAATCATTAAAAAATGCAAAGAAATTTAATTTAATTTCTCCAAAATATCATCAATTTCAGCTCCATTTACTAAAATTCTTATGAAAATCCAAAGGAATCGAAGTGAATATCAACTAAATTTACTCAAATTCTGCATCTGTAACTAAAAATCATTAAAAAATGCAAAGAAATTTAATTTAATTTCTCCAAAATATCATCAATTTCAGCTCCTTCTACTAAAATTCTTATGAAAAACCAAAGGAATCGAAGTGAATATCAACTAAATTTACTCAAATTCTGCATCTGTAACTAACTAAAAATCATAAAAAAATTCAAAAAGATTTAATTTAATATCACCACAATTTCTCCAATTTCAGCTCCTCCTACGAAAAATCTTAAGAAAATTCAAAGGAGTCGAAGTGAATATCAACTGAGTTTACTCAAATTCTGCACCTTTAACTAAAAATCATTAAAAAATGCAAAGAAATTTAATTTAATTTCTCCATAATATCATCAATTTCAGCTCCTTTTACTAAAATTCTTATGAAAATCCAAAGGAATCGAAGTGAATATCAACTAAATTTACTCAAATTCTGCATCTGTAACTAAAAATAATAAAAAAATTCCAAAAGATTTAATTTATATCACCAACATTTTTTCAATTTCAGCACCTCCTACAAAAAATCTAAAGAAAATTCAAAAGAATAAATGTGAAATTCAACAATATTTTCACAAATTCTGCACCTTTAACTAAAAATCATAAAAAAATTCAAAAAGATTTAATTTAATTTCACCAAATTTCTTCAATTTCAGCAATTCTTACAAAAAATCTTAAGAAAATTCAAAAGAATCGAAGTGAATATCAACTAAATTTACTCAAATTCTGCATCTGTAACTAAAAATCATAAAAAAATGCAAAGAAATTTAATTTAATTTTACCAAAATATCATCAATTTCAGCTCCTTCTACTAAAAATCTTATGAAAATCCAATAGAATCTAAGTGAATATCAACTAAATTTACACAAATTCTGCATCTGTAACTAAAAATCATAAAAAAATTCAGAAAGATTTAATTTAATTTTACCACAATTTCCTTCAGTTCCAGCTCCTTCTACTAAAAATCTAATAAAAATCCAAAAGAATCGAAATGAATATCAACTAAATTTACTCAAATTCTGCATCTGTAACTAAAAATCATAAAAAAATGCAAAGAAATTTAATTTAATTTCACCAAAATATCATCAATTTCAGCTCCTTCTACTAAAAATCTTATGAAAATCCAATGGAATCGAAGTGAATATCAACTAAATTTACACAAATTCTGCACATTTCACTAAAAATCATAAAAAAATGCAAAGAAATTTAATTTAATTTCACCAAAATATCATCAATTTCAGCTCCTTCTACTAAAAATCTTAAGAAAATCCAAAAGAATCGAAGTGAATATCAAGTAAATTTACTCAAATTCTGCACCTTTCACTAAAAATCATAAAAAAATTCAAAAAGATTTAATTTAATTTTACCAACATTTCTTCAATTTCAGCTCCTCCTACTAAAAATCTTATGAAAATGCAAAAGAATCGAAGTGAATTTCAACAATATTTTCTCAAATTCTGTATCTGTAACTAAAAATCATAAAAAAATTCAAAAAGATTTAATTTAATTTCACCAAAATATCATCAATTTCAGCTCCTTCTACCAAAAGTCTTATGAAAATCCAATAGAATCTAAGTGAACATCAACTAAATTTACAAAAATTCTGCATCTGTAACTAAAAAACATAAAAAATTCAGAAAGATTTAATTTAATTTTACCACAATTTCCATCAATTTCAGCTCCTTCTACTAAAAATCTTATGAAAATCCAAAGGAATCGAAGTGAATATCAACTAAATTTACTCAAATTCTGCACATTTCACTAAAAATCATAAAAAAATGCAAAGAAATTTAATTTAATTTCACCAAAATATCATCAATTTCAGCTCCTTCTACTAAAAATCTTATGAAAATCCAATGGAATCGAAGTGAATATCAACTAAATTTACACAAATTCTGCACATTTCACTAAAAATCATAAAAAAATGCAAAGAAATTTAATTTAATTTCACCAGAATATCATCAATTTCAGCTCCTTCTACTAAAAATTTTATGAAAATCCAAAGGAATCGAAGTGAATATCAACTAAATTTACTCAAATTCTGCATATGTAACTAAAAATCATAAAAAAATGTAAAGAAATTTAATTTAATTTCACCAAAATATCATCAATTTCAGCTCCTTCTACTAAAAATCTTAAGAAAATCCAAAAGAATCGAAGTGAATATCAAGTAAATTTACTCAAATTCTGCACCTTTCACTAAAAATCATAAAAAAATTCAAAAAGTTTTAATTTAATTTTACCAACATTTCTTCAATTTCAGCTCCTCCTACTAAAAATCTTATGAAAATGCAAAAGAATCGAAGTGAATTTCAACAATATTTTCTCAAATTCTGTTTCTGTAACTAAAAATCATAAAAAAATTCAAAAAGATTTAATTTAATTTCACCAAAATATCATCAATTTCAGCTCCTTCTACTAAAAATCTTATGAAAATCCAATAGAATCTAAGTGAACATCAACTAAATTTACTCAAATTCTGCATCTGTAACTAAAAATCATAAAAAATTCAGAAAGATTTAATTTAATTTTACCACAATTTCCATCAATTTCAGCTCCTTCTACTAAAAATCTTATGAAAATCCAATGGAATCGAAGTGAATATCAACTAAATTTACTCAAATTCTGCACATTTCACTAAAAATCATAAAAAAATGCAAAGAAATTTAATTTAATTTCACCAAAATATCATCAATTTCAGCTCCTTCTACTAAAAATCTTATGAAAATCCAATGGAATCGAAGTGAATATCAACTAAATTTACACAAATTCTGCACATTTCACTAAAAATCATAAAAAAATGCAAAGAAATTTAATTTAATTTCACCAAAATATCATCAATTTCAGCTCCTTCTACTAAAAATCTTAAGAAAATCCAAAAGAATCGAAGTGAATATCAAGTAAATTTACTCAAATTCTGCACCTTTCACTAAAAATCATAAAAAAATTCAAAAAGTTTTAATTTAATTTTACCAAAATTTCTTCAATTTCAGCTCCTCCTACTAAAAATCTTATGAAAATGCAAAAGAATCGAAGTGAATTTCAACAATATTTTCTCAAATTCTGTTTCTGTAACTAAAAATCATAAAAAAATTCAAAAAGATTATTTAATTTTACCACAATTTCTTCAATTTCAGCTCCTCCTACAAAAAATCTTAAGAAAATTCAAAGGAGTCGAAGAGAATATCAACTGAATTTACTCAAATTCTGCACCTTTAACTAAAAATCATTAAAAAATGCAAAGAAATTTAATTTAATTTCTCCAAAATATCATCAATTTCAGCTCCATTTACTAAAATTCTTATGAAAATCCAAAGGAATCGAAGTGAATATCAACTAAATTTACTCAAATTCTGCATCTGTAACTAAAAATCATTAAAAAATGCAAAGAAATTTAATTTAATTTCTCCAAAATATCATCAATTTCAGCTCCTTCTACTAAAATTCTTATGAAAAACCAAAGGAATCGAAGTGAATATCAACTAAATTTACTCAAATTCTGCATCTGTAACTAACTAAAAATCATAAAAAAATTCAAAAAGATTTAATTTAATATCACCACAATTTCTCCAATTTCAGCTCCTCCTACGAAAAATCTTAAGAAAATTCAAAGGAGTCGAAGTGAATATCAACTGAGTTTACTCAAATTCTGCACCTTTAACTAAAAATCATTAAAAAATGCAAAGAAATTTAATTTAATTTCTCCATAATATCATCAATTTCAGCTCCTTTTACTAAAATTCTTATGAAAATCCAAAGGAATCGAAGTGAATATCAACTAAATTTACTCAAATTCTGCATCTGTAACTAAAAATAATAAAAAATTCCAAAAGATTTAATTTATATCACCAACATTTTTTCAATTTCAGCACCTCCTACAAAAAATCTAAAGAAAATTCAAAAGAATAAATGTGAAATTCAACAATATTTTCACAAATTCTGCACCTTTAACTAAAAATCATAAAAAAATTCAAAAAGATTTAATTTAATTTCACCAAATTTCTTCAATTTCAGCAATTCTTACAAAAAATCTTAAGAAAATTCAAAAGAATCGAAGTGAATATCAACTAAATTTACTCAAATTCTGCATCTGTAACTAAAAATCATAAAAAAATGCAAAGAAATTTAATTTAATTTTACCAAAATATCATCAATTTCAGCTCCTTCTACTAAAAATCTTATGAAAATCCAATAGAATCTAAGTGAATATCAACTAAATTTACACAAATTCTGCATCTGTAACTAAAAATCATAAAAAAATTCAGAAAGATTTAATTTAATTTTACCACAATTTCCTTCAGTTCCAGCTCCTTCTACTAAAAATCTAATAAAAATCCAAAAGAATCGAAATGAATATCAAGTAAATTTACTCAAATTCTGCACCTTTAACTAAAAATCATAAAAAAATGCAAAGAAATTTAATTTAATTTCACCAAAATATCATCAATTTCAGCTCCTTCTACTAAAAATCTTATGAAAATCCAATGGAATCGAAGTGAATATCAACTAAATTTACACAAATTCTGCACATTTCACTAAAAATCATAAAAAAATGCAAAGAAATTTAATTTAATTTCACCAAAATATCATCAATTTCAGCTCCTTCTACTAAAAATCTTAAGAAAATCCAAAAGAATCGAAGTGAATATCAAGTAAATTTACTCAAATTCTGCACCTTTCACTAAAAATCATAAAAAAATTCAAAAAGATTTAATTTAATTTTACCAACATTTCTTCAATTTCAGCTCCTCCTACTAAAAATCTTATGAAAATGCAAAAGAATCGAAGTGAATTTCAACAATATTTTCTCAAATTCTGTATCTGTAACTAAAAATCATAAAAAAATTCAAAAAGATTTAATTTAATTTCACCAAAATATCATCAATTTCAGCTCCTTCTACCAAAAGTCTTATGAAAATCCAATAGAATCTAAGTGAACATCAACTAAATTTACAAAAATTCTGCATCTGTAACTAAAAAACATAAAAAATTCAGAAAGATTTAATTTAATTTTACCACAATTTCCATCAATTTCAGCTCCTTCTACTAAAAATCTTATGAAAATCCAAAGGAATCGAAGTGAATATCAACTAAATTTACTCAAATTCTGCACATTTCACTAAAAATCATAAAAAAATGCAAAGAAATTTAATTTAATTTCACCAAAATATCATCAATTTCAGCTCCTTCTACTAAAAATCTTATGAAAATCCAATGGAATCGAAGTGAATATCAACTAAATTTACACAAATTCTGCACATTTCACTAAAAATCATAAAAAAATGCAAAGAAATTTAATTTAATTTCACCAGAATATCATCAATTTCAGCTCCTTCTACTAAAAATTTTATGAAAATCCAAAGGAATCGAAGTGAATATCAACTAAATTTACTCAAATTCTGCATATGTAACTAAAAATCATAAAAAAATGTAAAGAAATTTAATTTAATTTCACCAAAATATCATCAATTTCAGCTCCTTCTACTAAAAATCTTAAGAAAATCCAAAAGAATCGAAGTGAATATCAAGTAAATTTACTCAAATTCTGCACCTTTCACTAAAAATCATAAAAAAATTCAAAAAGTTTTAATTTAATTTTACCAACATTTCTTCAATTTCAGCTCCTCCTACTAAAAATCTTATGAAAATGCAAAAGAATCGAAGTGAATTTCAACAATATTTTCTCAAATTCTGTTTCTGTAACTAAAAATCATAAAAAAATTCAAAAAGATTTAATTTAATTTCACCAAAATATCATCAATTTCAGCTCCTTCTACTAAAAATCTTATGAAAATCCAATAGAATCTAAGTGAACATCAACTAAATTTACTCAAATTCTGCATCTGTAACTAAAAATCATAAAAAATTCAGAAAGATTTAATTTAATTTTACCACAATTTCCATCAATTTCAGCTCCTTCTACTAAAAATCTTATGAAAATCCAATGGAATCGAAGTGAATATCAACTAAATTTACTCAAATTCTGCACATTTCACTAAAAATCATAAAAAAATGCAAAGAAATTTAATTTAATTTCACCAAAATATCATCAATTTCAGCTCCTTCTACTAAAAATCTTATGAAAATCCAATGGAATCGAAGTGAATATCAACTAAATTTACACAAATTCTGCACATTTCACTAAAAATCATAAAAAAATGCAAAGAAATTTAATTTAATTTCACCAAAATATCATCAATTTCAGCTCCTTCTACTAAAAATCTTAAGAAAATCCAAAAGAATCGAAGTGAATATCAAGTAAATTTACTCAAATTCTGCACCTTTCACTAAAAATCATAAAAAAATTCAAAAAGTTTTAATTTAATTTTACCAAAATTTCTTCAATTTCAGCTCCTCCTACTAAAAATCTTATGAAAATGCAAAAGAATCGAAGTGAATTTCAACAATATTTTCTCAAATTCTGTTTCTGTAACTAAAAATCATAAAAAAATTCAAAAAGATTTAATTTAATTTCACCAAAATATCATCAATTTCAGCTCCTTCTACTAAAAATCTTATGAAAATCCAAAGGAATCGAAGTGAATATCAACTAAATTTACTCAAATTCTGCACATTTCACTAAAAATCATAAAAAATGCAAAGAAATTTAATTTAATTTCACCAAAATATCATCAATTTCAGCTCCTTCTACTAAAAATCTTATGAAAATCCAATGGAATCGAAGTGAATATCAACTAAATTTACACAAATTCTGCACATTTCACTAAAAATCATAAAAAAATGCAAAGAAATTTAATTTAATTTCACCAAAATATCATCAATTTCAGCTCCTTCTACTAAAAATTTTATGAAAATCCAAAGGAATCGAAGTGAATATCAACTAAATTTACTCAAATTCTGCATATGTAACTAAAAATCATAAAAAAATGTAAAGAAATTTAATTTAATTTCACCAAAATATCATCAATTTCAGCTCCTTCTACTAAAAATCTTAAGAAAATCCAAAAGAATCGAAGTGAATATCAAGTAAATTTACTCAAATTCTGCACCTTTCACTAAAAATCATAAAAAAATTCAAAAAGTTTTAATTTAATTTTACCAACATTTCTTCAATTTCAGCTCCTCCTACTAAAAATCTTATGAAAATGCAAAAGAATCGAAGTGAATTTCAACAATATTTTCTCAAATTCTGTTTCTGTAACTAAAAATCATAAAAAAATTCAAAAAGATTTAATTTAATTTCACCAAAATATCATCAATTTCAGCTCCTTCTACTAAAAATCTTATGAAAATCCAATAGAATCTAAGTGAACATCAACTAAATTTACTCAAATTCTGCATCTGTAACTAAAAATCATAAAAAATTCAGAAAGATTTAATTTAATTTTACCACAATTTCCATCAATTTCAGCTCCTTCTACTAAAAATCTTATGAAAATCCAATGGAATCGAAGTGAATATCAACTAAATTTACACAAATTCTGCACATTTCACTAAAAATCATAAAAAAATGCAAAGAAATTTAATTTAATTTCACCAAAATATCATCAATTTCAGCTCCTTCTACTAAAAATTTTATGAAAATCCAAAGGAATCGAAGTGAATATCAACTAAATTTACTCAAATTCTGCATATGTAACTAAAAATCATAAAAAAATGTAAAGAAATTTAATTTAATTTCACCAAAATATCATCAATTTCAGCTCCTTCTACTAAAAATCTTAAGAAAATCCAAAAGAATCGAAGTGAATATCAAGTAAATTTACTCAAATTCTGCACCTTTCACTAAAAATCATAAAAAAATTCAAAAAGTTTTAATTTAATTTTACCAACATTTCTTCAATTTCAGCTCCTCCTACTAAAAATCTTATGAAAATGCAAAAGAATCGAAGTGAATTTCAACAATATTTTCTCAAATTCTGTTTCTGTAACTAAAAATCATAAAAAAATTCAAAAAGATTTAATTTAATTTCACCAAAATATCATCAATTTCAGCTCCTTCTACTAAAAATCTTATGAAAATCCAATAGAATCTAAGTGAACATCAACTAAATTTACTCAAATTCTGCATCTGTAACTAAAAATCATAAAAAATTCAGAAAGATTTAATTTAATTTTACCACAATTTCCATCAATTTCAGCTCCTTCTACTAAAAATCTTATGAAAATCCAAAGGAATCGAAGTGAATATCAACTAAATTTACTCAAATTCTGCACATTTCACTAAAAATCATAAAAAAATGCAAAGAAATTTAATTTAATTTCACCAAAATATCATCAATTTCAGCTCCTTCTACTAAAAATCTTATGAAAATCCAATGGAATCGAAGTGAATATCAACTAAATTTACACAAATTCTGCACATTTCACTAAAAATCATAAAAAAATGCAAAGAAATTTAATTTAATTTCACCAAAATATCATCAATTTCAGCTCCTTCTACTAAAAATCTTATGAAAATCCAAAGGAATCGAAGTGAATATCAACTAAATTTACTCAAATTCTGCATATGTAACTAAAAATCATAAAAAAATGTAAAGAAATTTAATTTAATTTCACCAAAATATCATCAATTTCAGCTCCTTCTACTAAAAATCTTAAGAAAATCCAAAAGAATCGAAGTGAATATCAAGTAAATTTACTCAAATTCTGCACCTTTCACTAAAAATCATAAAAAAATTCAAAAAGATTTAATTTAATTTTACCAACATTTCTTCAATTTCAGCTCCTCCTACTAAAAATCTTATGAAAATGCAAAAGAATCGAAGTGAATTTCAACAATATTTTCTCAAATTCTGTTTCTGTAACTAAAAATCATAAAAAAATTCAAAAAGATTATTTAATTTTACCACAATTTCTTCAATTTCAGCTCCTCCTACAAAAAATCTTAAGAAAATTCAAAGGAGTCGAAGAGAATATCAACTGAATTTACTCAAATTCTGCACATTTAACTAAAAATCATTAAAAAATGCAAAGAAATTTAATTTAATTTCTCCAAAATATCATCAATTTCAGCTCCATTTACTAAAATTCTTATGAAAATCCAAAGGAATCGAAGTGAATATCAACTAAATTTACTCAAATTCTGCATCTGTAACTAAAAATCATTAAAAAATGCAAAGAAATTTAATTTAATTTCTCCAAAATATCATCAATTTCAGCTCCTTCTACTAAAATTCTTATGAAAAACCAAAGGAATCGAAGTGAATATCAACTAAATTTACTCAAATTCTGCATCTGTAACTAACTAAAAATCATAAAAAAATTCAAAAAGATTTAATTTAATATCACCACAATTTCTCCAATTTCAGCTCCTCCTACGAAAAATCTTAAGAAAATTCAAAGGAGTCGAAGTGAATATCAACTGAGTTTACTCAAATTCTGCACCTTTAACTAAAAATCATTAAAAAATGCAAAGAAATTTAATTTAATTTCTCCATAATATCATCAATTTCAGCTCCTTTTACTAAAATTCTTATGAAAATCCAAAGGAATCGAAGTGAATATCAACTAAATTTACTCAAATTCTGCATCTGTAACTAAAAATAATAAAAAAATTCCAAAAGATTTAATTTATATCACCAACATTTTTTCAATTTCAGCACCTCCTACAAAAAATCTAAAGAAAATTCAAAAGAATAAATGTGAAATTCAACAATATTTTCACAAATTCTGCACCTTTAACTAAAAATCATAAAAAAATTCAAAAAGATTTAATTTAATTTCACCAAATTTCTTCAATTTCAGCAATTCTTACAAAAAATCTTAAGAAAATTCAAAAGAATCGAAGTGAATATCAACTAAATTTACTCAAATTCTGCATCTGTAACTAAAAATCATAAAAAAATGCAAAGAAATTTAATTTAATTTTACCAAAATATCATCAATTTCAGCTCCTTCTACTAAAAATCTTATGAAAATCCAATAGAATCTAAGTGAATATCAACTAAATTTACTCAAATTCTGCATCTGTAACTAAAAATCATAAAAAAATTCAGAAAGATTTAATTTAATTTTACCACAATTTCCTTCAGTTCCAGCTCCTTCTACTAAAAATCTAATAAAAATCCAAAAGAATCGAAATGAATATCAAGTAAATTTACTCAAATTCTGCACCTTTAACTAAAAATCATTAAAAAATTCAAAGAAATTTAATTTAATTTCACCAAAATATCATCAATTTCAGCTCCTTCTATTAAAAATCTTATGGAAATCCAAAGGAATCGAAGTGAATATCAACTAAATTTACTCAAATACTGCATCTGTAACTAACTAAAAATCATAAAAAAATTCAAAAAGATTTAATTTAATATCACCACAATTTCTCCAATTTCAGCTCCTCCTACGAAAAATCTTAAGAAAATTCAAAGGAGTCGAAGTGAATATCAACTGAATTTACTCAAATTCTGCACCTTTAACTAAAAATCATTAAAAAATGCAAAGAAATTTAATTTAATTTCTCCAAAATATCATCAATTTCAGCTCCATTTACTAAAATTCTTATGAAAATCCAAAGGAATCGAAGTGAATATCAACTAAATTTACTCAAATTCTGCATCTGTAACTAAAAATCATTAAAAAATGCAAAGAAATTTAATTTAATTTCTCCAAAATATCATCAATTTCAGCTCCTTCTACAGAAAATCTTAAGAAAATTCAAAGGAATCGAAGTGAATATCAACTAAATTTACTCAAATTCTGCATCTGTAACTAAAAATCATTAAAAAATGCAAAGAAATTTAATTTAATTTCTCCAAAATATCATCAATTTCAGCTCCTTCTACAGAAAATCTTAAGAAAATTCAAAGGAATCGAAGTGAATATCAACTAAATTTACTCAAATTCTGCATCTGTAACTAACTAAAAATCATAAAAAAATTCAAAAAGATTTAATTTAATATCACCACAATTTCTCCAATTTCAGCTCCTCCTACGAAAAATCTTAAGAAAATTCAAAAGAATCGAAGTGAATATCAAGTAAATTTACTCAAATTCTGCACCTTTCACTAAAAATCATAAAAAAATGCAAAGAAATTTAATTTAATTTCACCAAAATATCATCAATTTCAGCTCCTTCTACAGAAAATCTTAAGAAAATTCAAAGGAATCGAAGTGAATATCAACTAAATTTACTCAAATTCTGCATCTGTAACTAAAAATCATTAAAAAATGCAAAGAAATTTAATTTAATTTCTCCAAAATATCATCAATTTCAGCTCCTTCTACAGAAAATCTTAAGAAAATTCAAAGGAATCGAAGTGAATATCAACTAAATTTACTCACATTCTGCACCTTTCACTAAAAGTCATAAAAAAATGCAAAGAAATTTAATTTAATTTCACCAAAATATCATCAATTTCAGCTCCTTCTACTAAAAATCTTAAGAAAATCCAAAAGAATCGAAGTGAATATCAACTAAATTTACTCAAATTCTGCATCTGTAACTAAAAATCATAAAAAATTCATAAAGATTTAATTTATATCACCAAAATTTTTTCAATTTCAGCACCTCCTACTAAAAAGCTTAAGAAAATGCAAAAGAATCGAAGTGAATTTCAACAATATTTTCTCAAATTCTGCACCTTTATCTAAAAATCATTAAAAAATTCAAAAAGATTTAATTTAATTTCACCAAAATTTTTTCAATTTCAGCACCTCTTACTAAAAATCTTAAGAAAATTCAAAAGAATAAATGTGAAATTCAACAATATTTTCACAAATTCTGCACCTTTAACTAAAAATCATAAAAAAATTCAAAAAGATTTAATTTAATTTCACCAAATTTCTTCAATTTCAGCAATTCTTACTAAAAATCTTAAGAAAATTCAAAAGAATCGAAGTGAATATCAAGTAAATTTACTCAAATTCTGCACCTTTAACTAAAAATCATTAAAAAATGCAAAGAAATTTAATTTAATTTCTCCAAAATATCATCAATTTCAGCTCCTTTTACTAAAATTCTTATGAAAATCCAAAAGAATCGAAGTGAATTTCAACAATATTTTCTCAAATTCTGTTTCTGTAACTAAAAATCATAAAAAAAATTCAAAAAGATTTAATTTAATTTCACCAAAATATCATCAATTTCAGCTCCTTCTACTAAAAATCTTATGAAAATCCAATAGAATCTAAGTGAACATCAACTAAATTTACTCAAATTCTGCATCTGTAACTAAAAATCATAAAAAATTCAGAAAGATTTAATTTAATTTTACCACAATTTCCATCAATTTCAGCTCCTTCTACTAAAAATCTTATGAAAATCCAAAGGAATCGAAGTGAATATCAACTAAATTTACTCAAATTCTGCACATTTCACTAAAAGTCATAAAAAAATGCAAAGAAATTTAATTTAATTTCACCAAAATATCATCAATTTCAGCTCCTTCTACTAAAAATCTTAAGAAAATCCAAAAGAATCGAAGTGAATATCAACTAAATTTACTCAAATTCTGCATCTGTAACTAAAAATCATAAAAAAATTCAAAAAAATTTAATTTATATCACCAACATTTTTTCAATTTCAGCACCTCCTACAAAAAATCTAAAGAAAATTCCAAAGAATCGATGTGAATTTCAACTATATTATCTCAAATTCTGCACCTTTAAGTAAAAAACATTAAAAAATGCAAAGAAATTTAATTTAATTTCACCACAATTTCTCCAATTTCAGCTCCTCCTACAAAAAATCTTAAGAAAATTCAAAGGAATCGAAGTGAATATCAACTAAATTTACTCAAATTCTGCACCTTTAACTAAAAATCATTAAAAAATTCAAAGAAATTTAATTTAATTTCACCAAAATATCATCAATTTCAGCTCCTTCTACAGAAAATCTTAAGAAAATTCAAAGGAATCGAAGTGAATATCAACTAAATTTACTCAAATTCTGCATCTGTAACTAAAAATCATTAAAAAATGCAAAGAAATTTAATTTAATTTCTCCAAAATATCATCAATTTCAGCTCCTTCTACAGAAAATCTTAAGAAAATTCAAAGGAATCGAAGTGAATATCAACTAAATTTACTCAAATTCTGCATCTGTAACTAAAAATCATTAAAAAATGCAAAGAAATTTAATTTAATTTCTCCAAAATATCATCAATTTCAGCTCCTTTTACTAAAATTCTTATGAAAATCCAAAGGAATCGAAGTGAATATCAACTAAATTTACTCAAATTCTGCATCTGTAACTAAAAATCATAAAAAAATTCAAAAAGATTATTTAATTTTACCACAATTTCTTCAATTTCAGCTCCTCCTACAAAAAATCTTAAGAAAATTCAAAGGAATCGAAGTGAATATCAACTAAATTTACTCAAATTCTGCACCTTTAACTAAAAATCATTAAAAAATGCAAAGAAATTTAATTTAATTTCTCCAAAATATCATCAATTTCAGCTCCTTTTACTAAAATTCTTATGAAAATCCAAAGGAATCGAAGTGAATATCAACTAAATTTACTCAAATTCTGCATCTGTAACTAAAAATCATAAAAAAATTCAAAAAGATTATTTAATTTTACCACAATTTCTTCAATTTCAGCTCCTCCTACAAAAAATCTTAAGAAAATTCAAAGGAGTCGAAGTGAATATCAACTAAATTTACTCAAATTCTGCATCTGTAACTAAAAATCATAAAAAAATTCAAAAAGATTATTTAATTTTACCACAATTTCTTCAATTTCAGCTCCTCCTACAAAAAATCTTAAGAAAATTCAAAGGAGTCGAAGTGAATATCAACTGAATTTACTCAAATTCTGCACCTTTAACTAAAAATCATTAAAAAATGCAAAGAAATTTAATTTAATTTCTCCAAAATATCATCAATTTCAGCTCCATTTACTAAAATTCTTATGAAAATCCAAAGGAATCGAAGTGAATATCAACTAAATTTACTCAAATTCTGCATCTGTAACTAAAAATCATTAAAAAATGCAAAGAAATTTAATTTAATTTCTCCAAAATATCATCAATTTCAGCTCCTTCTACTAAAATTCTTATGAAAAACCAAAGGAATCGAAGTGAATATCAACTAAATTTACTCAAATTCTGCATCTGTAACTAACTAAAAATCATAAAAAAATTCAAAAAGATTTAATTTAATATCACCACAATTTCTCCAATTTCAGCTCCTCCTACGAAAAATCTTAAGAAAATTCAAAGGAGTCGAAGTGAATATCAACTGAGTTTACTCAAATTCTGCACCTTTAACTAAAAATCATTAAAAAATGCAAAGAAATTTAATTTAATTTCTCCATAATATCATCAATTTCAGCTCCTTTTACTAAAATTCTTATGAAAATCCAAAGGAATCGAAGTGAATATCAACTAAATTTACTCAAATTCTGCATCTGTAACTAAAAATAATAAAAAAATTCCAAAAGATTTAATTTATATCACCAACATTTTTTCAATTTCAGCACCTCCTACAAAAAATCTAAAGAAAATTCAAAAGAATAAATGTGAAATTCAACAATATTTTCACAAATTCTGCACCTTTAACTAAAAATCATAAAAAAATTCAAAAAGATTTAATTTAATTTCACCAAATTTCTTCAATTTCAGCAATTCTTACAAAAAATCTTAAGAAAATTCAAAAGAATCGAAGTGAATATCAACTAAATTTACTCAAATTCTGCATCTGTAACTAAAAATCATAAAAAAATGCAAAGAAATTTAATTTAATTTTACCAAAATATCATCAATTTCAGCTCCTTCTACTAAAAATCTTATGAAAATCCAATAGAATCTAAGTGAATATCAACTAAATTTACTCAAATTCTGCATCTGTAACTAAAAATCATAAAAAAATTCAGAAAGATTTAATTTAATTTTACCACAATTTCCTTCAGTTCCAGCTCCTTCTACTAAAAATCTAATAAAAATCCAAAAGAATCGAAATGAATATCAAGTAAATTTACTCAAATTCTGCACCTTTAACTAAAAATCATTAAAAAATTCAAAGAAATTTAATTTAATTTCACCAAAATATCATCAATTTCAGCTCCTTCTACTAAAAATCTTATGGAAATCCAAAGGAATCGAAGTGAATATCAACTAAATTTACTCAAATTCTGCATCTGTAACTAACTAAAAATCATAAAAAAATTCAAAAAGATTTAATTTAATATCACCACAATTTCTCCAATTTCAGCTCCTCCTACGAAAAATCTTAAGAAAATTCAAAGGAGTCGAAGTGAATATCAACTGAATTTACTCAAATTCTGCACCTTTAACTAAAAATCATTAAAAAATGCAAAGAAATTTAATTTAATTTCTCCAAAATATCATCAATTTCAGCTCCATTTACTAAAATTCTTATGAAAATCCAAAGGAATCGAAGTGAATATCAACTAAATTTACTCAAATTCTGCATCTGTAACTAAAAATCATTAAAAAATTCAAAGAAATTTAATTTAATTTCTCCAAAATATCATCAATTTCAGCTCCTTCTACAGAAAATCTTAAGAAAATTCAAAGGAATCGAAGTGAATATCAACTAAATTTACTCAAATTCTGCATCTGTAACTAAAAATCATTAAAAAATGCAAAGAAATTTAATTTAATTTCTCCAAAATATCATCAATTTCAGCTCCTTTTACTAAAATTCTTATGAAAATCCAAAGGAATCGAAGTGAATATCAACTAAATTTACTCAAATTCTGCATCTGTAACTAAAAATCATAAAAAAATTCAAAAAGATTATTTAATTTTACCACAATTTCTTCAATTTCAGCTCCTCCTACAAAAAATCTTAAGAAAATTCAAAGGAGTCGAAGTGAATATCAACTAAATTTACTCAAATTCTGCATCTGGAACTAAAAATCATAAAAAAATTCAAAAAGATTATTTAATTTTACCACAATTTCTTCAATTTCAGCTCCTCCTACAAAAAATCTTAAGAAAATTCAAAGGAGTCGAAGTGAATATCAACTGAATTTACTCAAATTCTGCACCTTTAACTAAAAATCATTAAAAAATGCAAAGAAATTTAATTTAATTTCTCCAAAATATCATCAATTTCAGCTCCATTTACTAAAATTCTTATGAAAATCCAAAGGAATCGAAGTGAATATCAACTAAATTTACTCAAATTCTGCATCTGTAACTAAAAATCATTAAAAAATGCAAAGAAATTTAATTTAATTTCTCCAAAATATCATCAATTTCAGCTCCTTCTACTAAAATTCTTATGAAAAACCAAAGGAATCGAAGTGAATATCAACTAAATTTACTCAAATTCTGCATCTGTAACTAACTAAAAATCATAAAAAAATTCAAAAAGATTTAATTTAATATCACCACAATTTCTCCAATTTCAGCTCCTCCTACGAAAAATCTTAAGAAAATTCAAAGGAGTCGAAGTGAATATCAACTGAGTTTACTCAAATTCTGCACCTTTAACTAAAAATCATTAAAAAATGCAAAGAAATTTAATTTAATTTCTCCATAATATCATCAATTTCAGCTCCTTTTACTAAAATTCTTATGAAAATCCAAAGGAATCGAAGTGAATATCAACTAAATTTACTCAAATTCTGCATCTGTAACTAAAAATAATAAAAAAATTCCAAAAGATTTAATTTATATCACCAACATTTTTTCAATTTCAGCACCTCCTACAAAAAATCTAAAGAAAATTCAAAAGAATAAATGTGAAATTCAACAATATTTTCACAAATTCTGCACCTTTAACTAAAAATCATAAAAAAATTCAAAAAGATTTAATTTAATTTCACCAAATTTCTTCAATTTCAGCAATTCTTACTAAAAATCTTAAGAAAATTCAAAAGAATCGAAGTGAATATCAACTAAATTTACTCAAATTCTGCATCTGTAACTAAAAATCATAAAAAAATGCAAAGAAATTTAATTTAATTTTACCAAAATATCATCAATTTCAGCTCCTTCTACTAAAAATCTTATGAAAATCCAATAGAATCAAAGTGAATATCAACTAAATTTACTCAAATTCTGCATCTGTAACTAAAAATCATAAAAAAATTCAGAAAGATTTAATTTAATTTTACCACAATTTCCTTCAGTTCCAGCTCCTTCTACTAAAAATCTAATAAAAATCCAAAAGAATCGAAATGAATATCAAGTAAATTTACTCAAATTCTGCACCTTTAACTAAAAATCATTAAAAAATTCAAAGAAATTTAATTTAATTTCACCAAAATATCATCAATTTCAGCTCCTTCTACTAAAAATCTTATGGAAATCCAAAGGAATCGAAGTGAATATAAAATAAATTTACTCAAATTCTGAATCTGTAACTAACTAAAAATCATAAAAAAATTCAAAAAGATTTAATTTAATATCACCACAATTTCTCCAATTTCAGCTCCTCCTACGAAAAATCTTAAGAAAATTCAAAGGAGTCGAAGTGAATATCAACTGAATTTACTCAAATTCTGCAACTTTAACTAAAAATCATTAAAAAATGCAAAGAAATTTAATTTAATTTCTCCAAAATATCATCAATTTCAGCTCCATTTACTAAAATTCTTATGAAAATCCAAAGGAATCGAAGTGAATATCAACTAAATTTTTCAAATTCTGCATCAGTAACTAAAAATCATTAAAAAATGCAAAGAAATTTAATTTAATTTCTCCAAAATATCATCAATTTCAGCTCCTTCTACAGAAAATCTTAAGAAAATTCAAAGGAATCGAAGTGAATATCAACTAAATTTACTCAAATTCTGCATCTGTAACTAAAAATCATTAAAAAATGCAAAGAAATTTAATTTAATTTCTCCAAAATATCATCAATTTCAGCTCCTTCTACAGAAAATCTTAAGAAAATTCAAAGGAATCGAAGTGAATATCAACTAAATTTACTCAAATTCTGCATCTGTGACTAACTAAAAATCATAAAAAAATTCAAAAAGATTTAATTTAATATCACCACAATTTCTCCAATTTCAGCTCCTCCTACGAAAAATCTTAAGAAAATTCAAAAGAATCGAAGTGAATATCAAGTAAATTTACTCAAATTCTGCACCTTTCACTAAAAATCATAAAAAAATGCAAAGAAATTTAATTTAATTTCACCAAAATATCATCAATTTCAGCTCCTTCTACAGAAAATCTTAAGAAAATTCAAAGGAATCGAAGTGAATATCAACTAAATTTACTCAAATTCTGCATCTGTAACTAAAAATCATTAAAAAATGCAAAGAAATTTAATTTAATTTCTCCAAAATATCATCAATTTCAGCTCCTTCTACAGAAAATCTTAAGAAAATTCAAAGGAATCGAAGTGAATATCAACTAAATTTACTCAAATTCTGCATCTGTAACTAAAAATCATTAAAAAATGCAAAGAAATTTAATTTAATTTCTCCAAAATATCATCAATTTCAGCTCCTTTTACTAAAATTCTTATGAAAATCCAAAGGAATCGAAGTGAATATCAACTAAATTTACTCAAATTCTGCATCTGTAACTAAAAATCATAAAAAAATTCAAAAAGATTATTTAATTTTACCACAATTTCTTCAATTTCAGCTCCTTCTACTAAAAATCTTATGAAAATCCAAAGGAATCGAAGTGAATATCAAGTAAATTTACTCAAATTCTGCACCTTTCACTAAAAGTCATAAAAAAATGCAAAGAAATTTAATTTAATTTCACCAAAATATCATCAATTTCAGCTCCTTCTACTAAAAATCTTAAGAAAATCCAAAAGAATCGAAGTGAATATCAACTAAATTTACTCAAATTCTGCATCTGTAACTAAAAATCATAAAAAATTCATAAAGATTTAATTTATATCACCAAAATTTTTTCAATTTCAGCACCTCCTACTAAAAAGCTTAAGAAAATGCAAAAGAATCGAAGTGAATTTCAACAATATTTTCTCAAATTCTGCACCTTTATCTAAAAATCATTAAAAAATTCAAAAAGATTTAATTTAATTTCACCAAAATTTTTTCAATTTCAGCACCTCTTACTAAAAATCTTAAGAAAATTCAAAAGAATAAATGTGATATTCAACAATATTTTCACAAATTCTGCACCTTTAACTAAAAATCATAAAAAAATTCAAAAAGATTTAATTTAATTTCACCAAATTTCTTCAATTTCAGCAATTCTTACTAAAAATCTTAAGAAAATTCAAAAGAATCGAAGTGAATATCAAGTAAATTTATTCAAATTCTGCATCTGTAACTAAAAATCATTAAAAAATGCAAAGAAATTTAATTTAATTTCTCCAAAATATCATCAATTTCAGCTCCTTTTACTAAAATTCTTATGAAAATCCAAAGGAATCGAAGTGAATATCAACTAAATTTACTCAAATTCTGCATCTGTAACTAAAAATCATAAAAAAATGCAAAGAAATTTAATTTAATTTCACCAAAATATCATCAATTTCAGCTCCTTCTACTAAAAATCTTATGAAAATCCAAAGGAATCGAAGTGAATATCAACTAAATTTACTCAAATTCTGCATATGTAACTAAAAATCATAAAAAAATGTAAAGAAATTTAATTTAATTTCACCAAAATATCATCAATTTCAGCTCCTTCTACTAAAAATCTTAAGAAAATCCAAAAGAATCGAAGTGAATATCAAGTAAATTTACTCAAATTCTGCACCTTTCACTAAAAATCATAAAAAAATTCAAAAAGTTTTAATTTAATTTTACCAACATTTCTTCAATTTCAGCTCCTCCTACTAAAAATCTTATGAAAATGCAAAAGAATCGAAGTGAATTTCAACAATATTTTCTCAAATTCTGTTTCTGTAACTAAAAATCATAAAAAAATTCAAAAAGATTTAATTTAATTTCACCAAAATATCATCAATTTCAGCTCCTTCTACTAAAAATCTTATGAAAATCCAATAGAATCTAAGTGAACATCAACTAAATTTACTCAAATTCTGCATCTGTAACTAAAAATCATAAAAAATTCAGAAAGATTTAATTTAATTTTACCACAATTTCCATCAATTTCAGCTCCTTCTACTAAAAATCTTATGAAAATCCAAAGGAATCGAAGTGAATATCAACTAAATTTACTCAAATTCTGCACATTTCACTAAAAATCATAAAAAAATGCAAAGAAATTTAATTTAGTTTCACCAAAATATCATCAATTTCAGCTCCTTCTACTAAAAATCTTATGAAAATCCAATAGAATCTAAGTGAATATCAACTAAATTTACTCAAATTCTGCATCTGTAACTAAAAATCATAAAAAAATTCAGAAAGATTTAATTTAATTTTACCACAATTTCCTTCAATTTCAGCTCCTTCTACTAAAAATCTTATGAAAATCCAAAGGAATCGAAGTGAATATCAAGTAAATTTACTCAAATTCTGCACCTTTCACTAAAAGTCATAAAAAAATGCAAAGAAATTTAATTTAATTTCACCAAAATATCATCAATTTCAGCTCCTTCTACTAAAAATCTTAAGAAAATCCAAAAGAATCGAAGTGAATATCAAGTAAATTTACTCAAATTCTGCACCTTTCACTAAAAATCATAAAAAAATTCAAAAAGATTTAATTTAATTTTACCAACATTTCTTCAATTTCAGCTCCTCCTACTAAAAATCTTATGAAAATGCAAAAGAATCGAAGTGAATTTCAACAATATTTTCTCAAATTCTGTATCTGTAACTAAAAATCATAAAAAAATTCAAAAAGATTTAATTTAATTTCACCAAAATATCATCAATTTCAGCTCCTTCTACTAAAAATCTTATGAAAATCCAATAGAATCTAAGTGAACATCAACTAAATTTACTAAAATTCTGCATCTGTAACTAAAAATCATAACAAATTCAGAAAGATTTAATTTAATTTTACCACAATTTCCATCAATTTCAGCTCCTTCTACTAAAAATCTTATGAAAATCCAAAGGAATCGAAGTGAATATCAACTAAATTTACTCAAATTCTGCACATTTCACTAAAAATCATAAAAAAATGCAAAGAAATTTAATTTAATTTCACCAAAATATCATCAATTTCAGCTCCTTCTACTAAAAATCTTATGAAAATCCAATGGAATCGAAGTGAATATCAACTAAATTTACACAAATTCTGCACATTTCACTAAAAATCATAAAAAAATGCAAAGAAATTTAATTTAATTTCACCAAAATATCATCAATTTCAGCTCCTTCTACTAAAAATCTTATGAAAATCCAAAGGAATCGAAGTGAATATCAACTAAATTTACTCAAATTCTGCATATGTAACTAAAAATCATAAAAAAATGTAAAGAAATTTAATTTAATTTCACCAAAATATCATCAATTTCAGCTCCTCCTACTAAAAATCTTATGAAAATGCAAAAGAATCGAAGTGAATTTCAACAATATTTTCTCAAATTCTGTTTCTGTAACTAAAAATCATAAAAAAATTCAAAAAGATTTAATTTAATTTCACCAAAATATCATCAATTTCAGCTCCTTCTACTAAAAATCTTATGAAAATCCAATAGAATCTAAGTGAACATCAACTAAATTTACTCAAATTCTGCATCTGTAACTAAAAATCATAAAAAATTCAGAAAGATTTAATTTAATTTTACCACAATTTCCATCAATTTCAGCTCCTTCTACTAAAAATCTTATGAAAATCCAAAGGAATCGAAGTGAATATCAACTAAATTTACTCAAATTCTGCACATTTCACTAAAAATCATAAAAAAATGCAAAGAAATTTAATTTAATTTCACCAAAATATCATCAATTTCAGCTCCTTCTACTAAAAATCTTATGAAAATCCAATAGAATCTAAGTGAATATCAACTAAATTTACTCAAATTCTGCATCTGTAACTAAAAATCATAAAAAAATTCAGAAAGATTTAATTTAATTTTACCACAATTTCCTTCAATTTCAGCTCCTTCTACTAAAAATCTTATGAAAATCCAAAGGAATCGAAGTGAATATCAAGTAAATTTACTCAAATTCTGCACCTTTCACTAAAAGTCATAAAAAAATGCAAAGAAATTTAATTTAATTTCACCAAAATATCATCAATTTCAGCTCCTTCTACTAAAAATCTTAAGAAAATCCAAAAGAATCGAAGTGAATATCAAGTAAATTTACTCAAATTCTGCACCTTTCACTAAAAATCATAAAAAAATTCAAAAAGATTTAATTTAATTTTACCAACATTTCTTCAATTTCAGCTCCTCCTACTAAAAATCTTATGAAAATGCAAAAGAATCGAAGTGAATTTCAACAATATTTTCTCAAATTCTGTATCTGTAACTAAAAATCATAAAAAAATTCAAAAAGATTTAATTTAATTTCACCAAAATATCATCAATTTCAGCTCCTTCTACTAAAAATCTTATGAAAATCCAATAGAATCTAAGTGAATATCAACTAAATTTACTCAAATTCTGCATCTGTAACTAAAAATCATAAAAAAATGCAAAGAAATTTAATTTAATTTCACCAAAATATCATCAATTTCAGCTCCTTCTACTAAAAATCTTATGAAAATCCAATAGAATCTAAGTGAATATCAACTAAATTTACTCAAATTCTGCATCTGTAACTAAAAATCATAAAAAAATTCAAAAAAATTTAATTTAATTTCACCAAAATATCATCAATTTCAGCTCCTTCTACTAAAAATCTAAAGAAAATTCTAAAGAATCGATGTGAATTTCAACTATATTATCTCAAATTCTGCACCTTTAACTAAAAATCATTAAAAAATGCAAAGAAATTTAATTTAATTTCTCCAAAATATCATCAATTTCAGCTCCTTCTACAAAAAATCTTAAGAAAATTCAAAGGAATCGAAGTGAATATCAACTAAATTTACTCAAATTCTGCACCATTAACTAAAAATCATTAAAAAATTCAAAGAAATTTAATTTAATTTCACCAAAATATCATCAATTTCAGCTCCTCCTACAAAAAATCTTAAGAAAATTCAAAGGAATCGAAGTGAATATCAACTAAATTTACTCAAATTCTGCACCTTTAACTAAAAATCATTAAAAAATTCAAAGAAATTTAATTTAATTTCACCAAAATATCATCAATTTCAGCTCCTTCTACAGAAAATCTTAAGAAAATTCAAAGGAATCGAAGTGAATATCAACTAAATTTACTCAAATTCTGCATCTGTAACTAAAAATCATTAAAAAATGCAAAGAAATTTAATTTAATTTCTCCAAAATATCATCAATTTCAGCTCCTTCTACAGAAAATCTTAAGAAAATTCAAAGGAATCGAAGTGAATATCAACTAAATTTACTCAAATTCTGCACATTTCACTAAAAATCATAAAAAAATGCAAAGAAATTTAATTTAATTTCACCAAAATATCATCAATTTCAGCTCCTTCTACTAAAAATCTTATGAAAATCCAATGGAATCGAAGTGAATATCAACTAAATTTACACAAATTCTGCACATTTCACTAAAAATCATAAAAAAATGCAAAGAAATTTAATTTAATTTCACCAAAATATCATCAATTTCAGCTCCTTCTACTAAAAATCTTATGAAAATCCAATAGAATCTAAGTGAACATCAACTAAATTTACTCAAATTCTGCATCTGTAACTAAAAATCATAAAAAATTCAGAAAGATTTAATTTAATTTTACCACAATTTCCATCAATTTCAGCTCCTTCTACTAAAAATCTTATGAAAATCCAAAGGAATCGAAGTGAATATCAACTAAATTTACTCAAATTCTGCACATTTCACTAAAAATCATAAAAAAATGCAAAGAAATTTAATTTAATTTCACCAAAATATCATCAATTTCAGCTCCTTCTACTAAAAATCTTATGAAAATGCAAAAGAATCGAAGTGAATATCAACTAAATTTACTCAAATTCTGCATATGTAACTAAAAATCATAAAAAAATGTAAAGAAATTTAATTTAATTTCACCAAAATATCATCAATTTCAGCTCCTTCTACTAAAAATCTTATGAAAATCCAATGGAATCGAAGTGAATATCAACTAAATTTACACAAATTCTGCACATTTCACTAAAAATCATAAAAAAATGCAAAGAAATTTAATTTAATTTCACCAAAATATCATCAATTTCAGCTCCTTCTACTAAAAATCTTATGAAAATCCAAAGGAATCGAAGTGAATATCAACTAAATTTACTCAAATTCTGCATATGTAACTAAAAATCATAAAAAAATGTAAAGAAATTTAATTTAATTTCACCAAAATATCATCAATTTCAGCTCCTTCTACTAAAAATCTTAAGAAAATCCAAAAGAATCGAAGTGAATATCAAGTAAATTTACTCAAATTCTGCACCTTTCACTAAAAATCATAAAAAAATTCAAAAAGATTTAATTTAATTTTACCAACATTTCTTCAATTTCAGCTCCTCCTACTAAAAATCTTATGAAAATGCAAAAGAATCGAAGTGAATTTCAACAATATTTTCTCAAATTCTGTATCTATAACTAAAAATCATAAAAAAATTCAAAAAGATTTAATTTAATTTCACCAAAATATCATCAATTTCAGCTCCTTCTACTAAAAATCTTATGAAAATCCAATAGAATCTAAGTGAATATCAACTAAATTTACTCAAATTCTGCATCTGTAACTAAAAATCATAAAAAAATGCAAAGAAATTTAATTTAATTTCACCAAAATATCATCAATTTCAGCTCCTTCTACTAAAAATCTTAAGAAAATCCAAAAGAATCGAAGTGAATATCAAGTAAATTTACTCAAATTCTGCACCTTTCACTAAAAATCATAAAAAAATTCAAAAAGTTTTAATTTAATTTTACCAACATTTCTTCAATTTCAGCTCCTCCTACTAAAAATCTTATGAAAATGCAAAAGAATCGAAGTGAATTTCAACAATATTTTCTCAAATTCTGTATCTATAACTAAAAATCATAAAAAAATTCAAAAAGATTTAATTTAATTTCACCAAAATATCATCAATTTCAGCTCCTTCTACTAAAAATCTTATGAAAATCCAATAGAATCTAAGTGAATATCAACTAAATTTACTCAAATTCTGCATATGTAACTAAAAATCATAAAAAAATGTAAAGAAATTTAATTTAATTTCACCAAAATATCATCAATTTCAGCTCCTTCTACTAAAAATCTTAAGAAAATCCAAAAGAATCGAAGTGAATATCAAGTAAATTTACTCAAATTCTGCACCTTTCACTAAAAATCATAAAAAAATTCAAAAAGTTTTAATTTAATTTCACCAAAATATCATCAATTTCAGCTCCTTCTACTAAAAATCTTATGAAAATCCAATGGAATCGAAGTGAATATCAACTAAATTTACACAAATTCTGCACATTTCATTAAAATCATAAAAAAATTCAAAAAGATTTAATTTAATTTCACCAAAATATCATCAATTTCAGCTCCTTCTACTAAAAATCTTATGAAAATCCAATAGAATCTAAGTGAATATCAACTAAATTTACTCAAATTCTGCATCTGTAACTAAAAATCATAAAAAAATGCAAAGAAATTTAATTTAATTTCACCAAAATATCATCAATTTCAGCTCCTTCTACTAAAAATCTTATGAAAATCCAATAGAATCTAAGTGAATATCAACTAAATTTACTCAAATTCTGCATCTGTAACTAAAAATCATAAAAAAATTCAAAAAAATTTAATTTATATCACCAACATTTTTTCAATTTCAGCACCTCCTACAAAAAATCTAAAGAAAATTCAAAAGAATCGATGTGAATTTCAACTATATTATCTCAAATTCTGCACCTTTAACTAAAAATCATTAAAAAATGCAAAGAAATTTAATTTAATTTCTCCAAAATATCATCAATTTCAGCTCCTTCTACAAAAAATCTTAAGAAAATTCAAAGGAATCGAAGTGAATATCAACTAAATTTACTCAAATTCTGCACCATTAACTAAAAATCATTAAAAAATTCAAAGAAATTTAATTTAATTTCACCAAAATATCATCAATTTCAGCTCCTTCTACAGAAAATCTTAAGAAAATTCAAAGGAATCGAAGTGAATATCAACTAAATTTACTCAAATTCTGCATCTGTAACTAAAAATCATTAAAAAATGCAAAGAAATTTAATTTAATTTCTCCAAAATATAATCAATTTCAGCTCCTTCTACAGAAAATCTTAAGAAAATTCAAAGGAATCGAAGTGAATATCAACTAAATTTACTCAAATTCTGCATCTGTAACTAAAAATCATTAAAAAATGCAAAGAAATTTAATTTAATTTCTCCAAAATATCATCAATTTCAGCTCCTTTTACTAAAATTCTTATGAAAATCCAAAGGAATCGAAGTGAATATCAACTAAATTTACTCAAATTCTGCATCTGTAACTAAAAATCATAAAAAAATTCAAAAAGATTATTTAATTTTACCACAATTTCTTCAATTTCAGCTCCTCCTACAAAAAATCTTAAGAAAATTCAAAGGAGTCGAAGTGAATATCAAGTAAATTTACTCAAATTCTGCACCTTTAACTAAAAATCATTAAAAAATGCAAAGAAATTTAATTTAATTTCTCCAAAATATCATCAATTTCAGCTCCTTTTACTAAAATTCTTATGAAAATCCAAAGGAATCGAAGTGAATATCAACTAAATTTACTCAAATTCTGCATCTGTAACTAAAAATCATTAAAAAATTCAAAGAAATTTAATTTAATTTCTCCAAAATATCATCAATTTCAGCTCCTTCTACAGAAAATCTTAAGAAAATTCAAAGGAATCGAAGTGAATATCAACTAAATTTACTCAAATTCTGCATCTGTAACTAAAAATCATTAAAAAATGCAAAGAAATTTAATTTAATTTCTCCAAAATATCATCAATTTCAGCTCCTTTTACTAAAATTCTTATGAAAATCCAAAGGAATCGAAGTGAATATCAACTAAATTTACTCAAATTCTGCATCTGTAACTAAAAATCATAAAAAAATTCAAAAAGATTATTTAATTTTACCACAATTTCTTCAATTTCAGCTCCTCCTACAAAAAATCTTAAGAAAATTCAAAGGAGTCGAAGTGAATATCAACTAAATTTACTCAAATTCTGCATCTGTAACTAAAAATCATAAAAAAATTCAAAAAGATTATTTAATTTTACCACAATTTCTTCAATTTCAGCTCCTCCTACAAAAAATCTTAAGAAAATTCAAAGGAGTCGAAGTGAATATCAACTGAATTTACTCAAATTCTGCACCTTTAACTAAAAATCATTAAAAAATGCAAAGAAATTTAATTTAATTTCTCCAAAATATCATCAATTTCAGCTCCATTTACTAAAATTCTTATGAAAATCCAAAGGAATCGAAGTGAATATCAACTAAATTTACTCAAATTCTGCATCTGTAACTAAAAGTCATTAAAAAATGCAAAGAAATTTAATTTAATTTCTCCAAAATATCATCAATTTCAGCTCCTTCTACTAAAATTCTTATGAAAAACCAAAGGAATCGAAGTGAATATCAACTAAATTTACTCAAATTCTGCATCTGTAACTAACTAAAAATCATAAAAAAATTCAAAAAGATTTAATTTAATATCACCACAATTTCTCCAATTTCAGCTCCTCCTACGAAAAATCTTAAGAAAATTCAAAGGAGTCGAAGTGAATATCAACTGAGTTTACTCAAATTCTGCACCTTTAACTAAAAATCATTAAAAAATGCAAAGAAATTTAATTTAATTTCTCCATAATATCATCAATTTCAGCTCCTTTTACTAAAATTCTTATGAAAATCCAAAGGAATCGAAGTGAATATCAACTAAATTTACTCAAATTCTGCATCTGTAACTAAAAATAATAAAAAAATTCCAAAAGATTTAATTTATATCACCAACATTTTTTCAATTTCAGCACCTCCTACAAAAAATCTAAAGAAAATTCAAAAGAATAAATGTGAAATTCAACAATATTTTCACAAATTCTGCACCTTTAACTAAAAATCATAAAAAAATTCAAAAAGATTTAATTTAATTTCACCAAATTTCTTCAATTTCAGCAATTCTTACTAAAAATCTTAAGAAAATTCAAAAGAATCGAAGTGAATATCAACTAAATTTACTCAAATTCTGCATCTGTAACTAAAAATCATAAAAAAATGCAAAGAAATTTAATTTAATTTTACCAAAATATCATCAATTTCAGCTCCTTCTACTAAAAATCTTATGAAAATCCAATAGAATCAAAGTGAATATCAACTAAATTTACTCAAATTCTGCATCTGTAACTAAAAATCATAAAAAAATTCAGAAAGATTTAATTTAATTTTACCACAATTTCCTTCAGTTCCAGCTCCTTCTACTAAAAATCTAATAAAAATCCAAAAGAATCGAAATGAATATCAAGTAAATTTACTCAAATTCTGCACCTTTAACTAAAAATCATTAAAAAATTCAAAGAAATTTAATTTAATTTCACCAAAATATCATCAATTTCAGCTCCTTCTTCTAAAAATCTTATGGAAATCCATAGGAATCGAAGTGAATATAAAATAAATTTACTCAAATTCTGAATCTGTAACTAACTAAAAATCATAAAAAAATTCAAAAAGATTTAATTTAATATCACCACAATTTCTCCAATTTCAGCTCCTCCTACGAAAAATCTTAAGAAAATTCAAAAGAATCGAAGTGAATATCAAGTAAATTTACTCAAATTCTGCACCTTTCACTAAAAATCATAAAAAAATGCAAAGAAATTTAATTTAATTTCACCAAAATATCATCAATTTCAGCTCCTTCTACAGAAAATCTTAAGAAAATTCAAAGGAATCGAAGTGAATATCAACTAAATTTACTCAAATTCTGCATCTGTAACTAAAAATCATTAAAAAATGCAAAGAAATTTAATTTAATTTCTCCAAAATATCATCAATTTCAGCTCCTTCTACAGAAAATCTTAAGAAAATTCAAAGGAATCGAAGTGAATATCAACTAAATTTACTCAAATTCTGCATCTGTAACTAAAAATCATTAAAAAATGCAAAGAAATTTAATTTAATTTCTCCAAAATATCATCAATTTCAGCTCCTTTTACTAAAATTCTTATGAAAATCCAAAGGAATCGAAGTGAATATCAACTAAATTTACTCAAATTCTGCATCTGTAACTAAAAATCATAAAAAATTCAAAAAGATTATTTAATTTTACCACAATTTCTTCAATTTCAGCTCCTTCTACTAAAAATCTTATGAAAATCCAAAGGAATCGAAGTGAATATCAAGTAAATTTACTCAAATTCTGCACCTTTCACTAAAAGTCATAAAAAAATGCAAAGAAATTTAATTTAATTTCACCAAAATATCATCAATTTCAGCTCCTTCTACTAAAAATCTTAAGAAAATTCAAAGGAGTCGAAGTGAATATCAACTGAATTTACTCAAATTCTGCACCTTTAACTAAAAATCATTAAAAAATGCAAAGAAATTTAATTTAATTTCTCCAAAATATCATCAATTTCAGCTCCATTTACTAAAATTCTTATGAAAATCCAAAGGAATCGAAGTGAATATCAACTAAATTTACTCAAATTCTGCATCTGTAACTAAAAATCATTAAAAAATGCAAAGAAATTTAATTTAATTTCTCCAAAATATCATCAATTTCAGCTCCTTCTACAGAAAATCTTAAGAAAATTCAAAGGAATCGAAGTGAATATCAACTAAATTTACTCAAATTCTGCATCTGTAACTAAAAATCATTAAAAAATGCAAAGAAATTTAATTTAATTTCTCCAAAATATCATCAATTTCAGCTCCTTCTACAGAAAATCTTAAGAAAATTCAAAGGAATCGAAGTGAATATCAACTAAATTTACTCAAATTCTGCATCTGTAACTAACTAAAAATCATAAAAAAATTCAAAAAGATTTAATTTAATATCACCACAATTTCTCCAATTTCAGCTCCTCCTACGAAAAATCTTAAGAAAATTCAAAAGAATCGAAGTGAATATCAAGTAAATTTACTCAAATTCTGCACCTTTCACTAAAAATCATAAAAAAATGCAAAGAAATTTAATTTAATTTCACCAAAATATCATCAATTTCAGCTCCTTCTACAGAAAATCTTAAGAAAATTCAAAGGAATCGAAGTGAATATCAACTAAATTTACTCAAATTCTGCATCTGTAACTAAAAATCATTAAAAAATGCAAAGAAATTTAATTTAATTTCTCCAAAATATCATCAATTTCAGCTCCTTCTACAGAAAATCTTAAGAAAATTCAAAGGAATCGAAGTGAATATCAACTAAATTTACTCAAATTCTGCATCTGTAACTAAAAATCATTAAAAAATGCAAAGAAATTTAATTTAATTTCTCCAAAATATCATCAATTTCAGCTCCTTTTACTAAAATTCTTATGAAAATCCAAAGGAATCGAAGTGAATATCAACTAAATTTACTCAAATTCTGCATCTGTAACTAAAAATCATAAAAAATTCAAAAAGATTATTTAATTTTACCACAATTTCTTCAATTTCAGCTCCTTCTACTAAAAATCTTATGAAAATCCAAAGGAATCGAAGTGAATATCAAGTAAATTTACTCAAATTCTGCACCTTTCACTAAAAGTCATAAAAAAATGCAAAGAAATTTAATTTAATTTCACCAAAATATCATCAATTTCAGCTCCTTCTACTAAAAATCTTAAGAAAATTCAAAGGAGTCGAAGTGAATATCAACTGAATTTACTCAAATTCTGCACCTTTAACTAAAAATCATTAAAAAATGCAAAGAAATTTAATTTAATTTCTCCAAAATATCATCAATTTCAGCTCCATTTACTAAAATTCTTATGAAAATCCAAAGGAATCGAAGTGAATATCAACTAAATTTACTCAAATTCTGCATCTGTAACTAAAAATCATTAAAAAATGCAAAGAAATTTAATTTAATTTCTCCAAAATATCATCAATTTCAGCTCCTTCTACAGAAAATCTTAAGAAAATTCAAAGGAATCGAAGTGAATATCAAGTAAATTTACTCAAATTCTGCACCTTTCACTAAAAATCATAAAAAAATTCAAAAAGATTTAATTTAATTTTACCAACATTTCTTCAATTTCAGCTCCTCCTACTAAAAATCTTAAGAAAATGCAAAAGAATCGAAGTGAATTTCAACAATATTTTCTCAAATTCTGTATCTATAACTAAAAATCATAAAAAAATTCAAAAAGATTTAATTTAATTTCACCAAAATATCATCAATTTCAGCTCCTTCTACTAAAAATCTTATGAAAATCCAATAGAATCTAAGTGAATATCAACTAAATTTACTCAAATTCTGCATCTGTAACTAAAAATCATAAAAAAATGCAAAGAAATTTAATTTAATTTCACCAAAATATCATCAATTTCAGCTCCTTCTACTAAAAATCTTATGAAAATCCAATAGAATCTAAGTGAATATCAACTAAATTTACTCAAATTCTGCATCTGTAACTAAAAATCATAAAAAAAAATTCAAAAAGATTATTTAATTTTACCACAATTTCTTCAATTTCAGCTCCTCCTACAAAAAATCTTAAGAAAATTCAAAGGAGTCGAAGTGAATATCAACTAAATTTACTCAAATTCTGCATCTGTAACTAAAAATCATAAAAAAATTCAAAAAGATTATTTAATTTTACCACAATTTCTTCAATTTCAGCTCCTCCTACAAAAAATCTTAAGAAAATTCAAAGGAGTCGAAGTGAATATCAACTGAATTTACTCAAATTCTGCACCTTTAACTAAAAATCATTAAAAAATGCAAAGAAATTTAATTTAATTTCTCCAAAATATCATCAATTTCAGCTCCATTTACTAAAATTCTTATGAAAATCCAAAGGAATCGAAGTGAATATCAACTAAATTTACTCAAATTCTGCATCTGTAACTAAAAATCATTAAAAAATGCAAAGAAATTTAATTTAATTTCTCCAAAATATCATCAATTTCAGCTCCTTCTACTAAAATTCTTATGAAAAACCAAAGGAATCGAAGTGAATATCAACTAAATTTACTCAAATTCTGCATCTGTAACTAACTAAAAATCATAAAAAAATTCAAAAAGATTTAATTTAATATCACCACAATTTCTCCAATTTCAGCTCCTCCTACGAAAAATCTTAAGAAAATTCAAAGGAGTCGAAGTGAATATCAACTGAGTTTACTCAAATTCTGCACCTTTAACTAAAAATCATTAAAAAATGCAAAGAAATTTAATTTAATTTCTCCATAATATCATCAATTTCAGCTCCTTTTACTAAAATTCTTATGAAAATCCAAAGGAATCGAAGTGAATATCAACTAAATTTACTCAAATTCTGCATCTGTAACTAAAAATAATAAAAAAATTCCAAAAGATTTAATTTATATCACCAACATTTTTTCAATTTCAGCACCTCCTACAAAAAATCTAAAGAAAATTCAAAAGAATAAATGTGAAATTCAACAATATTTTCACAAATTCTGCACCTTTAACTAAAAATCATAAAAAAATTCAAAAAGATTTAATTTAATTTCACCAAATTTCTTCAATTTCAGCAATTCTTACTAAAAATCTTAAGAAAATTCAAAAGAATCGAAGTGAATATCAACTAAATTTACTCAAATTCTGCATCTGTAACTAAAAATCATAAAAAAATGCAAAGAAATTTAATTTAATTTTACCAAAATATCATCAATTTCAGCTCCTTCTACTAAAAATCTTATGAAAATCCAATAGAATCAAAGTGAATATCAACTAAATTTACTCAAATTCTGCATCTGTAACTAAAAATCATAAAAAAATTCAGAAAGATTTAATTTAATTTTACCACAATTTCCTTCAGTTCCAGCTCCTTCTACTAAAAATCTAATAAAAATCCAAAAGAATCGAAATGAATATCAAGTAAATTTACTCAAATTCTGCACCTTTAACTAAAAATCATTAAAAAATTCAAAGAAATTTAATTTAATTTCACCAAAATATCATCAATTTCAGCTCCTTCTACTAAAAATCTTATGGAAATCCAAAGGAATCGAAGTGAATATAAAATAAATTTACTCAAATTCTGAATCTGTAACTAACTAAAAATCATAAAAAAATTCAAAAAGATTTAATTTAATATCACCACAATTTCTCCAATTTCAGCTCCTCCTACGAAAAATCTTAAGAAAATTCAAAGGAGTCGAAGTGAATATCAACTGAATTTACTCAAATTCTGCAACTTTAACTAAAAATCATTAAAAAATGCAAAGAAATTTAATTTAATTTCTCCAAAATATCATCAATTTCAGCTCCATTTACTAAAATTCTTATGAAAATCCAAAGGAATCGAAGTGAATATCAACTAAATTTACTCAAATTCTGCATCTGTAACTAAAAATCATTAAAAAATGCAAAGAAATTTAATTTAATTTCTCCAAAATATCATCAATTTCAGCTCCTTCTACAGAAAATCTTAAGAAAATTCAAAGGAATCGAAGTGAATATCAACTAAATTTACTCAAATTCTGCATCTGTAACTAAAAATCATTAAAAAATGCAAAGAAATTTAATTTAATTTCTCCAAAATATCATCAATTTCAGCTCCTTCTACAGAAAATCTTAAGAAAATTCAAAGGAATCGAAGTGAATATCAACTAAATTTACTCAAATTCTGCATCTGTAACTAACTAAAAATCACAAAAAAATTCAAAAAGATTTAATTTAATATCACCACAATTTCTCCAATTTCAGCTCCTCCTACGAAAAATCTTAAGAAAATTCAAAAGAATCGAAGTGAATATCAAGTAAATTTACTCAAATTCTGCACCTTTCACTAAAAATCATAAAAAAATGCAAAGAAATTTAATTTAATTTCACCAAAATATCATCAATTTCAGCTCCTTCTACAGAAAATCTTAAGAAAATTCAAAGGAATCGAAGTGAATATCAACTAAATTTACTCAAATTCTGCATCTGTAACTAAAAATCATTAAAAAATGCAAAGAAATTTAATTTAATTTCTCCAAAATATCATCAATTTCAGCTCCTTCTACAGAAAATCTTAAGAAAATTCAAAGGAATCGAAGTGAATATCAACTAAATTTACTCAAATTCTGCATCTGTAACTAAAAATCATTAAAAAATGCAAAGAAATTTAATTTAATTTCTCCAAAATATCATCAATTTCAGCTCCTTTTACTAAAATTCTTATGAAAATCCAAAGGAATCGAAGTGAATATCAACTAAATTTACTCAAATTCTGCATCTGTAACTAAAAATCATAAAAAATTCAAAAAGATTATTTAATTTTACCACAATTTCTTCAATTTCAGCTCCTTCTACTAAAAATCTTATGAAAATCCAAAGGAATCGAAGTGAATATCAAGTAAATTTACTCAAATTCTGCACCTTTCACTAAAAGTCATAAAAAAATGCAAAGAAATTTAATTTAATTTCACCAAAATATCATCAATTTCAGCTCCTTCTACTAAAAATCTTAAGAAAATTCAAAGGAGTCGAAGTGAATATCAACTGAATTTACTCAAATTCTGCACCTTTAACTAAAAATCATTAAAAAATGCAAAGAAATTTAATTTAATTTCTCCAAAATATCATCAATTTCAGCTCCATTTACTAAAATTCTTATGAAAATCCAAAGGAATCGAAGTGAATATCAACTAAATTTACTCAAATTCTGCATCTGTAACTAAAAATCATTAAAAAATGCAAAGAAATTTAATTTAATTTCTCCAAAATATCATCAATTTCAGCTCCTTCTACAGAAAATCTTAAGAAAATTCAAAGGAATCGAAGTGAATATCAACTAAATTTACTCAAATTCTGCATCTGTAACTAAAAATCATTAAAAAATGCAAAGAAATTTAATTTAATTTCTCCAAAATATCATCAATTTCAGCTCCTTCTACAGAAAATCTTAAGAAAATTCAAAGGAATCGAAGTGAATATCAACTAAATTTACTCAAATTCTGCATCTGTAACTAAAAATCATTAAAAAATGCAAAGAAATTTAATTTAATTTCTCCAAAATATCATCAATTTCAGCTCCTTTTACTAAAATTCTTATGAAAATCCAAAGGAATCGAAGTGAATATCAACTAAATTTACTCAAATTCTGCATCTGTAACTAAAAATCATAAAAAAATTCAAAAAGATTATTTAATTTTACCACAATTTCTTCAATTTCAGCTCCTTCTACTAAAAATCTTATGAAAATCCAAAGGAATCGAAGTGAATATCAAGTAAATTTACTCAAATTCTGCACCTTTCACTAAAAGTCATAAAAAAATGCAAAGAAATTTAATTTAATTTCACCAAAATATCATCAATTTCAGCTCCTTCTACTAAAAATCTTAAGAAAATCCAAAAGAATCGAAGTGAATATCAACTAAATTTACTCAAATTCTGCATCTGTAACTAAAAATCATAAAAAATTCATAAAGATTTAATTTATATCACCAAAATTTTTTCAATTTCAGCACCTCCTACTAAAAAGCTTAAGAAAATGCAAAAGAATCGAAGTGAATTTCAACAATATTTTCTCAAATTCTGCACCTTTATCTAAAAATCATTAAAAAATTCAAAAAGATTTAATTTAATTTCACCAAAATTTTTTCAATTTCAGCACCTCTTACTAAAAATCTTAAGAAAATTCAAAAGAATAAATGTGAAATTCAACAATATTTTCACAAATTCTGCACCTTTAACTAAAAATCATAAAAAAATTCAAAAAGATTTAATTTAATTTCACCAAATTTCTTCAATTTCAGCAATTCTTACTAAAAATCTTAAGAAAATTCAAAAGAATCGAAGTGAATATCAAGTAAATTTACTCAAATTCTGCATCTGTAACTAAAAATCATTAAAAAATGCAAAGAAATTTAATTTAATTTCTCCAAAATATCATCAATTTCAGCTCCTTTTACTAAAATTCTTATGAAAATCCAAAGGAATCGAAGTGAATATCAACTAAATTTACTCAAATTCTGCATCTGTAACTAAAAATCATAAAAAAATTCAAAAAGAATATTTAATTTTACCACAATTTCTTCAATTTCAGCTCCTCCTACAAAAAATCTTAAGAAAATTCAAAGGAATCGAAGTGAATATCAACTAAATTTACTCAAATTCTGCACCTTTAACTAAAAATCATTAAAAAATGCAAAGAAATTTAATTTAATTTCACCAAAATATCATCAATTTCAGCTCCTTCTACTAAAAATCTTATGAAAATCCAAAGGAATCGAAGTGAATATCAACTAAATTTACTCAAATTCTGCACATTTCACTAAAAATCATAAAAAAATGCAAAGAAATTTAATTTAATTTCACCAAAATATCATCAATTTCAGCTCCTTCTACTAAAAATCTTATGAAAATCCAATGGAATCGAAGTGAATATCAACTAAATTTACACAAATTCTGCACATTTCACTAAAAATCATAAAAAAATGCAAAGAAATTTAATTTAATTTCACCAAAATATCATCAATTTCAGCTCCTTCTACTAAAAATCTTATGAAAATCCAAAGGAATCGAAGTGAATATCAACTAAATTTACTCAAATTCTGCATATGTAACTAAAAATCATAAAAAAATGTAAAGAAATTTAATTTAATTTCACCAAAATATCATCAATTTCAGCTCCTTCTACTAAAAATCTTAAGAAAATCCAAAAGAATCGAAGTGAATATCAAGTAAATTTACTCAAATTCTGCACCTTTCACTAAAAATCATAAAAAAATTCAAAAAGATTTAATTTAATTTTACCAACATTTCTTCAATTTCAGCTCCTCCTACTAAAAATCTTATGAAAATGCAAAAGAATCGAAGTGAATTTCAACAATATTTACTCAAATTCTGCATCTGTAACTAAAAATCATAAAAAAATGCAAAGAAATTTAATTTAATTTTACCAAAATATCATCAATTTCAGCTCCTTCTACTAAAAATCTTATGAAAATCCAATAGAATCTAAGTGAATATCAACTAAATTTACTCAAATTCTGCATCTGTAACTAAAAATCATAAAAAAATTCAGAAAGATTTAATTTAATTTTACCACAATTTCCTTCAGTTCCAGCTCCTTCTACTAAAAATCTAATAAAAATCCAAAAGAATCGAAATGAATATCAAGTAAATTTACTCAAATTCTGCAGCTTTAACTAAAAATCATTAAAAAATTCAAAGAAATTTAATTTAATTTCACCAAAATATCATCAATTTCAGCTCCTTCTACTAAAAATCTTATGGAAATCCAAAGGAATCGAAGTGAATATCAACTAAATTTACTCAAATTCTGCATCTGTAACTAACTAAAAATCATAAAAAAATTCAAAAAGATTTAATTTAATATCACCACAATTTCTCCAATTTCAGCTCCTCCTACGAAAAATCTTAAGAAAATTCAAAGGAGTCGAAGTGAATATCAACTGAATTTACTCAAATTCTGCACCTTTAACTAAAAATCATTAAAAAATGCAAAGAAATTTAATTTAATTTCTCCAAAATATCATCAATTTCAGCTCCTTCTACAGAAAATCTTAAGAAAATTCAAAGGAATCGAAGTGAATATCAACTAAATTTACTCAAATTCTGCATCTGTAACTAAAAATCATTAAAAAATGCAAAGAAATTTAATTTAATTTCTCCAAAATATCATCAATTTCAGCTCCTTTTACTAAAATTCTTATGAAAATCCAAAGGAATCGAAGTGAATATCAACTAAATTTACTCAAATTCTGCATCTGTAACTAAAAATCATAAAAAAATTCAAAAAGATTATTTAATTTTACCACAATTTCTTCAATTTCAGCTCCTTCTACTAAAAATCTTATGAAAATCCAAAGGAATCGAAGTGAATATCAAGTAAATTTACTCAAATTCTGCACCTTTCACTAAAAGTCATAAAAAAATGCAAAGAAATTTAATTTAATTTCACCAAAATATCATCAATTTCAGCTCCTTCTACTAAAAATCTTAAGAAAATCCAAAAGAATCGAAGTGAATATCAACTAAATTTACTCAAATTCTGCATCTGTAACTAAAAATCATAAAAAATTCATAAAGATTTAATTTATATCACCAAAATTTTTTCAATTTCAGCACCTCCTACTAAAAAGCTTAAGAAAATGCAAAAGAATCGAAGTGAATTTCAACAATATTTTCTCAAATTCTGCACCTTTATCTAAAAATCATTAAAAAATTCAAAAAGATAAATCTTTTTGAATTTTTTAATGATTTTTAGTAAGAGGTGCTGAAATTGAAAAAATTTTGGTGAAATTAAATTAAAATTTAATTTCACCAAAATTTTTTCAATTTCAGCACCTCTTACTAAAAATCTTAAGAAAATTCAAAAGAATAAATGTGAAATTCAACAATATTTTCACAAATTCTGCACCTTTAACTAAAAATCATAAAAAAATTCAAAAAGATTTAATTTAATTTCACCAAATTTCAGCAATTTCAGCAATTCTTACTAAAAATCTTAAGAAAATTCAAAAGAATCGAAGTGAATATCAAGTAAATTTACTCAAATTCTGCACCTTTAACTAAAAATCATTAAAAAATGCAAAGAAATTTAATTTAATTTCTCCAAAATATCATCAATTTCAGCTCCTTTTACTAAAATTCTTATGAAAATCCAAAGGAATCGAAGTGAATATCAACTAAATTTACTCAAATTCTGCACATTTCACTAAAAATCATAAAAAAATGCAAAGAAATTTAATTTAATTTCACCAAAATATCATCAATTTCAGCTCCTTCTACTAAAAATCTTATGAAAATCCAATAGAATCTAAGTGAACATCAACTAAATTTACTAAAATTCTGCATCTGTAACTAAAAATCATAAAAAATTCAGAAAGATTTAATTTAATTTTACCACAATTTCCATCAATTTCAGCTCCTTCTACTAAAAATCTTATGAAAATCCAAAGGAATCGAAGTGAATATCAACTAAATTTACTCAAATTCTGCACATTTCACTAAAAATCATAAAAAAATGCAAAGAAATTTAATTTAATTTCACCAAAATATCATCAATTTCAGCTCCTTCTACTAAAAATCTTATGAAAATCCAATGGAATCGAAGTGAATAACAACTAAATTTACACAAATTCTGCACATTTCACTAAAAATCATAAAAAAATGCAAAGAAATTTAATTTAATTTCACCAAAATATCATCAATTTCAGCTCCTTCTACTAAAAATCTTATGAAAATCCAAAGGAATCGAAGTGAATATCAACTAAATTTACTCAAATTCTGCATATGTAACTAAAAATCATAAAAAAATGTAAAGAAATTTAATTTAATTTCACCAAAATATCATCAATTTCAGCTCCTTCTACTAAAAATCTTAAGAAAATCCAAAAGAATCGAAGTGAATATCAAGTAAATTTACTCAAATTCTGCACCTTTCACTAAAAATCATAAAAAAATTCAAAAAGATTTAATTTAATTTTACCAACATTTCTTCAATTTCAGCTCCTCCTACTAAAAATCTTATGAAAATGCAAAAGAATCGAAGTGAATTTCAACAATATTTTCTCAAATTCTGTATCTATAACTAAAAATCATAAAATAATTCAAAAAGATTTAATTTAATTTCACCAAAATATCATCAATTTCAGCTCCTTCTACTAAAAATCTTATGAAAATCCAATAGAATTTAAGTGAATATCAACTAAATTTACTCAAATTCTGCATCTGTAACTAAAAATCATAAAAAAATGCAAAGAAATTTAATTTAATTTCACCAAAATATCATCAATTTCAGCTCCTTCTACTAAAAATCTTATGAAAATCCAATAGAATCTAAGTGAATATCAACTAAATTTACTCAAATTCTGCATCTGTAACTAAAAATCATAAAAAAATTCAAAAAAATTTAATTTATATCACCAACATTTTTTCAATTTCAGCACCTCCTACAAAAAATCTAAAGAAAATTCAAAAGAATCGATGTGAATTTCAACTATATTATCTCAAATTCTGCACCTTTAACTAAAAATCATTAAAAAATGCAAAGAAATTTAATTTAATTTCACCAAAATATCATCAATTTCAGCTCCTCCTACAAAAAATCTTAAGAAAATTCAAAGGAATCGAAGTGAATATCAACTAAATTTACTCAAATTCTGCACCTTTAACTAAAAATCATTAAAAAATTTAAAGAAATTTAATTTAATTTCTCCAAAATATCATCAATTTCAGCTCCTTTTACTAAAATTCTTATGAAAATCCAAAGGAATCGAAGTGAATATCAACTAAATTTACTCAAATTCTGCATCTGTAACTAAAAATCATAAAAAAATTCAAAAAGATTATTTAATTTTACCACAATTTCTTCAATTTCAGCTCCTCCTACAAAAAATCTTAAGAAAATTCAAAGGAGTCGAAGTGAATATCAAGTAAATTTACTCAAATTCTGCACCTTTAACTAAAAATCATTAAAAAATGCAAAGAAATTTAATTTAATTTCTCCAAAATATCATCAATTTCAGCTCCTTTTACTAAAATTCTTATGAAAATCCAAAGGAATCGAAGTGAATATCAACTAAATTTACTCAAATTCTGCATCTGTAACTAAAAATCATTAAAAAATTCAAAGAAATTTAATTTAATTTCTCCAAAATATCATCAATTTCAGCTCCTTCTACAGAAAATCTTAAGAAAATTCAAAGGAATCGAAGTGAATATCAACTAAATTTACTCAAATTCTGCATCTGTAACTAAAAATCATTAAAAAATGCAAAGAAATTTAATTTAATTTCTCCAAAATATCATCAATTTCAGCTCCTTTTACTAAAATTCTTATGAAAATCCAAAGGAATCGAAGTGAATATCAACTAAATTTACTCAAATTCTGCATCTGTAACTAAAAATCATAAAAAAATTCAAAAAGATTATTTAATTTTACCACAATTTCTTCAATTTCAGCTCCTCCTACAAAAAATCTTAAGAAAATTCAAAGGAGTCGAAGTGAATATCAACTAAATTTACTCAAATTCTGCATCTGTAACTAAAAATCATAAAAAAATTCAAAAAGATTATTTAATTTTACCACAATTTCTTCAATTTCAGCTCCTCCTACAAAAAATCTTAAGAAAATTCAAAGGAGTCGAAGTGAATATCAACTGAATTTACTCAAATTCTGCACCTTTAACTAAAAATCATTAAAAAATGCAAAGAAATTTAATTTAATTTCTCCAAAATATCATCAATTTCAGCTCCATTTACTAAAATTCTTATGAAAATCCAAAGGAATCGAAGTGAATATCAACTAAATTTACTCAAATTCTGCATCTGTAACTAAAAATCATTAAAAAATGCAAAGAAATTTAATTTAATTTCTCCAAAATATCATCAATTTCAGCTCCTTCTACTAAAATTCTTATGAAAAACCAAAGGAATCGAAGTGAATATCAACTAAATTTACTCAAATTCTGCATCTGTAACTAACTAAAAATCATAAAAAAATTCAAAAAGATTTAATTTAATATCACCACAATTTCTCCAATTTCAGCTCCTCCTACGAAAAATCTTAAGAAAATTCAAAGGAGTCGAAGTGAATATCAACTGAGTTTACTCAAATTCTGCACCTTTAACTAAAAATCATTAAAAAATGCAAAGAAATTTAATTTAATTTCTCCATAATATCATCAATTTCAGCTCCTTTTACTAAAATTCTTATGAAAATCCAAAGGAATCGAAGTGAATATCAACTAAATTTACTCAAATTCTGCATCTGTAACTAAAAATAATAAAAAAATTCCAAAAGATTTAATTTATATCACCAACATTTTTTCAATTTCAGCACCTCCTACAAAAAATCTAAAGAAAATTCAAAAGAATAAATGTGAAATTCAACAATATTTTCACAAATTCTGCACCTTTAACTAAAAATCATAAAAAAATTCAAAAAGATTTAATTTAATTTCACCAAATTTCTTCAATTTCAGCAATTCTTACTAAAAATCTTAAGAAAATTCAAAAGTATCGAAGTGAATATCAACTAAATTTACTCAAATTCTGCATCTGTAACTAAAAATCATAAAAAAATGCAAAGAAATTTAATATAATTTTACCAAAATATCATCAATTTCAGCTCCTTCTACTAAAAATCTTATGAAAATCCAATAGAATCTAAGTGAATATCAACTAAATTTACTCAAATTCTGCATCTGTAACTAAAAATCATAAAAAAATTCAGAAAGATTTAATTTAATTTTACCACAATTTCCTTCAGTTCCAGCTCCTTCTACTAAAAATCTAATAAAAATCCAAAAGAATCGAAATGAATATCAAGTAAATTTACTCAAATTCTGCACCTTTAACTAAAAATCATTAAAAAATTCAAAGAAATTTAATTTAATTTCACCAAAATATCATCAATTTCAGCTCCTTCTACTAAAAATCTTATGGAAATCCAAAGGAATCGAAGTGAATATCAACTAAATTTACTCAAATTCTGCATCTGTAACTAACTAAAAATCATAAAAAAATTCAAAAAGATTTAATTTAATATCACCACAATTTCTCCAATTTCAGCTCCTCCTACGAAAAATCTTAAGAAAATTCAAAGGAGTCGAAGTGAATATCAACTGAGTTTACTCAAATTCTGCACCTTTAACTAAAAATCATTAAAAAATGCAAAGAAATTTAATTTAATTTCTCCAAAATATCATCAATTTCAGCTCCATTTACTAAAATTCTTATGAAAATCCAAAGGAATCGAAGTGAATATCAACTAAATTTACTCAAATTCTGCATCTGTAACTAAAAATCATTAAAAAATGCAAAGAAATTTAATTTAATTTCTCCAAAATATCATCAATTTCAGCTCCTTCTACAGAAAATCTTAAGAAAATTCAAAGGAATCGAAGTGAATATCAACTAAATTTACTCAAATTCTGCATCTGTAACTAAAAATCATTAAAAAATGCAAAGAAATTTAATTTAATTTCTCCAAAATATCATCAATTTCAGCTCCTTCTACAGAAAATCTTATGAAAATTCAAAGGAATCGAAGTGAATATCAACTAAATTTACTCAAATTCTGCATCTGTAACTAACTAAAAATCATAAAAAAATTCAAAAATATTTAATTTAATATCACCACAATTTCTCCAATTTCAGCTCCTCCTACGAAAAATCTTAAGAAAATTCAAAAGAATCGAAGTGAATATCAAGTAAATTTACTCAAATTCTGCACCTTTCACTAAAAATCATAAAAAAATGCAAAGAAATTTAATTTAATTTCACCAAAATATCATCAATTTCAGCTCCTTCTACAGAAAATCTTAAGAAAATTCAAAGGAATCGAAGTGAATATCAACTAAATTTACTCAAATTCTGCATCTGTAACTAAAAATCATTAAAAAATGCAAAGAAATTTAATTTAATTTCTCCAAAATATCATCAATTTCAGCTCCTTCTACAGAAAATCTTAAGAAAATTCAAAGGAATCGAAGTGAATATCAACTAAATTTACTCAAATTCTGCATCTGTAACTAACTAAAAATCATAAAAAAATTCAAAAAGATTTAATTTAATATCACCACAATTTCTCCAATTTCAGCTCCTCCTACGAAAAATCTTAAGAAAATTCAAAAGAATCGAAGTGAATATCAAGTAAATTTACTCAAATTCTGCACCTTTCACTAAAAATCATAAAAAAATGCAAAGAAATTTAATTTAATTTCACCAAAATATCATCAATTTCAGCTCCTTCTACAGAAAATCTTAAGAAAATTCAAAGGAATCGAAGTGAATATCAACTAAATTTACTCAAATTCTGCATCTGTAACTAAAAATCATTAAAAAATGCAAAGAAATTTAATTTAATTTCTCCAAAATATCATCAATTTCAGCTCCTTCTACAGAAAATCTTAAGAAAATTCAAAGGAATCGAAGTGAATATCAACTAAATTTACTCAAATTCTGCATCTGTAACTAACTAAAAATCATAAAAAAATTCAAAAAGATTTAATTTAATATCACCACAATTTCTCCAATTTCAGCTCCTCCTACGAAAAATCTTAAGAAAATTCAAAAGAATCGAAGTGAATATCAAGTAAATTTACTCAAATTCTGCACCTTTCACTAAAAGTCATAAAAAAATGCAAAGAAATTTAATTTAATTTCACCAAAATATCATCAATTTCAGCTCCTTCTACTAAAAATCTTAAGAAAATTCAAAGGAGTCGAAGTGAATATCAACTGAATTTACTCAAATTCTGCACCTTTAACTAAAAATCATTAAAAAATGCAAAGAAATTTAATTTAATTTCTCCAAAATATCATCAATTTCAGCTCCATTTACTAAAATTCTTATGAAAATCCAAAGGAATCGAAGTGAATATCAACTAAATTTACTCAAATTCTGCATCTGTAACTAAAAATCATTAAAAAATGCAAAGAAATTTAATTTAATTTCTCCAAAATATCATCAATTTCAGCACCTTCTACTAAAAATCTTATGAAAATCCAATAGAATCTAAGTGAATATCAACTAAATTTACTCAAATTCTGCATCTGTAACTAAAAATCATAAAAAAATTCAGAAAGATTTAATTTAATTTTACCACAATTTCCTTCAGTTCCAGCTCCTTCTACTAAAAATCTAATAAAAATCCAAAAGAATCGAAATGAATATCAAGTAAATTTACTCAAATTCTGCACCTTTAACTAAAAATCATTAAAAAATTCAAAGAAATTTAATTTAATTTCACCAAAATATCATCAATTTCAGCTCCTTCTACTAAAAATCTTATGGAAATCCAAAGGAATCGAAGTGAATATCAACTAAATTTACTCAAATTCTGCATCTGTAACTAACTAAAAATCATAAAAAAATTCAAAAAGATTTAATTTAATATCACCACAATTTCTCCAATTTCAGCTCCTCCTACGAAAAATCTTAAGAAAATTCAAAGGAGTCGAAGTGAATATCAACTGAATTTACTCAAATTCTGCACCTTTAACTAAAAATCATTAAAAAATGCAAAGAAATTTAATTTAATTTCTCCAAAATATCATCAATTTCAGCTCCATTTACTAAAATTCTTATGAAAATCCAAAGGAATCGAAGTGAATATCAACTAAATTTACTCAAATTCTGCATCTGTAACTAAAAATCATTAAAAAATGCAAAGAAATTTAATTTAATTTCTCCAAAATATCATCAATTTCAGCTCCTTCTACAGAAAATCTTAAGAAAATTCAAAGGAATCGAAGTGAATATCAACTAAATTTACTCAAATTCTGCATCTGTAACTAACTAAAAATCATAAAAAAATTCAAAAAGATTTAATTTAATATCACCACAATTTCTCCAATTTCAGCTCCTCCTACGAAAAATCTTAAGAAAATTCAAAAGAATCGAAGTGAATATCAAGTAAATTTACTCAAATTCTGCACCTTTCACTAAAAATCATAAAAAAATGCAAAGAAATTTAATTTAATTTCACCAAAATATCATCAATTTCAGCTCCTTCTACAGAAAATCTTAAGAAAATTCAAAGGAATCGAAGTGAATATCAACTAAATTTACTCAAATTCTGCATCTGTAACTAAAAATCATTAAAAAATGCAAAGAAATTTAATTTAATTTCTCCAAAATATCATCAATTTCAGCTCCTTCTACAGAAAATCTTAAGAAAATTCAAAGGAATCGAAGTGAATATCAACTAAATTTACTCAAATTCTGCATCTGTAACTAACTAAAAATCATAAAAAAATTCAAAAAGATTTAATTTAATATCACCACAATTTCTCCAATTTCAGCTCCTCCTACGAAAAATCTTAAGAAAATTCAAAAGAATCGAAGTGAATATCAAGTAAATTTACTCAAATTCTGCACCTTTCACTAAAAGTCATAAAAAAATGCAAAGAAATTTAATTTAATTTCACCAAAATATCATCAATTTCAGCTCCTTCTACTAAAAATCTTAAGAAAATTCAAAGGAGTCGAAGTGAATATCAACTGAATTTACTCAAATTCTGCACCTTTAACTAAAAATCATTAAAAAATGCAAAGAAATTTAATTTAATTTCTCCAAAATATCATCAATTTCAGCTCCATTTACTAAAATTCTTATGAAAATCCAAAGGAATCGAAGTGAATATCAACTAAATTTACTCAAATTCTGCATCTGTAACTAAAAATCATTAAAAAATGCAAAGAAATTTAATTTAATTTCTCCAAAATATCATCAATTTCAGCTCCTTCTACTAAAAATCTTATGAAAATCCAATAGAATCTAAGTGAATATCAACTAAATTTACTCAAATTCTGCATCTGTAACTAACTAAAAATCATAAAAAAATTCAAAAAGATTTAATTTAATATCACCACAATTTCTCCAATTTCAGCTCCTCCTACGAAAAATCTTAAGAAAATTCAAAGGAGTCGAAGTGAATATCAACTGAATTTACTCAAATTCTGCACCTTTAACTAAAAATCATTAAAAAATGCAAAGAAATTTAATTTAATTTCTCCAAAATATCATCAATTTCAGCTCCATTTACTAAAATTCTTATGAAAATCCAAAGGAATCGAAGTGAATATCAACTAAATTTACTCAAATTCTGCATCTGTAACTAAAAATCATTAAAAAATGCAAAGAAATTTAATTTAATTTCTCCAAAATATCATCAATTTCTGCTCCTTCTACAGAAAATCTTAAGAAAATTCAAAGGAATCGAAGTGAATATCAACTAAATTTACTCAAATTCTGCATCTGTAACTAAAAATCATTAAAAAATGCAAAGAAATTTAATTTAATTTCTCCAAAATATCATCAATTTCAGCTCCTTCTACAGAAAATCTTAAGAAAATTCAAAGGAATCGAAGTGAATATCAACTAAATTTACTCAAATTCTGCATCTGTAACTAACTAAAAATCATAAAAAAATTCAAAAAGATTTAATTTAATATCACCACAATTTCTCCAATTTCAGCTCCTCCTACGAAAAATCTTAAGAAAATTCAAAAGAATCGAAGTGAATATCAAGTAAATTTACTCAAATTCTGCACCTTTCACTAAAAATCATAAAAAAATGCAAAGAAATTTAATTTAATTTCACCAAAATATCATCAATTTCAGCTCCTTCTACAGAAAATCTTAAGAAAATTCAAAGGAATCGAAGTGAATATCAACTAAATTTACTCAAATTCTGCATCTGTAACTAAAAATCATTAAAAAATGCAAAGAAATTTAATTTAATTTCTCCAAAATATCATCAATTTCAGCTCCTTCTACAGAAAATCTTAAGAAAATTCAAAGGAATCGAAGTGAATATCAACTAAATTTACTCAAATTCTGCATCTGTAACTAACTAAAAATCATAAAAAAATTCAAAAAGATTTAATTTAATATCACCACAATTTCTCCAATTTCAGCTCCTCCTACGAAAAATCTTAAGAAAATTCAAAAGAATCGAAGTGAATATCAAGTAAATTTACTCAAATTCTGCACCTTTCACTAAAAATCATAAAAAAATGCAAAGAAATTTAATTTAATTTCACCAAAATATCATCAATTTCAGCTCCTTCTACAGAAAATCTTAAGAAAATTCAAAGGAATCGAAGTGAATATCAACTAAATTTACTCAAATTCTGCATCTGTAACTAAAAATCATTAAAAAATGCAAAGAAATTTAATTTAATTTCTCCAAAATATCATCAATTTCAGCTCCTTCTACAGAAAATCTTAAGAAAATTCAAAGGAATCGAAGTGAATATCAACTAAATTTACTCAAATTCTGCATCTGTAACTAACTAAAAATCATAAAAAAATTCAAAAAGATTTAATTTAATATCACCACAATTTCTCCAATTTCAGCTCCTCCTACGAAAAATCTTATGAAAAACCAAAGGAATCGAAGTGAATATCAACTAAATTTACTCAAATTCTGCATCTGTAACTAACTAAAAATCATAAAAAAATTCAAAAAGATTTAATTTAATATCACCACAATTTCTCCAATTTCAGCTCCTCCTACGAAAAATCTTAAGAAAATTCAAAGGAGTCGAAGTGAATATCAACTGAGTTTACTCAAATTCTGCACCTTTAACTAAAAATCATTAAAAAATGCAAAGAAATTTAATTTAATTTCTCCATAATATCATCAATTTCAGCTCCTTTTACTAAAATTCTTATGAAAATCCAAAGGAATCGAAGTGAATATCAACTAAATTTACTCAAATTCTGCATCTGTAACTAAAAATAATAAAAAAATTCCAAAAGATTTAATTTATATCACCAACATTTTTTCAATTTCAGCACCTCCTACAAAAAATCTAAAGAAAATTCAAAAGAATAAATGTGAAATTCAACAATATTTTCACAAATTCTGCACCTTTAACTAAAAATCATAAAAAAATTCAAAAAGATTTAATTTAATTTCACCAAATTTCTTCAATTTCAGCAATTCTTACTAAAAATCTTAAGAAAATTCAAAAGTATCGAAGTGAATATCAACTAAATTTACTCAAATTCTGCATCTGTAACTAAAAATCATAAAAAAATGCAAAGAAATTTAATTTAATTTTACCAAAATATCATCAATTTCAGCTCCTTCTACTAAAAATCTTATGAAAATCCAATAGAATCTAAGTGAATATCAACTAAATTTACTCAAATTCTGCATCTGTAACTAAAAATCATAAAAAAATTCAGAAAGATTTAATTTAATTTTACCACAATTTCCTTCAGTTCCAGCTCCTTCTACTAAAAATCTAATAAAAATCCAAAAGAATCGAAATGAATATCAAGTAAATTTACTCAAATTCTGCACCTTTAACTAAAAATCATTAAAAAATTCAAAGAAATTTAATTTAATTTCACCAAAATATCATCAATTTCAGCTCCTTCTACTAAAAATCTTATGGAAATCCAAAGGAATCGAAGTGAATATCAACTAAATTTACTCAAATTCTGCATCTGTAACTAACTAAAAATCATAAAAAAATTCAAAAAGATTTAATTTAATATCACCACAATTTCTCCAATTTCAGCTCCTCCTACGAAAAATCTTAAGAAAATTCAAAGGAGTCGAAGTGAATATCAACTGAGTTTACTCAAATTCTGCACCTTTAACTAAAAATCATTAAAAAATGCAAAGAAATTTAATTTAATTTCTCCAAAATATCATCAATTTCAGCTCCATTTACTAAAATTCTTATGAAAATCCAAAGGAATCGAAGTGAATATCAACTAAATTTACTCAAATTCTGCATCTGTAACTAAAAATCATTAAAAAATGCAAAGAAATTTAATTTAATTTCTCCAAAATATCATCAATTTCAGCTCCTTCTACAGAAAATCTTAAGAAAATTCAAAGGAATCGAAGTGAATATCAACTAAATTTACTCAAATTCTGCATCTGTAACTAAAAATCATTAAAAAATGCAAAGAAATTTAATTTAATTTCTCCAAAATATCATCAATTTCAGCTCCTTCTACAGAAAATCTTAAGAAAATTCAAAGGAATCGAAGTGAATATCAACTAAATTTACTCAAATTCTGCATCTGTAACTAACTAAAAATCATAAAAAAATTCAAAAAGATTTAATTTAATATCACCACAATTTCTCCAATTTCAGCTCCTCCTACGAAAAATCTTAAGAAAATTCAAAAGAATCGAAGTGAATATCAAGTAAATTTACTCAAATTCTGCACCTTTCACTAAAAATCATAAAAAAATGCAAAGAAATTTAATTTAATTTCACCAAAATATCATCAATTTCAGCTCCTTCTACAGAAAATCTTAAGAAAATTCAAAGGAATCGAAGTGAATATCAACTAAATTTACTCAAATTCTGCATCTGTAACTAAAAATCATTAAAAAATGCAAAGAAATTTAATTTAATTTCTCCAAAATATCATCAATTTCAGCTCCTTCTACAGAAAATCTTAAGAAAATTCAAAGGAATCGAAGTGAATATCAACTAAATTTACTCAAATTCTGCATCTGTAACTAACTAAAAATCATAAAAAAATTCAAAAAGATTTAATTTAATATCACCACAATTTCTCCAATTTCAGCTCCTCCTACTAAAAATCTTATGAAAAACCAAAGGAATCGAAGTGAATATCAACTAAATTTACTCAAATTCTGCATCTGTAACTAACTAAAAATCATAAAAAAATTCAAAAAGATTTAATTTAATATCACCACAATTTCTCCAATTTCAGCTCCTCCTACGAAAAATCTTAAGAAAATTCAAAGGAGTCGAAGTGAATATCAACTGAGTTTACTCAAATTCTGCACCTTTAACTAAAAATCATTAAAAAATGCAAAGAAATTTAATTTAATTTCTCCATAATATCATCAATTTCAGCTCCTTTTACTAAAATTCTTATGAAAATCCAAAGGAATCGAAGTGAATATCAACTAAATTTACTCAAATTCTGCATCTGTAACTAAAAATAATAAAAAAATTCCAAAAGATTTAATTTATATCACCAACATTTTTTCAATTTCAGCACCTCCTACAAAAAATCTAAAGAAAATTCAAAAGAATAAATGTGAAATTCAACAATATTTTCACAAATTCTGCACCTTTAACTAAAAATCATAAAAAAATTCAAAAAGATTTAATTTAATTTCACCAAATTTCTTCAATTTCAGCAATTCTTACTAAAAATCTTAAGAAAATTCAAAAGTATCGAAGTGAATATCAACTAAATTTACTCAAATTCTGCATCTGTAACTAAAAATCATAAAAAAATGCAAAGAAATTTAATTTAATTTTACCAAAATATCATCAATTTCAGCTCCTTCTACTAAAAATCTTATGAAAATCCAATAGAATCTAAGTGAATATCAACTAAATTTACTCAAATTCTGCATCTGTAACTAAAAATCATAAAAAAATTCAGAAAGATTTAATTTAATTTTACCACAATTTCCTTCAGTTCCAGCTCCTTCTACTAAAAATCTAATAAAAATCCAAAAGAATCGAAATGAATATCAAGTAAATTTACTCAAATTCTGCACCTTTAACTAAAAATCATTAAAAAATTCAAAGAAATTTAATTTAATTTCACCAAAATATCATCAATTTCAGCTCCTTCTACTAAAAATCTTATGGAAATCCAAAGGAATCGAAGTGAATATCAACTAAATTTACTCAAATTCTGCATCTGTAACTAACTAAAAATCATAAAAAAATTCAAAAAGATTTAATTTAATATCACCACAATTTCTCCAATTTCAGCTCCTCCTACGAAAAATCTTAAGAAAATTCAAAGGAGTCGAAGTGAATATCAACTGAGTTTACTCAAATTCTGCACCTTTAACTAAAAATCATTAAAAAATGCAAAGAAATTTAATTTAATTTCTCCAAAATATCATCAATTTCAGCTCCATTTACTAAAATTCTTATGAAAATCCAAAGGAATCGAAGTGAATATCAACTAAATTTACTCAAATTCTGCATCTGTAACTAAAAATCATTAAAAAATGCAAAGAAATTTAATTTAATTTCTCCAAAATATCATCAATTTCAGCTCCTTCTACAGAAAATCTTAAGAAAATTCAAAGGAATCGAAGTGAATATCAACTAAATTTACTCAAATTCTGCATCTGTAACTAAAAATCATTAAAAAATGCAAAGAAATTTAATTTAATTTCTCCAAAATATCATCAATTTCAGCTCCTTCTACAGAAAATCTTAAGAAAATTCAAAGGAATCGAAGTGAATATCAACTAAATTTACTCAAATTCTGCATCTGTAACTAACTAAAAATCATAAAAAAATTCAAAAAGATTTAATTTAATATCACCACAATTTCTCCAATTTCAGCTCCTCCTACGAAAAATCTTAAGAAAATTCAAAAGAATCGAAGTGAATATCAAGTAAATTTACTCAAATTCTGCACCTTTCACTAAAAATCATAAAAAAATGCAAAGAAATTTAATTTAATTTCACCAAAATATCATCAATTTCAGCTCCTTCTACAGAAAATCTTAAGAAAATTCAAAGGAATCGAAGTGAATATCAACTAAATTTACTCAAATTCTGCATCTGTAACTAAAAATCATTAAAAAATGCAAAGAAATTTAATTTAATTTCTCCAAAATATCATCAATTTCAGCTCCTTCTACAGAAAATCTTAAGAAAATTCAAAGGAATCGAAGTGAATATCAACTAAATTTACTCAAATTCTGCATCTGTAACTAACTAAAAATCATAAAAAAATTCAAAAAGATTTAATTTAATATCACCACAATTTCTGCAATTTCAGCTCCTCCTACGAAAAATCTTAAGAAAATTCAAAAGAATCGAAGTGAATATCAAGTAAATTTACTCAAATTCTGCACCTTTCACTAAAAATCATAAAAAAATGCAAAGAAATTTAATTTAATTTCACCAAAATATCATCAATTTCAGCTCCTTCTACAGAAAATCTTAAGAAAATTCAAAGGAATCGAAGTGAATATCAACTAAATTTACTCAAATTCTGCATCTGTAACTAAAAATCATTAAAAAATGCAAAGAAATTTAATTTAATTTCTCCAAAATATCATCAATTTCAGCTCCTTCTACAGAAAATCTTAAGAAAATTCAAAGGAATCGAAGTGAATATCAACTAAATTTACTCAAATTCTGCATCTGTAACTAACTAAAAATCATAAAAAAATTCAAAAAGATTTAATTTAATATCACCACAATTTCTCCAATTTCAGCTCCTCCTACGAAAAATCTTAAGAAAATTCAAAAGAATCGAAGTGAATATCAAGTAAATTTACTCAAATTCTGCACCTTTCACTAAAAGTCATAAAAAAATTCAAAGAAATTTAATTTAATTTCACCAAAATATCATCAATTTCAGCTCCTTCTACTAAAAATCTTATGGAAATCCAAAGGAATCGAAGTGAATATCAACTAAATTTACTCAAATTCTGCATCTGTAACTAACTAAAAATCATAAAAAAATTCAAAAAGATTTAATTTAATATCACCACAATTTCTCCAATTTCAGCTCCTCCTACGAAAAATCTTAAGAAAATTCAAAGGAGTCGAAGTGAATATCAACTGAATTTACTCAAATTCTGCACCTTTAACTAAAAATCATTAAAAAATGCAAAGAAATTTAATTTAATTTCTCCAAAATATCATCAATTTCAGCTCCATTTACTAAAATTCTTATGAAAATCCAAAGGAATCGAAGTGAATATCAACTAAATTTACTCAAATTCTGCATCTGTAACTAAAAATCATTAAAAAATGCAAAGAAATTTAATTTAATTTCTCCAAAATATCATCAATTTCAGCTCCTTCTACAGAAAATCTTAAGAAAATTCAAAGGAATCGAAGTGAATATCAACTAAATTTACTCAAATTCTGCATCTGTAACTAACTAAAAATCATAAAAAAATTCAAAAAGATTTAATTTAATATCACCACAATTTCTCCAATTTCAGCTCCTCCTACGAAAAATCTTAAGAAAATTCAAAAGAATCGAAGTGAATATCAAGTAAATTTACTCAAATTCTGCACCTTTCACTAAAAATCATAAAAAAATGCAAAGAAATTTAATTTAATTTCACCAAAATATCATCAATTTCAGCTCCTTCTACAGAAAATCTTAAGAAAATTCAAAGGAATCGAAGTGAATATCAACTAAATTTACTCAAATTCTGCATCTGTAACTAAAAATCATTAAAAAATGCAAAGAAATTTAATTTAATTTCTCCAAAATATCATCAATTTCAGCTCCTTCTACAGAAAATCTTAAGAAAATTCAAAGGAATCGAAGTGAATATCAACTAAATTTACTCAAATTCTGCATCTGTAACTAACTAAAAATCATAAAAAAATTCAAAAAGATTTAATTTAATATCACCACAATTTCTCCAATTTCAGCTCCTCCTACGAAAAATCTTAAGAAAATTCAAAAGAATCGAAGTGAATATCAAGTAAATTTACTCAAATTCTGCACCTTTCACTAAAAGTCATAAAAAAATGCAAAGAAATTTAATTTAATTTCACCAAAATATCATCAATTTCAGCTCCTTCTACTAAAAATCTTAAGAAAATTCAAAGGAGTCGAAGTGAATATCAACTGAATTTACTCAAATTCTGCACCTTTAACTAAAAATCATTAAAAAATGCAAAGAAATTTAATTTAATTTCTCCAAAATATCATCAATTTCAGCTCCATTTACTAAAATTCTTATGAAAATCCAAAGGAATCGAAGTGAATATCAACTAAATTTACTCAAATTCTGCATCTTTAACTAAAAATCATTAAAAAATGCAAAGAAATTTAATTTAATTTCTCCAAAATATCATCAATTTCAGCTCCTTCTACTAAAAATCTTATGAAAATCCAATAGAATCTAAGTGAATATCAACTAAATTTACTCAAATTCTGCATCTGTAACTAACTAAAAATCATAAAAAAATTCAAAAAGATTTAATTTAATATCACCACAATTTCTCCAATTTCAGCTCCTCCTACGAAAAATCTTAAGAAAATTCAAAGGAGTCGAAGTGAATATCAACTGAATTTACTCAAATTCTGCACCTTTAACTAAAAATCATTAAAAAATGCAAAGAAATTTAATTTAATTTCTCCAAAATATCATCAATTTCAGCTCCATTTACTAAAATTCTTATGAAAATCCAAAGGAATCGAAGTGAATATCAACTAAATTTACTCAAATTCTGCATCTGTAACTAAAAATCATTAAAAAATGCAAAGAAATTTAATTTAATTTCTCCAAAATATCATCAATTTCTGCTCCTTCTACAGAAAATCTTAAGAAAATTCAAAGGAATCGAAGTGAATATCAACTAAATTTACTCAAATTCTGCATCTGTAACTAACTAAAAATCATAAAAAAATTCAAAAAGATTTAATTTAATATCACCACAATTTCTCCAATTTCAGCTCCTCCTACGAAAAATCTTAAGAAAATTCAAAGGAGTCGAAGTGAATATCAACTGAATTTACTCAAATTCTGCACCTTTAACTAAAAATCATTAAAAAATGCAAAGAAATTTAATTTAATTTCTCCAAAATATCATCAATTTCAGCTCCTTCTACAGAAAATCTTAAGAAAATTCAAAGGAATCGAAGTGAATATCAACTAAATTTACTCAAATTCTGCATCTGTAACTAAAAATCATTAAAAAATGCAAAGAAATTTAATTTAATTTCTCCAAAATATCATCAATTTCAGCTCCTTCTACAGAAAATCTTAAGAAAATTCAAAGGAATCGAAGTGAATATCAACTAAATTTACTCAAATTCTGCATCTGTAACTAACTAAAAATCATAAAAAAATTCAAAAAGATTTAATTTAATATCACCACAATTTCTCCAATTTCAGCTCCTCCTACGAAAAATCTTAAGAAAATTCAAAAGAATCGAAGTGAATATCAACTAAATTTACTCAAATTCTGCATCTGTAACTAACTAAAAATCATAAAAAAATTCAAAAAGATTTAATTTAATATCACCACAATTTCTCCAATTTCAGCTCCTCCTACGAAAAATCTTAAGAAAATTCAAAAGAATCGAAGTGAATATCAAGTAAATTTACTCAAATTCTGCACCTTTCACTAAAAATCATAAAAAAATTCAAAGAAATTTAATTTAATTTCACCAAAATATCATCAATTTCAGCTCCTTCTACAGAAAATCTTAAGAAAATTCAAAGGAATCGAAGTGAATATCAACTAAATTTACTCAAATTCTGCATCTGTAACTAAAAATCATTAAAAAATGCAAAGAAATTTAATTTAATTTCTCCAAAATATCATCAATTTCAGCTCCTTCTACAGAAAATCTTAAGAAAATTCAAAGGAATCGAAGTGAATATCAACTAAATTTACTCAAATTCTGCATCTGTAACTAACTAAAAATCATAAAAAAATTCAAAAAGATTTAATTTAATATCACCACAATTTCTCCAATTTCAGCTCCTCCTACGAAAAATCTTAAGAAAATTCAAAAGAATCGAAGTGAATATCAAGTAAATTTACTCAAATTCTGCACCTTTCACTAAAAATCATAAAAAAATGCAAAGAAATTTAATTTAATTTCACCAAAATATCATCAATTTCAGCTCCTTCTACAGAAAATCTTAAGAAAATTCAAAGGAATCGAAGTGAATATCAACTAAATTTACTCAAATTCTGCATCTGTAACTAAAAATCATTAAAAAATGCAAAGAAATTTAATTTAATTTCTCCAAAATATCATCAATTTCAGCTCCTTCTACAGAAAATCTTAAGAAAATTCAAAGGAATCGAAGTGAATATCAACTAAATTTACTCAAATTCTGCATCTGTAACTAACTAAAAATCATAAAAAAATTCAAAAAGATTTAATTTAATATCACCACAATTTCTCCAATTTCAGCTCCTCCTACGAAAAATCTTAAGAAAATTCAAAAGAATCGAAGTGAATATCAAGTAAATTTACTCAAATTCTGCACCTTTCACTAAAAGTCATAAAAAAATGCAAAGAAATTTAATTTAATTTCACCAAAATATCATCAATTTCAGCTCCTTCTACTAAAAATCTTAAGAAAATTCAAAGGAGTCGAAGTGAATATCAACTGAATTTACTCAAATTCTGCACCTTTAACTAAAAATCATTAAAAAATGCAAAGAAATTTAATTTAATTTCTCCAAAATATCATCAATTTCAGCTCCATTTACTAAAATTCTTATGAAAATCCAAAGGAATCGAAGTGAATATCAACTAAATTTACTCAAATTCTGCATCTGTAACTGAAAATCATTAAAAAATGCAAAGAAATTTAATTTAATTTCTCCAAAATATCATCAATTTCAGCTCCTTCTACTAAAAATCTTATGAAAATCCAATAGAATCTAAGTGAATATCAACTAAATTTACTCAAATTCTGCATCTGTAACTAAAAATCATAAAAAAATTCAGAAAGATTTAATTTAATTTTACCACAATTTCCTTCAGTTCCAGCTCCTTCTACTAAAAATCTAATAAAAATCCAAAAGAATCGAAATGAATATCAAGTAAATTTACTCAAATTCTGCACCTTTAACTAAAAATCATTAAAAAATTCAAAGAAATTTAATTTAATTTCACCAAAATATCATCAATTTCAGCTCCTTCTACTAAAAATCTTATGGAAATCCAAAGGAATCGAAGTGAATATCAACTAAATTTACTCAAATTCTGCATCTGTAACTAACTAAAAATCATAAAAAAATTCAAAAAGATTTAATTTAATATCACCACAATTTCTCCAATTTCAGCTCCTCCTACGAAAAATCTTAAGAAAATTCAAAGGAGTCGAAGTGAATATCAACTGAATTTACTCAAATTCTGCACCTTTAACTAAAAATCATTAAAAAATGCAAAGAAATTTAATTTAATTTCTCCAAAATATCATCAATTTCAGCTCCATTTACTAAAATTCTTATGAAAATCCAAAGGAATCGAAGTGAATATCAACTAAATTTACTCAAATTCTGCATCTGTAACTAAAAATCATTAAAAAATGCAAAGAAATTTAATTTAATTTCTCCAAAATATCATCAATTTCAGCTCCTTCTACAGAAAATCTTAAGAAAATTCAAAGGAATCGAAGTGAATATCAACTAAATTTACTCAAATTCTGCATCTGTAACTAACTAAAAATCATAAAAAAATTCAAAAAGATTTAATTTAATATCACCACAATTTCTCCAATTTCAGCTCCTCCTACGAAAAATCTTAAGAAAATTCAAAAGAATCGAAGTGAATATCAAGTAAATTTACTCAAATTCTGCACCTTTCACTAAAAATCATAAAAAAATGCAAAGAAATTTAATTTAATTTCACCAAAATATCATCAATTTCAGCTCCTTCTACAGAAAATCTTAAGAAAATTCAAAGGAATCGAAGTGAATATCAACTAAATTTACTCAAATTCTGCATCTGTAACTAAAAATCATTAAAAAATGCAAAGAAATTTAATTTAATTTCTCCAAAATATCATCAATTTCAGCTCCTTCTACAGAAAATCTTAAGAAAATTCAAAGGAATCGAAGTGAATATCAACTAAATTTACTCAAATTCTGCATCTGTAACTAACTAAAAATCATAAAAAAATTCAAAAAGATTTAATTTAATATCACCACAATTTCTCCAATTTCAGCTCCTCCTACGAAAAATCTTAAGAAAATTCAAAAGAATCGAAGTGAATATCAAGTAAATTTACTCAAATTCTGCACCTTTCACTAAAAGTCATAAAAAAATGCAAAGAAATTTAATTTAATTTCACCAAAATATCATCAATTTCAGCTCCTTCTACTAAAAATCTTAAGAAAATTCAAAGGAGTCGAAGTGAATATCAACTGAATTTACTCAAATTCTGCACCTTTAACTAAAAATCATTAAAAAATGCAAAGAAATTTAATTTAATTTCTCCAAAATATCATCAATTTCAGCTCCATTTACTAAAATTCTTATGAAAATCCAAAGGAATCGAAGTGAATATCAACTAAATTTACTCAAATTCTGCATCTGTAACTAAAAATCATTAAAAAATGCAAAGAAATTTAATTTAATTTCTCCAAAATATCATCAATTTCAGCTCCTTCTACAGAAAATCTTAAGAAAATTCAAAGGAATCGAAGTGAATATCAACTAAATTTACTCAAATTCTGCATCTGTAACTAAAAATCATTAAAAAATGCAAAGAAATTTAATTTAATTTCTCCAAAATATCATCAATTTCAGCTCCTTCTACAGAAAATCTTAAGAAAATTCAAAGGAATCGAAGTGAATATCAACTAAATTTACTCAAATTCTGCATCTGTAACTAACTAAAAATCATAAAAAAATTCAAAAAGATTTAATTTAATATCACCACAATTTCTCCAATTTCAGCTCCTCCTACGAAAAATCTTAAGAAAATTCAAAAGAATCGAAGTGAATATCAAGTAAATTTACTCAAATTCTGCACCTTTCACTAAAAATCATAAAAAAATGCAAAGAAATTTAATTTAATTTCACCAAAATATCATCAATTTCAGCTCCTTCTACAGAAAATCTTAAGAAAATTCAAAGGAATCGAAGTGAATATCAACTAAATTTACTCAAATTCTGCATCTGTAACTAAAAATCATTAAAAAATGCAAAGAAATTTAATTTAATTTCTCCAAAATATCATCAATTTCAGCTCCTTCTACAGAAAATCTTAAGAAAATTCAAAGGAATCGAAGTGAATATCAACTAAATTTACTCAAATTCTGCATCTGTAACTAAAAATCATTAAAAAATGCAAAGAAATTTAATTTAATTTCTCCAAAATATCATCAATTTCAGCTCCTTTTACTAAAATTCTTATGAAAATCCAAAGGAATCGAAGTGAATATCAACTAAATTTACTCAAATTCTGCATCTGTAACTAAAAATCATAAAAAAATTCAAAAAGATTATTTAATTTTACCACAATTTCTTCAATTTCAGCTCCTTCTACTAAAAATCTTATGAAAATCCAAAGGAATCGAAGTGAATATCAAGTAAATTTACTCAAATTCTGCACCTTTCACTAAAAGTCATAAAAAAATGCAAAGAAATTTAATTTAATTTCACCAAAATATCATCAATTTCAGCTCCTTCTACTAAAAATCTTAAGAAAATCCAAAAGAATCGAAGTGAATTTCAACAATATTTTCTCAAATTCTGCACCTTTATCTAAAAATCATTAAAAAATTCAAAAAGATTTAATTTAATTTCACCAAAATTTTTTCAATTTCAGCACCTCTTACTAAAAATCTTAAGAAAATTCAAAAGAATAAATGTGAAATTCAACAATATTTTCACAAATTCTGCACCTTTAACTAAAAATCATAAAAAAATTCAAAAAGATTTAATTTAATTTCACCAAATTTCTTCAATTTCAGCAATTCTTACTAAAAATCTTAAGAAAATTCAAAAGAATCGAAGTGAATATCAAGTAAATTTACTCAAATTCTGCATCTGTAACTAAAAATCATTAAAAAATGCAAAGAAATTTAATTTAATTTCTCCAAAATATCATCAATTTCAGCTCCTTTTACTAAAATTCTTATGAAAATCCAAAGGAATCGAAGTGAATATCAACTAAATTTACTCAAATTCTGCATCTGTAACTAAAAATCATAAAAAAATTCAAAAAGAATATTTAATTTTACCACAATTTCTTCAATTTCAGCTCCTCCTACAAAAAATCTTAAGAAAATTCAAAGGAATCGAAGTGAATATCAACTAAATTTACTCAAATTCTGCACCTTTAACTAAAAATCATTAAAAAATGCAAAGAAATTTAATTTAATTTCACCAAAATATCATCAATTTCAGCTCCTTCTACTAAAAATCTTAAGAAAATCCAAAAGAATCGAAGTGAATATCAAGTAAATTTACTCAAATTCAGCACCTTTCACTAAAAATCATAAAAAAATTCAAAAAGTTTTAATTTAATTTTACCAACATTTCTTCAATTTCAGCTCCTCCTACTAAAAATCTTATGAAAATGCAAAAGAATCGAAGTGAATTTCAACAATATTTTCTCAAATTCTGTATCTGTAACTAAAAATCATAAAAAAATTCAAAAAGATTTAATTTAATTTCACCAAAATATCATCAATTTCAGCTCCTTCTACTAAAAATCTTAAGAAAATTCAAAGGAGTCGAAGTGAATATCAACTGAATTTACTCAAATTCTGCACCTTTAACTAAAAATCATTAAAAAATGCAAAGAAATTTAATTTAATTTCTCCAAAATATCATCAATTTCAGCTCCATTTACTAAAATTCTTATGAAAATCCAAAGGAATCGAAGTGAATATCAACTAAATTTACTCAAATTCTGCATCTGTAACTAAAAATCATTAAAAAATGCAAAGAAATTTAATTTAATTTCTCCAAAATATCATCAATTTCAGCTCCTTCTACAGAAAATCTTAAGAAAATTCAAAGGAATCGAAGTGAATATCAACTAAATTTACTCAAATTCTGCATCTGTAACTAAAAATCATTAAAAAATGCAAAGAAATTTAATTTAATTTCTCCAAAATATCATCAATTTCAGCTCCTTCTACAGAAAATCTTAAGAAAATTCAAAGGAATCGAAGTGAATATCAACTAAATTTACTCAAATTCTGCATCTGTAACTAACTAAAAATCATAAAAAAATTCAAAAAGATTTAATTTAATATCACCACAATTTCTCCAATTTCAGCTCCTCCTACGAAAAATCTTAAGAAAATTCAAAAGAATCGAAGTGAATATCAAGTAAATTTACTCAAATTCTGCACCTTTCACTAAAAATCATAAAAAAATGCAAAGAAATTTAATTTAATTTCACCAAAATATCATCAATTTCAGCTCCTTCTACAGAAAATCTTAAGAAAATTCAAAGGAATCGAAGTGAATATCAACTAAATTTACTCAAATTCTGCATCTGTAACTAAAAATCATTAAAAAATGCAAAGAAATTTAATTTAATTTCTCCAAAATATCATCAATTTCAGCTCCTTCTACAGAAAATCTTAAGAAAATTCAAAGGAATCGAAGTGAATATCAACTAAATTTACTCAAATTCTGCATCTGTAACTAAAAATCATTAAAAAATGCAAAGAAATTTAATTTAATTTCTCCAAAATATCATCAATTTCAGCTCCTTTTACTAAAATTCTTATGAAAATCCAAAGGAATCGAAGTGAATATCAACTAAATTTACTCAAATTCTGCATCTGTAACTAAAAATCATAAAAAAATTCAAAAAGATTATTTAATTTTACCACAATTTCTTCAATTTCAGCTCCTTCTACTAAAAATCTTATGAAAATCCAAAGGAATCGAAGTGAATATCAAGTAAATTTACTCAAATTCTGCACCTTTCACTAAAAGTCATAAAAAAATGCAAAGAAATTTAATTTAATTTCACCAAAATATCATCAATTTCAGCTCCTTCTACTAAAAATCTTAAGAAAATCCAAAAGAATCGAAGTGAATTTCAACAATATTTTCTCAAATTCTGCACCTTTATCTAAAAATCATTAAAAAATTCAAAAAGATTTAATTTAATTTCACCAAAATTTTTTCAATTTCAGCACCTCTTACTAAAAATCTTAAGAAAATTCAAAAGAATAAATGTGAAATTCAACAATATTTTCACAAATTCTGCACCTTTAACTAAAAATCATAAAAAAATTCAAAAAGATTTAATTTAATTTCACCAAATTTCTTCAATTTCAGCAATTCTTACTAAAAATCTTAAGAAAATTCAAAAGAATCGAAGTGAATATCAAGTAAATTTACTCAAATTCTGCATCTGTAACTAAAAATCATTAAAAAATGCAAAGAAATTTAATTTAATTTCTCCAAAATATCATCAATTTCAGCTCCTTTTACTAAAATTCTTATGAAAATCCAAAGGAATCGAAGTGAATATCAACTAAATTTACTCAAATTCTGCATCTGTAACTAAAAATCATAAAAAAATTCAAAAAGAATATTTAATTTTACCACAATTTCTTCAATTTCAGCTCCTCCTACAAAAAATCTTAAGAAAATTCAAAGGAATCGAAGTGAATATCAACTAAATTTACTCAAATTCTGCACCTTTAACTAAAAATCATTAAAAAATGCAAAGAAATTTAATTTAATTTCACCAAAATATCATCAATTTCAGCTCCTTCTACTAAAAATCTTAAGAAAATCCAAAAGAATCGAAGTGAATATCAAGTAAATTTACTCAAATTCAGCACCTTTCACTAAAAATCATAAAAAAATTCAAAAAGTTTTAATTTAATTTTACCAACATTTCTTCAATTTCAGCTCCTCCTACTAAAAATCTTATGAAAATGCAAAAGAATCGAAGTGAATTTCAACAATATTTTCTCAAATTCTGTTTCTGTAACTAAAAATCATAAAAAAATTCAAAAAGATTTAATTTAATTTCACCAAAATATCATCAATTTCAGCTCCTTCTACTAAAAATCTTATGAAAATCCAATAGAATCTAAGTGAACATCAACTAAATTTACTCAAATTCTGCATCTGTAACTAAAAATCATAAAAAATTCAGAAAGATTTAATTTAATTTTACCACAATTTCCATCAATTTCAGCTCCTTCTACTAAAAATCTTATGAATATCCAAAGGAATCGAAGTGAATATCAACTAAATTTACTCAAATTCTGCACATTTCACTAAAAGTCATAAAAAAATGCAAAGAAATTTAATTTAATTTCACCAAAATATCATCAATTTCAGCTCCTTCTACTAAAAATCTTAAGAAAATCCAAAAGAATCGAAGTGAATATCAACTAAATTTACTCAAATTCTGCATCTGTAACTAAAAATCATAAAAAATTCATAAAGATTTAATTTAATTTTACCAACATTTCTTCAATTTCAGCTCCTCCTACTAAAAATCTTATGAAAATGCAAAAGAATCGAAATGAATTTCAACAATATTTTCTCAAATTCTGTATCTGTAACTAAAAATCATAAAAAAATTCAAAAAGATTTAATTTAATTTCACCAAAATATCATCAATTTCAGCTCCTTCTACTAAAAATCTGATGAAAATCCAATAGAATCTAAGTGAACATCAACTAAATTTACTAAAATTCTGCATCTGTAACTAAAAATCATAAAAAATTCAGAAAGATTTAATTTAATTTTACCACAATTTCCATCAATTTCAGCTCCTTCTACTAAAAATCTTATGAAAATCCAATGGAATCGAAGTGAATATCAACTAAATTTACACAAATTCTGCACATTTCACTAAAAATCATAAAAAAATGCAAAGAAATTTAATTTAATTTCACCAAAATATCATCAATTTCAGCTCCTTCTACTAAAAATCTTATGAAAATCCAATGGAATCGAAGTGAATATCAACTAAATTTACACAAATTCTGCACATTTCACTAAAAATCATAAAAAAATGCAAAGAAATTTAATTTAATTTCACCAAAATATCATCAATTTCAGCTCCTTCTACTAAAAATCTTATGAAAATCCAAAGGAATCGAAGTGAATATCAACTAAATTTACTCAAATTCTGCATATGTAACTAAAAATCATAAAAAAATGTAAAGAAATTTAATTTAATTTCACCAAAATATCATCAATTTCAGCTCCTTCTACTAAAAATCTTAAGAAAATCCAAAAGAATCGAAGTGAATATCAAGTAAATTTACTCAAATTCTGCACCTTTCACTAAAAATCATAAAAAAATTCAAAAAGATTTAATTTAATTTTACCACAATTTCCTTCAGTTCCAGCTCCTTCTACTAAAAATCTAATAAAAATCCAAAAGAATCGAAATGAATATCAAGTAAATTTACTCAAATTCTGCACCTTTAACTAAAAATCATTAAAAAATTCAAAGAAATTTAATTTAATTTCACCAAAATATCATCAATTTCAGCTCCTTCTACTAAAAATCTTATGGAAATCCAAAGGAATCGAAGTGAATATCAACTAAATTTACTCAAATTCTGCATCTGTAACTAACTAAAAATCATAAAAAAATTCAAAAAGATTTAATTTAATATCACCACAATTTCTCCAATTTCAGCTCCTCCTACGAAAAATCTTAAGAAAATTCAAAGGAGTCGAAGTGAATATCAACTGAATTTACTCAAATTCTGCACCTTTAACTAAAAATCATTAAAAAATGCAAAGAAATTTAATTTAATTTCTCCAAAATATCATCAATTTCAGCTCCATTTACTAAAATTCTTATGAAAATCCAAAGGAATCGAAGTGAATATCAACTAAATTTACTCAAATTCTGCATCTGTAACTAAAAATCATTAAAAAATGCAAAGAAATTTAATTTAATTTCTCCAAAATATCATCAATTTCAGCTCCTTCTACAGAAAATCTTAAGAAAATTCAAAGGAATCGAAGTGAATATCAACTAAATTTACTCAAATTCTGCATCTGTAACTAACTAAAAATCATAAAAAAATTCAAAAAGATTTAATTTAATATCACCACAATTTCTCCAATTTCAGCTCCTCCTACGAAAAATCTTAAGAAAATTCAAAAGAATCGAAGTGAATATCAAGTAAATTTACTCAAATTCTGCACCTTTCACTAAAAATCATAAAAAAATGCAAAGAAATTTAATTTAATTTCACCAAAATATCATCAATTTCAGCTCCTTCTACAGAAAATCTTAAGAAAATTCAAAGGAATCGAAGTGAATATCAACTAAATTTACTCAAATTCTGCATCTGTAACTAAAAATCATTAAAAAATGCAAAGAAATTTAATTTAATTTCTCCAAAATATCATCAATTTCAGCTCCTTCTACAGAAAATCTTAAGAAAAATCAAAGGAATCGAAGTGAATATCAACTAAATTTACTCAAATTCTGCATCTGTAACTAACTAAAAATCATAAAAAAAATTCAAAAAGATTTAATTTAATATCACCACAATTTCTCCAATTTCAGCTCCTCCTACGAAAAATCTTAAGAAAATTCAAAAGAATCGAAGTGAATATCAAGTAAATTTACTCAAATTCTGCACCTTTCACACTAAAAATCATAAAAAAATGCAAAAGAAATTTAATTTAATGTTCACCAAAATATCATCAATTTTCAGCTCCTTCTACAGAAAATCTTAAGAAAATTCAAAGGAATCGAAGTGAATATCAACTAAATTTACTCAAATTCTGCATCTGTAACTAAAAAATCATTAAAAAATGCAAAGAAATTTAATTTAATTTCTCCAAAATATCATCAATTTCAGCTCCTTCTACAGAAAATCTTAAGAAAATTCAAAGGAATCGAAGTGAATATCAACTAAATTTTACTCAAATTCTGCATCTGTAACTAACTAAAAATCATAAAAAAATTCAAAAAGATTTAATTTAATATCACCACAATTTCTCCAATTTCAGCTCCTCCTACGAAAAATCTTAAGAAAATTCAAAAGAATCGAAGTGAATATCAAGTAAATTTACTCAAATTCTGCACCTTTCACTAAAAGTCATAAAAAAATGCAAAGAAATTTAATTTAATTTCACCAAAATATCATCAATTTCAGCTCCTTCTACTAAAAATCTTAAGAAAATTCAAAGGAGTCGAAGTGAATATCAACTGAATTTACTCAAATTCTGCACCTTTAACTAAAAATCATTAAAAAATGCAAAGAAATTTAATTTAATTTCTCCAAAATATCATCAATTTCAGCTCCATTTACTAAAATTCTTATGAAAATCCAAAGGAATCGAAGTGAATATCAACTAAATTTACTCAAATTTCTGCATCTGTAACTAAAAATCATTAAAAAATGCAAAGAAATTTAATTTAATTTCTCCAAAATATCATCAATTTCAGCTCCTTCTACAGAAAATCTTAAGAAAATTCAAAGGAATCGAAGTGAATATCAACTAAATTTACTCAAATTCTGCATCTGTAACTAAAAATCATTAAAAAATGCAAAGAAATTTAATTTAATTTCTCCAAAATATCATCAATTTTCAGCTCCTTCTACAGAAAATCTTAAGAAAATTCAAAGGAATCGAAGTGAATATCAACTAAATTTACTCAAATTCTGCATCTGTAACTAACTAAAAATCATAAAAAAATTCAAAAAGATTTAATTTAATATCACCACAATTTCTCCAATTTCAGCTCCCTCCTACGAAAAATCTTAAGAAAATTCAAAAGAATCGAAGTGAATATCAAGTAAATTTACTCAAATTCTGCACCTTTCACTAAAAATCATAAAAAAATGCAAAGAAATTTAATTTAATTTCACCAAAATATCATCAATTTCAGCTCCTTCTACAGAAAATCTTAAGAAAATTCAAAGGAATCGAAGTGAATATCAACTAAATTTACTCAAATTCTGCATCTGTAACTAAAAATCATTAAAAAATGCAAAGAAATTTAATTTAATTTCTCCAAAATATCATCAATTTCAGCTCCCTTCTACAGAAAATCTTAAGAAAATTCAAAGGAATCGAAGTGAATATCAACTAAATTTACTCAAATTCTGCATCTGTAACTAAAAATCATTAAAAAATGCAAAGAAATTTAATTTAATTTCTCCAAAATATCATCAATTTCAGCTCCTTTTACTAAAATTCTTATGAAAATCCAAAGGAATCGAAGTGAATATCAACTAAATTTACTCAAATTCTGCATCTGTAACTAAAAATCATAAAAAAATTCAAAAAGATTATTTAATTTTACCACAATTTCTTCAATTTCAGCTCCTTCTACTAAAAATCTTATGAAAAATCCAAAGGAATCGAAGTGAATATCAAGTAAATTTACTCAAAATTCTGCACCTTTCACTAAAAGTCATAAAAAAATGCAAAGAAATTTAATTTAATTTCACCAAAATATCATCAATTTCAGCTCCTTCTACTAAAAATCTTAAGAAAATCCAAAAGAATCGAAGAGAATTTCAACAATATTTTCTCAAATTCTGCACCTTTATCTAAAAATCATTAAAAAATTCAAAAAGATTTAATTTAATTTCACCAAAATTTTTTTCAATTTCAGCACCTCTTACTAAAAATCTTAAGAAAATTCAAAAGAATAAATGTGAAATTCAACAATATTTTCACAAATTCTGCACCTTTAACTAAAAATCATAAAAAAATTCAAAAAGATTTAATTTAATTTCACCAAATTTCTTCAATTTCAGCAATTCTTACTAAAAATCTTAAGAAAATTCAAAAGAATCGAAGTGAATATCAAGTAAATTTACTCAAATTCTGCATCTGTAACTAAAAATCATTAAAAAAATGCAAAGAAATTTAATTTAATTTCTCCAAAATATCATCAATTTCAGCTCCTTTTACTAAAATTCTTATGAAAATCCAAAGGAATCGAAGTGAATATCAACTAAATTTACTCAAATTCTGCATCTGTAACTAAAAATCATAAAAAAAATTCAAAAAGAATATTTAATTTTACCACAATTTCTTCAATTTCAGCTCCTCCTACAAAAAATCTTAAGAAAATTCAAAGGAATCGAAGTGAATATCAACTAAATTTACTCAAATTCTGCACCTTTAACTAAAAATCATTAAAAAATGCAAAGAAATTTAATTTAATTTCACCAAAATATCATCAATTTCAGCTCCTTCTACTAAAAAATCTTAAGAAAATCCAAAAGAATCGAAGTGAATATCAAGTAAATTTACTCAAATTCAGCACCTTTCACTAAAAAATCATAAAAAAAATTCAAAAAGTTTTAATTTAATTTTACCAACATTTCTTCAATTTCAGCTCCTCCTACTAAAAATCTTATGAAAATGCAAAAGAATCGAAGTGAAATTTCAACAATATTTTCTCAAATTCTGTATCTGTAACTAAAAATCATAAAAAAATTCAAAAAGATTTAATTTAATTTC